>CM075806.1:76545962-76602041 GCA_037975025.1 Excoecaria agallocha | reverse complement strand
TACATTTGTATAAAAATTGGGTTATAGTATAGCATAAGGCCTATACTTGAATAACTATCATGATCATTACTTATATAGATAAAAATATATATATATATGTATGCATGTATGCTTAATACATGAATAATTCTATACTACTTGTTAGAAAGGGTATGACTATGGTATTGTGGGTGTATTCCTATGATGCTATAGAGGAACTTATGTTATGCAAATACATGAATTTGCCCGAGCCTTTTGTGTACGTAAAATTGTATACCTATAAATAATTTTGATATTGAACTTATATGCATGAAGAGATATTTGACCAACATGGATTGTTATGAATAGGTATTAATATTAGAATTATGTAAAGATGTTTAAAGGTAAGTAAATATGAGATAACAGAGGTTTCATTCTGAATCACGAACATGTTTTGACATAGATACATATACATACATTTCGATTAAAAGTGACGCATTGTATACATGTATCAAATATAGTAGTAAAGTATACATATTTGAGGTTTACCTTAAGTGCAGTGAAACATGGGTAATGGTATGATGAACCATGCAGGTACGTCTTTCTGAAATGACTATGTGTTTATATGCTGTTTTAGACACTCATAATGGATGTGATTATATATGATTTCATGTTCACGGAAGCAGTCTAGTAATGTATAAACTAATATGACAAGTATAAGTATTGTTAATATATGGCTATTAGAAACAGTATTATCTGGAATGAAAAGGAATTAAAATGATGATAAAGTTGATAAATGTGCTGAAAGTAAGTGATCTTTTGTGCCCTTAGACAAGAGTCTGGCAGTAAACACTAGCTCAGGATATAATTGGCTAGCCATAGGGATTCTATACCGCGGTGCAAGTCATGGCGACTTGCTTTACTATGGTTGGATCGTTGATCTCCATAGTATATCTGTTATACGTACTGTCATATGTTCATATGTTATATGAGAAATGGTTCTGTAGGTCATTTCTCATTCTGTTATGGCCCATGGGGTCCACATCCCGTATATCCAGTCTGAGTATTTCTGTTTGTACTGTTCTAGGGGCATTAATGTGAAAATAAGTTAACAAGTATAAAAGATAATAAATGCTATGGTTCAGAATTATTGTGCATAAGAAATATCCTCTTATATATGTACAACAAAGTTACAGTATTGATAAGTATGTGAATCAGATAAACAGTATATATTTATACGAGGAATTTCTTCAATAATTATATATAGTTTTCTGAAAGTTATAAGCTAGTTTCTACATTGGTTATTTGTATATATATATATATGTATAGATGTGTAGATAACTCTGTTATGAGTCAAGTACAGAATGTATGGTACATGATGATGTTAAATAATATATAATTCATTTTGTTAAGATTATTTTAATGATTACATGAAAATGAATGTAGAATGCATATTATGCTTTCGAAGATGTATTTATATAAAGAAATTATGCTACCTATCATTTGTGGAACAGTTCATGCTGAATTGTTTATTGAGTCATTAAG
Source organism: Excoecaria agallocha (assembly GCA_037975025.1). Taxonomy (NCBI): domain Eukaryota; kingdom Viridiplantae; phylum Streptophyta; class Magnoliopsida; order Malpighiales; family Euphorbiaceae; genus Excoecaria; species Excoecaria agallocha. Next base: position 76,600,538 of record CM075806.1, on the reverse strand, counting down.
CTCTGTTATTTATATAATTAAAATGTTCTGCAGTTTATTGCTAATTTTATATTTGTATAATTAATATTTTGAGTTCCAAAGATTATTATTAGAATATACTGTTCCCCACTAAGCTTTATAGCTTAGCACGGGTTTTGTTATCCGTGTAGGTATCAAGATAGGCTTGATTCTGGTTAATCAGCTAATTTGGTTCAACCATCTGAAGAGGGGATCTAGTGTGGGCTGATCACCTTTGAGGTGTATAGATGTAACGGGAAAATTTTAATGTAAATTGTTCTTTATTTTGGAGTATTATAATGGTATTAGAATGTAATATGTAATATTGAACCGTCTCAAGAAGTGTGATTAGTAATGAGAATGGATGTATGTAATGTATGTGATAAATTAGTTATGATTTGTGGTGCCCTTGAAGGGCTGAGGAATTGTTTGAGTTGCAGGTGGGTTAGTTGAGTTTTTAGGCGTTATATTGCCAAATTTTTTATTTGAAAGTTGGTTAATTGGAGAATATAGATTAATCAATGTAGTTAATTTATAAGTATTGCATGTTGGGCAAGTCTGTAGTTGATAGAGTAAAAAAAAAAAATTCAGGTTATCTCATGCACAGTCAGACTGTTCAGTAAGGGTGTTACAAAAATATTTGCTTCTCACAGCTTTAAGAGAAGTGTGGATTCGGAACCACAGGGAGAAAACCAATAAGCAAAGGCTCATGAAAGTTTTTGAGACTACATGGGAGCACATATTCACAATTACAAATAAGCATACCATGAAAGTTTTCGAGATTGTATGAAAAATAGCTTCTGGTAAACGAAATTCGAGATTAAAAGAAAGAAAAAAAAATTATCTACTAGGATTGAAAGGAAGCAAGACGTCACTCTTTCAAGATATCACCTGACAGATGCTGGAGATTCTCAAAAATAGCCTATTGGGAAAAGCATTAAGAGGGATGAAATGGTCGTCCCCTCTCTTTGTCTCCAAAATAAGTTAAATGAGGGTTCCCCTCTTCCTATACCAAAAAAAAATGACTGATCTCATGGCTCAAGTTCCCAAAGCTGGAGAGCCATTTTGAAAGGATCTTTTCCCATGCACGATAGAGCCGATCGGAAAAGCAGATCTAATGTTGAAGGAAGACGAAATCGCTCGTGCCAATATTGAAGGAGGACGAAATGTCACTCCCTCTTCGATATCATGCATCAAGGTGTAAACCTTTATAATCCTCCTACAAAAAAAGATGTAGGAGAAATAAGGAGTTACCTTTGTTTACTGCGGTAACCCAAGATATGGATGTTGCACCTGCCTTACTAGCTTCTCCTTATACCAAAAACAAAATGAGGATTGAAATCACGGCCAAAGTAAGGAGGGAGGAAAAATCCAGGTGAGAAAGGACTCATCCTCCATTTCCAATCGGGTCGAAGGCAAAAAAGAAGGTAGTCGAATTGGAAAAAGAAGAGCCAAGTTTGAAGAAAAATGAAATGGTACGTCCCAAGTTCAAAGGAAAATGAAAAATCTTTCCTTTGAGACATTGCATGGGCAAGGGCAAAAGGATACCATAAGGCACCCCCTTCTTTCCATTCAAAGAAGGAAGCATCAAAGGTGAAAAAGATACAATGGGTTCTATGGATTAATGAAACACCTACCAAATGAAAGAGCCATTATGTGGATGAATACAGCTGAAGTATCATCTTAAAATAAAAAAAAAAGTAAAGAAAGCTCTAAAGAGTAAAAATAGACATACCTATCCCGATCGAAAGATTGATGAAATGTATCATTACAAGAAAAATTTTAATTCCTGACGAAAAATATTTCGTTGCTAATTACTGACAAAAAATTTTTGTTTGTAGGAAAATTTATACGAAAAAATGTGTGTTGCGATGAAATAACAAATTTATTATAAATAATGGAGAAAAATTTTTTCGTCAAATTTTACCTACGAAATCGAAAAATCCCGCCAAATTCTTATGTTTAATTTTATTTGGTGTAGGGTCCGTATATAACTCATCACTTTAATCGTTAGTTTTCTTACCATTAATTTCTAAAGTTAATTGAACAAGTGGAAGTTGTTGTTTCTTAGCAAATTTTTTGAAGTGATTTAAAAATGGTAGTGGACTTTTTTTCATTATTTTTACTTTTGAAATTTTAAATATATAATATTTTCTCTTAAATTTATTGATATATATATTTTATCAATAAAGTCAATAACAAATGCTAGTATATTTTGACCACACAAATTTACCAAAAGACATGATAATTAAAAGAGAAGAAGAAAGAGGGAAAAGGAGGAGAGTGGAAAGTGGATGGGGATATTATTTCTTCTATTATACTATTAATTCAATTTACCTAAGCCCTATAATTACCTATTATACTATTAATTCAATTTGGCTACTATTTCTTCTATTATACTAGGAATATTTTTTTTTTCTTAATTTTCCTATTATATATTATTTTATTTTTTTAGTCTAACTATTATAGTTTTACTATACAAAATAAATACAAGCCTTAGTTTATTTTTAATACACTTATTAAATGATCGTATAATTTATTTTTAATATACATATTAGTGGCATCTAAATCAATTGCATGTAATTTCTATTTAAATTCATGAATAAATTAAATATATTATTAAAATTCTGTATTGGGATAAATGAATGATATTTAATTTATTTCATGCAAAGTATAAATTGCTTTTTTTCTTTTTTTTCATCTAAGGAAAACATGAACCATAATTAAGAAGACAAGAAAACCAAAAATACATAGCAGTACAATTATGGAAAGAATAGAATAATTAATGTATATGGCCATAACTATCCCATCTGGTAATCTTTATGTGGATATATAATATTTATTCTCAAGCGTGTCTCTTTTATATGCTGGTTGTGTAGCCTACAATTTTGGGAACAGGTAAAGGAACGTCTGTGCTTGAAATGGTTACTGCATTTGAAAAGGCTTCTGGCAAGGTGACTATTCTTTCTCTTTATCATCTTGTTACCTCTCAATAATTGATCACAACTTGATATATGGTTCAACAAAAAATTCAGAAAATACCCATCAATCTATGTCCAAGAAGGCCTAGAGATGCTACTGTTGTCTATGCTTCAACAGATAAAGCCAAGAAAGAACTTGGTTGGAAGTATGTCTCAATTCATTTTCTATTAAACCATTGTTGGACATTTCAGTGTATTTAAGAAATTATAGTAGCTAACCTATATATATAATTTCAGGAATTGAAAAAGAAAATTAAGACGGGAAACTTCGTATTAATGGATATTGGAATTGTTTAGGAATTTGTAGCTCAATGGATAATGAAATTAATTATGCCTGTGTATGTAATTGCAGGATAACCAGGTGTGCATCAAGTTGTGGCCAGTAGGACATATCAACTGCATTCAGGAGCTGGAAATGCATTTGAAAATCAGCGTTAGAATCCATAAAGCTGTACGTGACTTAAATCATATGGCTTTAAACAAAGTGTATTACCTTATGCATAAACAAGTTTCTTGTTCTTACTGCCATGTATTGTGTGCTAAGAAGGCTTTGGATTGGAAGTTGATATGCTTCTTTTGCTTATGATTTCCATATGAAATCTGCATAATGTAGCTCAGTCTGCTAATGCATTATCCAGAACTGCATTCGTATCAAGCTATAGGTCGTACTTTGGCCCAGTGATGAAAAATATTCTCGAGTGTCAAACTCCAATTTCATCCCTTTTTTTATCTCCAAAATTCTTTTGCTATTCAATGATGACTCAGAAAAATATGGAAGTTGTGTTTGGTGCATCACTAATATACATTTCTTGTGTAGTTGCTGAATTTGTGGCATGAATTTAACTAATCTAATAGACTTATAGTTTTATTAATTGAGTTGTAGAGCTGGTATCAGTTGCTATTTTTTTCTATTGTTTTGAATTCATAGTGGCTTACCAGTATCATCACCAGACGGAGACACTATTATAAGCTAGAGTTGCCAATTATTAAATAATTATTAAAAATATATAATATTTTTAGTGACGGATAATTTCGTCGTGATGTTTTTAGCAGAAGGCAAATTTAGCAATGGAAATATACTACTGTTGCTAAATTTACCTACAAAATATATCAAAATTTACCTACAAAATATATCATTCCGTCAAAAATTTACCGATAGAATACTTATTTTCGTCAGTAAAATTATTGATGAAAAATATAATTTTGTCGGTAATTTTAATGATGAAAATTAATTTTGTCGGTAAATATGACAAATGATGACAGTTTTTCGGTCTGCACCTTCCGATAAAATTAGCGACAGATAATATTTTTCATCAGTAAATTTACCAATGAAAACTTTTTCGTCGGCAAAAGTGTCAACAATCGATTTTTCTACACCATTTTTCATCGCTAAATTTTATAGGCAATTTGGTTTTCCTATAAAAATTCACTCAATTTCGTCGGAAAAATGAATTTTCTTGTAGTGTATCTTGATCGAAAGATCGATGAAATGTGTTCCGATCGATAAAATATATCTTCATCGAAAGATCGATGAAAATATTTACTCCAATCGAAAGATCAATGAATATATGTAATAAAAAGGAATCTCATCTAATAAATTTTTCATCTTTCCCTTGAAATTACTCAATCGATGTTATTTCGACCAAGTGAAAATGATAGCAAAGTGGCAGAGCATAAGGTTTCAAAAGGAGAATATGAATCAAAATTGCCAGCACAATCAAAGAAATAAATATCAACTGGGATAAGCTTACAAAACGTCACCCTCACGAGATAAGTTCAAATGCTATCTCACTTTTCATAGATTTCAATTTTCAGTAAAGCCAATGTACAAGCATAAGAAGTAGAAAGGCAAAAATATTGCAAGGCAACAAATGACATACAAGGATATGCAACTAAAAAAGTTTCTCATTCAGAAGTATATATTAAAGAGCTTCGTTCAGAGATACATGGAGCTTCTCCACTAATACACACTCACACGCAAAATACATAAGGAGAAAAGATGATAAGACTAGTCCTACTTTCTTCCTTCGGAACAACATCAGGAACATAGAAAGGCAAATACAAGGATTTATACACCTGTTTCAAGATCACCCCTTATTAACTAAGATGTTGCAAATATCTTTTACTTGCGGCACCTCAAAGCTAGAAAGTTGTAGATGGTTAGCCTCGGCTTGAGAAAATGAGGAAGGAGAAAGCAGCAAAAACAAAGTCTGTACCACCTACTATTGCAGGTGAAATAGAATTAGGAAGAGTCCCAACAATTCATTTCTTTTCCTAAAATGGGAAGCTGGAAAGTAAATGCTGAAAATAAGATCATGAGGCCTCATGATAGGGGAAAAAGGAGCAAAAAGCAAGCTAAAAAAGAAAGAAAAAGAGAAAAACATGAAATATGAAGAAGAAATACCTATTTAAAAAGCCTCTAGAAAGTCTCAAGGGTATTAATGAAATAACCACATGTCAAATCCCATTAAAGTCGGACCATGGATCAAAGAGTCAAAAGAGAAAAACAAATCATTACAATAAAGGTACGAGAAGCGAAGCGACGACCATTAAAGATGCGGAAAGCAAAATGACAGCCATTAAAGGCAAAAAAATGAAGTGATAGCCATACAAAATGGCAAAAATTTTGATTGTCATGAAAAAACATACTTGAAGGAAAATTAGTGTTTGGCCCGATCAGATGAAAAATAGCAGGATAGATTGACTAGATTGAAATTACACTTTGATAAAAGTAACAAAAGGCAGATAAAGAGACAGTAAGTGAAGCTATCGTGATCAAGCAAGGCAAAGTAGCAACTAGCACCACCACTAGGTAACCTCATCCTCTATCAAAGATGATTAACTTACCCCCTTGTAGATGCCCCAAATGTGGAAGAAATAAGATAGAGCAAGGAGAAAGGTTGACAGAGCTTTTCATCCTGAAAGTAGCAAACAAACAGGTACAGAGTCATAAGACCAGGTACGACTTTTGACCTTCATGAAATCGATCGACCTTTGAAGAGGGATAACACAGTGGCAATAAGTCAAACAACCATTAATAGATGGATGGAAAAAAGAGGCACACAATGATCGATAATGCTTCACTAGCAATCAGTGGCTTTTTAAATGCCCTCAGGTAATTCGACCTTTCATTTACAAAATTGGCTCATAAAAATTGAGAAAAATAATAGGACAACTGGACATTGGAAGCCCAAACTAGAAGAAAAAGGAGTAAGGCTTTGAAAAAGTCTCAAAAAGAAAAAGCCCCAAGTAAACAAGTTAGGAATATTAATCTTGAAAGATAGCTTTTTAAATTCATTTATAGGAAACCTACATTTATTTCGATCGACGTAATATTCCGATCGATGTATCTATCTCAACCTCCTAAGATTAATGATTACATTTATTTCAATCGATATATTTATCCCAATCTCTTAAAACTAATGATTATATTTATTTTGATCGATGTAATATCCCGATTGATGTATCTATCACAATCTCTTAGAACTGATGATTACATTTATTTCGATCGATGTAATATCCTGATCGATATATCTATCATAGTCTCCTAGAACTGATGATTACATTTATTCCGATCGATGTAATATCATGATCGATATATCTATTCTAGTCTCCTAGGACTGATGATTACATTTATTTCAATCGACGTAATATCCCGATCGATGTATCTATCATAGTCTCCTAGTACTAATGATTACATTTATTCCTATCGACGTAATGTCTTGATCGATATATCTATCCCAATCTCCTAGGACTGATGATTATATTTACCTATGCAATAGGTCAACTATGCTCAACGACTAAATGAAATGGGATCTTAGTTTTGGAGCTGATTTCTTGAATAGTCTCAAGTTTATTTATTTTAGGCTAAAAGTGCAATTCATCCTTTAAATTTGATAAAAAAAAGGTAATTAACCTTCTAACTTTTGTTTTGGTATAATATCCACCTAAAATTTATAAATTGAAGCAATATCACTTTAAAATTGATAAATTCATTATTTTAATTATTTTTCGTCAATTGACTGCTGACGTATTATTAAAATTGACACGTGACAAATAATTTCATGACATGTTAGACTTCATGTGGCAAAAAGAATAACACGTGTCAAGATTGAAGCTGCAAAAAAAATTCCAAAATATTTTAAAAAAAGCAATTTATGTCTTAAAGTTTACAAATTGAGATAATTTAATTTTCTATTAATGTGTCACACTTACGTCATGTCTACAGTTAAGTGGTAAAAAATAGTTAAAATAACATATTTATCAGTTATGAGATAATATTATCCCGATTTATAAACTTTAAATAAAAAATTATATTAAAATAAATATTAAATGATTAATTATTTTTTTGGGACCAAATTTTAGAAAATAAATTTCACTTTCAACCTTTATGTCATTTGAAACTTCAATGTTAAAATAATAGCATTAAGACTATGAGATTAAGATATATTAAAATCTGTAAAAATTTGAAGGGTCATTGTCTTCCGCTAATAATCGACGGGCGGATTCTTTTGCGCCTTTTTGCCAACGATCATCGGGGAAGTCCTTTGTGTCTTTTTTCCTCTGCTTTCTACAATTTTTCAAAGCATATTCCTATCATGTTTGTTTATATTTAGGAATAAAAATAACATTTTATTCCCTCGCTATGCATATTTTATTTATTAGAACCCTTATACTTTTATCCATTTCAAATAAGTCCTCCAATTTTTATTGTATCAAAACTACCATTATTGAGTTGAAAAAAAAGAGCAGTGATCGTTGCAGTGGTGTGCAGGAGTGGACGTACGATGAAGAAGAGTGGCCTTGGGGATGCTTTGAGTTTGCAGCTGGAGATGTTTACAATTGCGGTGCATATTGGTGCACATCATGTATTTTAGCGTACCGAATTACTAATTCATAAGTAAACGGTTACAAATAAAATTAAATCTAAAAGTTCTTAATTTGCATAAAATAAGATAAAAAAAACAACTTAACTTTGATAAAATAAAAATTAGAAATTTTAATTAATTTAAGCAAAAAATAAAATCCCAGCGGACAGAATAATTGAGATACAAAAAAAAAAATGCCTTGATGTCATATTTGGGTAGCTTATTTAATTATTATATATGTTTTTTGTTAAAAAAAGGATTTTGAAGTATGATATTCCAATGCTCGTGGCTGATTGATTGCTGAGTGCATGCGCACAACTCATTGCTTCAAAGCTACATGCTAAATTGAGGAACCTAAAAGAAATTTTTCTTTTTTTCTTGTAGGAAATGCTAAATATAAACTTAATTTATATTTGGGCCCCAAGTTCTTTAAAATTACATATTCATAATATCAAATATGTAATGTAACATATATTTGATGAAAATGAATTGCTGAATTAAAAATATTTTATAATTTTTAGAAAATAATTTATATTTAATGAAATCTAATTTAATCTGCCAAAAATATTATAAATATAGGGCACTATCTTGCAAAAAAAAAATAATAAAAAAAAGCTGACATTCAATTTAAGAATAATATCTATTAGTACCGTCCATAAAGTTTGTCGTCGGCGTCTTATAATTAATCATTAAATTAGCCAATAGATTAGTTACATCCCTGCAATGTTTACGTGTAGTTTACTTTTGATTAATTTTATAGGGGGGGGGGGGGGGGGGGGTTTGGCGGGGAATGGAGCATAATTAGTGGAAGACAAATGCTATACTATAATGGTCAAAAAGGAAAGGGTGGCAGTTGTTGACATTATTAATTATTGTTTAATTGCTTGCTATTTCTCCTTCCAGACCTTTTTTTTTTTAATATAAATATAAGCTTAGTTGAAAAGAATCAGTTATATATTAGAACTGAAACAATATAATTAGAACGAAATAAATTTTAAAAGGTAAAATTTGGGACAGAATTAGCTGCTTTAGCTAGATAATGAGCAATCGAATTCGCAGATGTTTCGGATTCTTTTAATTAAGTGGAAATTGAGTTAAAGAAAATAAAAGATTTAGACCACCCAACCTTTTATAGGGCATTTAAAATGGGGATAAAGAGGATTAAGGCACAAAAATAGGGCTTTTGTTGTTTCTTGCCTTCTGTAATAGCTTATAAATATTAGCTTTTTCCTCGGCCAATCCAGAATTGAAAGGTGGATTGTCAAAACTCAAAAGCAAATTTGATGGTCAGGGCTACAATGTGCAACTGGGCACATATTCTTGTTGGCCTTACTATTTTATCTGATTATGCTCTTCAACGTTTCTTTTATAGGATTATATGGGCCTACACAAAGATACTGTATTTATATTTATATATACAGAGAGAGACTCGCTCCTGATTCAATTTTAAAAATTTAATTTATCAAATGAATTTATATACATTTTGATAAAAAGTAGATATTTAATAAATTTGAAGTGTAAATTTTATAAAATTGGATATATATTGATTGTCCAACATTAAATACTGGTGATTCCGACACAATGTGAAGAAAATAAATTTAAATTTGAATCAACTTTAAAAGTAAATTTATGAGGTAAAAAATTTTCTAACTTTTATAAAAAGTATTGTATTTTTATAACTAGCAAAATACGGAACAATAGTACAAATTCCCTTCAATTCAAAACCTGAAACTTTATTATCTACTCGGATTTTCCTATTGGTTAATTTAAAACATTATTTGACTGATTTAAAGATCAGATTTTTGTTTTTTTTAATTCGCACTAGAATAAAATGATTGCTATTTCTTTCCAGTATTCTAGAAAAAAAATATTCTAAATGTTCATTAATTTTATAACTTTTCTTCTTTAGTTAGACCAAATTTTAGATTGGATTTCGAATGAATTTGCAATTGCATATAATTATGAAAAGGAACTTAAAAAAATTACACCAAAACTCTCTAATATTCACAAGATGAAGAAAATAATGACATTTTAGATGCCAATTAATTTTTTAGCAAATTAAATAAATTGTCCTTATTCGTTTAATTTTTTTAAACACTATGAAATTCATGGAGAATTTATAGACACCATCAATTAATTATTATTATTATTTTGAAAGAGAGAAATTGGCAATTTTATTTATACGAATTAATTGGTAATAGATATATATATTTTTTTAATGTGCAATAATAGCATCGGCAGTTCAGTGGTAAATAATATAAAACCCTTAGAATAAGTTTCTCTAGAAACCCTAGAAAAAAAAAAAGAAGGGAAATTCAATGGTGGAAGTTGGAAGATGACTAGTGTTTGCAACATTGTAAAGGTCTTAACTTTCCATGGACAAAAATATAAAATGACTAAACACAAAAGTAAAGCTACTCCTTTCAAAATCCTAATATTAGGAAAAGTATAAATCTCCCATTATTATTTCTTTAATTTACTCACTTTTATTTTCATCTCTTAATTTCCCTCATTCAAGAAAATGTTCAAGATCGTGTGGAATTTTGCTAAATCCAGTATATATATTTACAATTTTTGCTTATTCTTAACTAGCAAAGGAACATCTCCATTTCTTTTTCTAAATTCTTAATTTCATTCTTTTTATTCAAAATACTTCAAATGACACAAAGTTATTTTTTGAATCACACAAAATTATAAAATATATATCTTGAGGTTTTTAAAGCAGTCTTCTTTGAAAAAAACTGGTATCGCGATTTAACTTAAAAATTTTGCCTAATTGAACACTTCCAGTATATTCTCCCACAATAGTAGAATCACTGTAATTGACTCTATTTAATTCGCCACCGTAGCTTCACAATCACCAGCCGATATGTTTTTTTTTTCTTTTTCCGCACCTTATTAAATAAGAAACATCTTATTATATAAGGAGATACATACCTCAGCCCTAATGGAAACAAATAACTATTTTGGAGTGTGCAATTTTTAAGTAATAATAATTGGCAATCAACATTTAATAAAAATATCTCTTCTAGCCAAGCCAAGTGGACACTGCGGACCACAAAAATCAATTGCTTTTGTTTCTTGTCCTTTATGAAAACACATTCGAGAAGAAAATTCAAGAAAAGTTGCTTACGATCGATATTGAGATGATAACACACTGAAATTTGGAGATGACGTGGCTTATAGATTATTCAGTTAGGCTATAAAAATTATAAAAAAGTTGAGATTGCATGCAATATCGAATATAAAGCTACAGCAAATAACCAGTAATCATGCATAGTAATTGCTGAATTTTGATAGTGTCCCACATGAGGGAAACTAATAACAACCAATAGAAAACGAAGTTAGTGAAACATCATTTACTTTGATGACAAGACCATACAAAAAATACTTAATTTATAACATAAAAATGCATAGCATGCATGTCCGTACAGTTGGTTGAAACCAACGAGAAATTGGCAGATCATGGAAGATGGAATGATGAGAGAGTAGAAAAGCAAGAAGACGCTGTTTTTATTTGAGTCTATAAATGGAGAAAGGAGCGATTAATTCTTGAAAAACGGAGGTGTGAATTTTAAGCTTGGTGCTGATAGTTTCTGGAAAAAAATAAAGTCATAAAAGGAAAGGAAAGGAAAGGAAAGGACCATATATATATCTTCCTCTTGCCTTGCCTTAGAAGACATTAAATAATTTCTTTTGGTGTTAGCCAATGCTTTCTTCTCATTTGGTCGCCTGTAATTTAATACTTATTAGTGTTTTCGGTCGTAACATTTTATGGTTTCTTATTGGTCAATATTCTTTGACTTTTTCATCGGATTAAGCTGTAGGGGTTTTTTTGTATGCTACACTCCTTTTCAACTTTGCTTTGTTGTCTGTTTTTCTCTATTTTTATATTCCTTTCGTTGTTTCAGCTTTTCTTTTGCTTTCTTTTTTTTTTCTTAATAAAATACTGTACTGCAGATTTTATGTGTCAACCAATCCAGATTTTGCTCCTGTGTTTTATAGATTGGATTCCTTTTCATTCTTCTTATATAAAAATGTGGTTTGGTATTTTTTTTATGATTAATAAATATACTGAACGATGCGCTGCGGTAAAAATTAAATTATCATAACATATTTTTTTTTATTAAAACATTCAAAAATATCTATAGAAATTTTGGAGGAACTTTCCTTATTTACTATTAAGAATTTATTTTGCGTAAAACAAAATTTAGCCATGCAAAAAAGAAAAAAAAAAAAGGTATCCTAAACGGTTTTTTTTTTGTTCAATTAATCATATACTATTTACTTATAAATCCCTGTAGTTTGAAATTCAGCGTTGATAATGAAAGAAGAATCTTTTTTCTCACTTTTTTTTTTTTTACTTCTTTTCCCTGTGGGGCTGGATTAGAGACTTTATAGTTCAAAGGTTTCGGTAAAGGATTTTGAGTCTTGGTTTTTAAGTTTTAATTTTTAGGTAAAAATAATAATTTGGGCATTTGTTATATTATAGGTCTAACACCCTAATTTGAGGTTTTGACCCCTCTATTATTATAAAACAAGAGGTTGGAATTGTGCAAGCCAAAAGTTAAACCAAAACTTGCACTCACCAAAGCTTTTTAATTATTAGAAAGATGTATTATGATTATATATAATAATCGAGTGTAAATTAACCGACAATAAAACTTTTAAATTTTTAGTAAAATATCAGAGAGTATCCGAAAATATTTATAGGAAGGAGCGACAAAAAAAATCGAAAATATAATTAACCGTAAAATAAAATATTTTTAAATATTCAAAAAAAAGATTTTATTATTCTGTACAATATGCAAACAGGTTCTATTTCATGTAATTAAAACATGAAAAAAATGCATAAGAAAGTTAAAGATGAGATAGATTTGAGATATTTTTAAATATTTTCACCTTTCAGAAATTTCAAATGAAATATTTTTAAATATTCAAAAAAAATATTTTCCTTATAAATCTGTTTGGTGTGAATTTAAATTAATTGTATAAGTAGATTTGAGATATCATATTGTTATATAAATATAAAAAATTAACTTGTAAAAATTGAGGTAAAATGACAAGAATTTTTTAAGATATTTTGAATTAGAATTCTCCATGCGAAACAATATAGATACTTAAAATGGAATTTTTTGCTGCTTTTGTGAGTTGGTATGGTAATAAATAAATTAATTGAGCTAATAAATTTGGAAATCATTATACAACAATATTAAGTGAAGCAAATAGACTGCAAAATTACTTTATAAGGAGCAATGGGCTTGTAAGTTATAACTCTACAGGTGACTCCAATTGCTACCCTTATTTTATATTTGATTATTTCGTTTTTACTTTATAAAATGTGTGGCAGAGTGAAAATTCCAAAGTTCTAGTGGCATAAAAAGTTGCCACCCTCCCACCTCACTAGCCTATAGTACCCTATAAACTCTTCTATAAATTCATCCACACCCTCTTTCACTTCTCTTTCATGTTCACTCGCTCTTTCCTTTGCCTACTTCCTCTAAAAATCTCTCTCCTTGCCATACAAACCCCATTTATCTCTAATTTCTATCCAAAGCTAAATTATGGGTTTTGTTTAAATACTTCTGTTCCATTTTAATCCCATAAACTTCCAAAAATCTCCCATTTCCAACCAAACAAACACCTCCCCTGTTTCTTGTTCATTTCCTCTGTTTTTCCCCCTTTTTGCCCCTACATATTTCATTGGCGAAAAATGTCGTGTTCAAGTTATGGTCAAGGTCTGCAATCTTGCCTGGAGCCTGCTCGATTAGTGGAGCCGCGTGTTCTTAGGCTTAAATTGGCTCCATCAAAGACCAACATTTCTCGCTCTTCACAAGCTCGAAGATCTTTTATAGCTGAAACCGATCACGACTCCAAGACCAGCAATGATAGTGTTGATATGGGGGGCTGGAGTTTTCTCCAATGCTTAGGCTCCGCTTCTAGTAATGATAATACCTTTCAACTAAACAAAGAATCCATTGAAAAAGACAAAGTTTATGTTCCTCCAAACTTTAAGCGCTCTTCCTCTGTTCTAAGCGAGAAAAGCCTTGAAATGTGCACTGAAAGTTTGGGAAGTGAGACTGGCAGCGATGGCGGTGAAAGCAGCGACGAAATGGCTTTGCTTTCTTTGGAAGGTGAGAATGTTGAGACTACCCAGAAATCGAAACTGAAAGAAACTCGAAGAATGAGTAGAAAACGTAGCTTTCCACCTCCTTTGACCTCCAGTGTTCAAATGAGGCCTCGCAAAGAAAACGGCAGGCTTGTTTTGGAAGCTGTGGCTGTATTTTCTTCTCAGCCTTATTTCGATGCAGAACGTATCAATGGCTGCCTCAGGCTTCATTTAATGAAGGACTGCAATTCTACCTTTGAGAAAACAGAGCAAGAAGAAGAGTTAGTTGAAGAAGAAGAAGAAGAAGAAGAGGAAGAGGAAGAAGAAGAAGAAATTGCAATGGAGGAAAATAATGAAAATGGAGAGGGTGAAATGGAGATGGAGAAGTTGGGTAGGCCAAGCAGGTGCAAAGAAGGTGAGAGTGGAAGCAAAAGCTTGCTGAATTGGAAGCCATTTTGGGTGGCTACTTGAAACAACTTTCGCCTTATTCTTGTTTTATTATTTCTCTTACAACGATCGGTTATTATATTATTACATTTAAAATTAGTATCAGTCTGCATTTATCTCTGTCTCATCTAATTACTCCCCTCATTAGAATTTTTAGATTTCCGTACCTTTGTATCATAAAATATGCTAATGGTAGTTATAATCGTTATTGGACTTCTTTCTCCTCTTCCTTCTTTTATCTCTTTTATTTAATATTTACTATACTACACACGCTATTCACGATTGTACCCTTGAGGTTAAATATTTTCTCTCCTTTTATCTTGTCATAAGAAAAATAGAGGTTTAAATTAACCACAAATTTTATTTGTTGGCTAATACTCAATTAAACATGCAAAATAATTGGCCTTTAATTTTTTTCAATTACAATGACAATTATAATTATAATTAAATATTATGTTTATTTTTTAAACCGGTTATACTTTTTGCTGCTCCTGTTTATACGACAATTAACGAGATAATGCTACGTATTTTTTTCTTTAAAAGTAAAGTATGTCTATTTTGATAAATTTAAAGGTAAAAATTAACTAATTTGAAAAATATAAAAATAAAATATCTCATTTCAAATAATCTAGAACAAAGTATAGAGCTTTTTTTTTTAAATATTTTTATTCCTATATGATATAGAGTGGTTGTTGCTCTAATTATAATCGGAAAGAATACAATATTAATTAGGTGATTAATTTATGGTTGGCTTAGTGATTTTCATGGCAAAAACGGGAAACAGAGAGCAAGTTGAGGAGTACGAATGGGGTACGAATGCGTGGTAACTATCAACATAAGGACCCACAACAGAGAGCAACATGCAACTGACCTCATTACACATGATCATCCATGTGCTTGTTGTATACGTTTTCTAATCATCCTAACATGATCCATGATGTTATTCTTCACCAATTTACACAAATGGGATCCAACTTACGTTTTAAGATGGGAAATTAACAAGGACAAAAAAGTAAAAAAGATGGATGTACAAGGAAGGCTTCACCGTATTGAAACTTCTCGGGGATAACCCACAAAAGGATCAGCTGAAAAATGGTTGGCTAAAGCTTGAATTTTGTGGGTAACATTCCTTAAAAAGAGGAGGCCACTGTCCAATCGTGGAGTTTGGGTATCCATACATTTAAGGTTCCTAAGGAGACTGATTAGGGTTTGGAAGATTTGTGAAACAACCACATGCATCCTTCTCTCTCTAACTTCTATCATGTTATATGGATCATTCTCTAGTCTCTACCAATTGTAACCCAAATATCTTTAAGCAATCACCATGTCTCCACAGTTTTCTTTTCTTCTCAACCACTTTTATCTATATATGTATTCATGATTGTTATCGGTTCAACTTCTAAGTTCTAAATATTCTGAATTCTATTGGAAATGCAAGAAGTTTCGTATCTCTTATTTTTATGCGAAAAAATCTTTTGTATTTTCCCTTTATTAAATAATGTTCATTAAGTCAAAAATTTAACTTTATGGTAGATTTTATGCAACAATCATGTCATATTCTAATTGAACCTACGTGTATGCGAGTACTTCTTACATTGTTGATAAAAACAACAAAAAATATCATATTATGTATACAATAAAATTTTGAGAATTTTGAATCCTGGACTCTTATGCTAAGGGATAGCGAAATACTTCTGGCAAGAAATATTTGAAGGGGCAACAAATGTGACATCTTACCATCTCTGACAGGTCTTCTGGGGTTGCATGCAAGTTGGATTCATGAGCAGTCATGTGACTGAAGCAAAATTAGGTTTTTTCGTCGAGAAAAATATCATGATGCATGACATTATTAAATGGCTATATGTCTATGTGTGCAAGCGTGAACTGAAACTCAAAGATTTAT
The DNA here is from genome assembly GCA_037975025.1 of Excoecaria agallocha. Classification (NCBI taxonomy): domain Eukaryota; kingdom Viridiplantae; phylum Streptophyta; class Magnoliopsida; order Malpighiales; family Euphorbiaceae; genus Excoecaria; species Excoecaria agallocha. The sequence goes on along the minus strand of CM075806.1, from coordinate 76,584,233 downwards.
CACGAGCAAAGCTAACCATTTATTGTTTTTGAATAGCAGACTAAAACGTCATTATCAATTTACTCTGCTGAACCTCTACATATCATTTCTCAAAGTATCTCTAACCTTTACCAAATGCTTAACAATATGCACATGTTTTTGTTTTTTTTTCATCACCCTCAAATACCATGGAATCGCCTTTCTCTTTGCTCCTAATATTAACTCTCATTTTATCACCATTCTCTTCATCTTATGCAAGCTTTTAAGAACATGGAAATATTTATATATATGTTTCTGTTTCTTAGTTGGTCAACGAGAAGCTTGCTTGCCAAAATCTACACGTTACTTGTTAGTTGTGACACCATGCACATAAACAAAATCCTAAAGTTTGTAAAAGTACATAAATACACACTTCAACTTTAACAATAACATTTTACAATAGTGAAGTTCATGAAAGTATACAACTTATCACCCACCAGAGCTCAACAATATACAGACATTACCCTCTATGAATTTAATAAAAAAATACCATATCAAAAGAATTTAGGGAATAATAGATCGATACATTCTTGTCAAGATCAAAATTATGTGCACTTTGCTAAATTTAAGTTGGATAATGGATTATTTTTACTATTTTCAAGTGTATAAAATAAAATTGAGGTGCATAATTAAATATTTTTTATCAATTTCAATCGTATTTTTTTATATATTATTCTCTAAAACTAAAATGTCAGCTTTGTCATTTTAGACATTGGACAAGTTTTCTTAAATTCTGGTAATTAATAACTTAAAAATATAATTAGTAAGAACAATTTTTGGTTTTTATAAAACTCCTTATGTTCCATTATGAATTTAAAATGAACAAAACGGATATAATTATATTAACAGATGTGTTGATAAAAATTCAGGAGCTTACTGTTATAAAATGACAAATCAAAAAGAAACCGTTGACAGGTAATATCTGTAATTAAATGAAAAAATTGAGTGTTCCATGGATGCGAAGCGAGAAATGAAGTGGCTATGGCTGTAAGAAGTAAAAATCTATGTGTAATATTATGTATCTGACAGATTTGATTATGAAGGATTCTTGTCGGAAAATTTTTTATTCCCAAACAAGGCCATGTGCTTGTTTTCTGTGAATCCTTTTTCCATAGATCCTCGAGCAAAGCCGAGTATAAAAATGTGAAATAAATAGTCATCAAACACACATTAATAAGATTATGGGGTGCCTATGCATATAATATAACCATTTCCAAATTGGTTGTGTAGTGTATGTGAGAGTGAGACAACTTCCAGAATCAGTGGATTGATTATCTCCACTATAAATACTACCCACTTCTTAATACATAGGATTCCTTTTTGCCATTAAAATGCATTGCTTTTTATATATATATATATATATATATATAATTTTTTAAAATTACACAGCATATATATGATATTTCATTTGTTTCAAAAATACCCAGCACTTTTTGACATTAAAATACAAATACTAAACCACCTAAGTATTTGAGTTATTTTTGTCTAAATCAGGTCTAATATGATGAATCAAGCTAATAATAAATTGACATACTGAAAAAAAAAGTTATCCAAAATTCACGTTTACAATGTATAACTTCTTTTATTTGATAATGTGTTATTGGTTTGATTTATGAGCAATTTTATTAAATCTGTTTAGATAAAAAAAAAATTTACATTTGTATTTGTCAATCCTAAAATTTTGAATTGGTCTATTTGACAGCATAATAAATGAAGGCTTTTTTAGTTATAAAATTTCAAGTTCGACTGTGAATTCTTAACTATATACATATTTATTGTATTTGTGTTGAATTTAATTCCAACAACTTTCTCTTGTAATTCAAGGTTTTTTTTTTTTAATTTTGGGGGTAAAATTTGAAAGTAATTAGATTTATGTTGCTACACTACAAATATTTAGAATTTTGATATGTTAAAAAATGATAATTTTTTTATCGTTTTATGTCAGTGTAAGACCTAAAAAAATGAGAGAAAAATGTTAGAAAAACGGTAACCTTTCTGTTCCAAAACAATGCCGTTTTACATGTGACAAGATTTGCATGGATATGAAACCCGGCTTGACAAAAACGTCAACTATAGTTGACATTTTTCATTCAAGTTGGAAATTGTCCTCTTGGGTTTTGTGATGTTATTTATGGAGCTTTCATTTTCTCTAAATCAATAGAATACAATTCAAGAAGAATTTAATTGAAAATTTGAGGAGTGAACATGAATTTAGGGATAAATCCGAGAATAAGAGAAAATGGAAGCTCCATAAATAACATCACAAAAACCAAGACGACCATTCCAACTTGAATGAAAAACGTTAAGGATGGTTGACTTTTTTGTCAGGCAGGGGTTTATACTCAAGCGGGCTCTGTCACACGTAAAACGGCATTATTTTCAAGCTGAAAAAGGGTTTTTTTTTTTTTATACTTTTTCTTTAATTTTTTTGATCTCTTACTGATACAAAACGGCAAAAAAATTACTCTTTTTTAATCTACCAAAATTTTAAATAATTTTACTGTGGTGTCAGAAATTTAATTACCTTCAAATTTTACCTCCAAAATAAAAAAAAAAACCCTACAATTCAAGTTAAACTAATGGTAAATAGAATTTAAAGAAAATCACTTTTGTAACTTATTTTTTCTAAAAGTTATTATATTATTGAATTGATGAATCATATATTAAATTTAGTAAAATAATTTCTATAATTAAAAGTATTTTTACTTGAAATGTCGAAGTTGACTTGGTGATAAGAAGGTTACGAATTTAATTCTTTATAGTGATATTTATGATTGTAATTAAATATTATAACCCACTATAACCAAGAATAACATGCAGCTTTGCATGCATGCGGAATCTTTTGTTAAAGATTAATCTATATATAACACTTTAAAATATATGTTTAACAGAATTCATTAAAAATAAATATTATAAATCAAATAAACAGTTAACTGCCAAGTTAAATACACATATAAGATTTTTTTACTGTATATGCGTAGCAGTTTGTCAATAACTCTGGTACGTCATCAAAATTCAGTGTTTTTGAGTATAAGAAAAAGAAAAATGTCGTGCCATCAGTTTAATTTTAATGTCATATTTGCTTAGCGGGACAGCAGTTAATGTTACGAATTAGTGAGGACTCAATAATATACTCCCTATGTCTTATTTTAAAAATTATTTTTTTTATTTTTTATGAAAATTAAAAAAAAATATAATATCACAATTTGATAAAAAAATTATAATTGATGACAGATCAAGTAAGCAGCAAATTTCTTGCAATCACCTGCAAAAATTATAACTCCAGCCCCCTCGCCATCCGAACTTGCGGTCCCATCGACATACAATTTTCATGATGTTTTTGCTGGTTCGGGGGCAGGTTCATGTAGCAGGACCACGAAGTCTGTCAATACCTGCGCTTTCATGGATGTTCACGGCTCGTACCGAACATCAAACTCCTCTAGGCGAGCAGCTCATTCTGTCAATCTCTCCGAACACTCTGGCCTTTGTAACACTTTCCTCAAGTTTGAGTTTGTATGCACTACAATAGTGCGTGCCTGAAAATATGGATGGAGTTTTACCGTTGTAGTGATAAGTGCAAGAGCAAGTTGCTCAAGGATTGGATAATTGAGCTCGACACCCCGAAGTACTTTGCTTGTATAATAAATAGGAAACTGTTAGCCCTCCTTTCTTTGACCAGGATCGCACCTACTGCGCCTGCTGAAACAAATAAGTAAATGTACAAAATCTCACTAGTCAGTGGTTTGATGAGCAGCGGTGGGGTTGAAAAGAACTGCTTCAAAGCTTGGAATGCTTGTTGGCTTTCTTCTGTCCAAGTGAAGTTTTTGAGATTCCTGATTGCTCGGTAGAATGGCAAACATCGTCTAACCTAGCAAAATATGAATATTTCCAACGCTGTGATTCTTTCATTCAATCTCTTAACTTTTCGGACTGTTTTAGGTGGATCTATGGTCATGATTGCCTTGATTTTATCCAGATTTGCCTCGATCCCCCTCTTCGAATCATAAAGCCAAGAAATTTTCCGGACTGAACCTCAAAGGCATATTTTTCAGGGTTTAACTTGAGGCCCAAATCCCTGAGTCTCTGGAAGGTCTCCTTCAGTTCAGTAGATAGGTCTGCCGAGGTTTGACTCTTGACTATCATATCGTCCACATAAATCTCCATATTCCTACCTAACTGCTCGACGAACAACTGATTCATCAACCTTTGATAAGTGGCTTCTGCGTTTTTCAATCCAAAAGGCATGACCCAGTAACAATAAGTTTCTCTGTGAGTGATGAATGTCGTTTTCTCTTCATCTGCTAGGGCCATCAGAATCTGATGATAGCCTGTTGAGGCATCGAGGAAGGTGTACTCTTCGAATCCTGCCATAGAATCCACCAGTGCGTCAATATTCGACAGTGGATAGCAGCCCTTCGGGCATGCATTGTTTAGGTCTGTAAAGTCAACACACATTCTCCATCTGTTGCTGCTTTTCTTAACAAGCACCATATTGGCTAGCCAGTCCGAATAAAATATCTTCCTGACGAACCCGCTTTCCAGCAAAGTGGCAATCTCTTGTTCGATGGCCAACTATCTCTCGGGTGCATGGTTTCTCTTCTTTTATTTTACTGGCTTACATTCTGGCCGAACATTCAATGAGTTAACTTTAAGTCCTTCTTTATCCCTTGGATGTCTAAGGTTTACCAGGCGAAGACATCGACTAACTCATGGAGTGTTGAAATGAGGGCTTCTTTCTCCACCCTAATCTTGCCAGCTAATATATGAACTTTCTTTCCCGACTCCAGTTCATCAACCTGTAACACCTTTGCTGGCTTTGCCCATCGTTCCTCTTTCTTGGGTATGTCCATTATGTTCAAGGAAAAGGCTTGATTGGCCTCTCTAAGCATGGTCAAGTATGTCTCATGAGCTATCTTCTGATTTCCTCTCAAAATTGTCACTCCATCATCTGTAGGGATTTTGAGTACAAGATTCTTCATCGAAACACAGGCGTCCACCTCGGCCAATAGAAGTCGACCGAATATCACATTTTAAGACAACGGGGATATTGACCACCATGAAATCTACTCGGCAGGCATATACCATCGAATCATCTTTGAGCTGTAGAGATAGAGTTGCTAGACCATCAATCCGAATAGGTCTTTCAGATCGGCCAATTAAGGGGATGTTGACTTCCTTAAGTCGATGGTTTGACATCCCCAATGCCCTGTATGCTTGAGATGTTATGAGATTGACCGCACTTCTTGTGTCGACTAATATTTGCTAGACCAATAGGTCCTGAATAATTACCTCAACCACTAAAGCATTCGTGTGTGGGTATCGAACATGTGCCCTATCCGTCGATGAAAACTGAACCATGCGTGGAGCTGAGTTTGCCCCTTATCCGACGAACATGACCTCCTTGGCCTTTCTTTTTTGGGACTAGTCCCGTTGCTCGTCACATGTAATCACATGTATGACTCCCGTTGGTGCCCTCCTATTTCCATTGGCTCTGTTTCTGCTCGGCTGAGGGAAAGACGATCTTTGCCTTTTTTCTCTTTCATCTGGTTTGACAAATCGTGTCAGGGTACCTTTCCAAACCAGGGGCTCAATCTCCCGCTTAAATTTTCTGCATTCTTCCGTCTCATGCCCCTTATCTCTATGAAAAGTGTGACATCCCACATCGGTTGGAGAGGAGAACGAAGTGGGCTTTATAAGCCCATGGATACCTCTCCCTAGTGGACGCGTTGGCCGCTGCGCCAGGCAAAACCTTGAGGGGCAAGTGGTTGCTCGTATGAGACATGGGCCCTAAAGAGGACAGTATTTGATCAAAGGGTGTCGGTACGGTCTCCAAAGTAGACGTATGGCAACCCTGGTTGGACGCGTTTTAAAACCGTGAGGGGAAGTGGTCGCCCGACACGATCTCAAAAGCAGACGTGTGGGACATGATCCCCAAAGCGGACAATATTCACTAGCGGTAATCTGGGGACGTTACATTTGGTATCAGAGCCGGTGCCGAATCGGTGTGCCAGCGGGGACGCTGGGCTCCCTAAGGAGGGTGGATTGTGACATCCCACATCGGTTGGAGAGGAGAACGAAGTGGGCTTTATAAGCCCATGAATACCTCTCCCTAGTGGACGCGTTGGCCGCTGCGCTAGGCAAAACCTTGAGGGGCAAGTGGTTGCTCGTATGAGACATGGGCCCTAAAGAGGACAGTATTTGATCAGAGGGTGTCAGTACGGTCTCCAAAGCAGACGTATGGCAACCCTGGTTGGACGCGTTTTAAAATCGTGAGGGGAAGTGGTCGCCCGACACGATCTCAAAAGCAGACGTGTGGGACATGATCCCCAAAGTGGACAATATTCACTAGCGGTAATCCGGGGACGTTACAAAAAGCACAGTAAAGGCCCTGGTCTCTGTTCAGGTCTTTTCCCATAGGTCTTGGCTAATTAACCTGTTTGTTCTGTTTCATCCAATCTAGTATCTGTTCACGAGAGGTAGTCAGGGGCGTGAATCTTTCATCTTTTCGGTTATCCAAGCGGAGGGTAGTAGTTGTGTATGATCGATTGTGTCAGGTACCAGCGCAGTACTTTTGTAATACCCCTCAGTATACCCTAGAAGAATTATCACCAATTAATTATTATTGTTTATGTTTAATTAAGTATAATTGTGTATAGAGGGACCCCAATTGCATAACTAAAGGGAAAGATTTGGGGTAAAAATAGAAATAAAGGAAAGTTAAAGGATTAATTAGTAATTTTTGTATCTATGCAACACTTGGGCCAATTAGAAGTTAGGAGAGAGGGATATTCTGATGGGGAGAGCCGGCCACCAAGGGGATTCATTCACCGTTTTCATCTCCTCTCCACTCTCCTCTCTCTCATCCTCTCTCTCTCTAGATTTCTTTGAATTGGGATAAGGAAAAAGAGAAAGATTTACTTGGTTTTTGAGTTAAGGTAACACTCTTATTCTTTGATGTGTATGATTCATAGATTATCTTGCTGGTTTTTCATAGAGGTGTCTTATGTTTATAGAAGGAGAAGCAAGCAAAGGTAAAGGAAAGGAAACACTTCAAGGTTGAAGAAGAGGAAGCTCAAACAAGGTATGGGAATTTAGGGTTTTATATGTGTGTAAACTTTTATGAGTTGTTATGAGAGAGATCTTAAGTGCCTCTCTCATGTGTTTTGTGGATGATTATAAGCTTGGAAGTGGATTAGAGTTGATAATTTGCATGATTTGGTTAAAAACATGAAATATGTTTTAAAGATCATTTGACTAGTCTGTGTACTTTTGCTCATATCTTGAGCTATAGTTGCCCAAATGATGAAATTCCAATTGGTACAGAAACTAGATTTGTAAACCTTGATTTTGTTAGAAGAGACCAGAATCTGATTTGCACTTCATGATAGTGAAAATTGGAATTGAATTCTGACTATGGTTGTGAATGTGCCCTTATGAACAGTCTGTGGTTTTTCTTGGATATCTAAAGATTTACAAGCCCTATTGAGATGATTTTTGATGTTTTGAAAACTAGAAAAATAGGCCTACAACTTTGTTGAAGGCCACTTTAATTGAAAATGTTGTTTTATAGGTTAAAAATGGCATAGAACTCGAGACTGGGAATCGGTCTCAAGGCGGTTTAGGGCTCACGGTTACCATGAATATCATAGTAATCGTGAGGTGCCTAAATTTTTAGTCCGGACTAAAAAGGATGTTCTGGATCATGGTTACCATGATTCCATAGTAACCGTGACCCATTCTCGTAGCATTACTACACGGTTACTATCATTCCATAGTAACCGTGAGGTAATGAACTTTTGGTCCAGAAGCAAAATCTATGCTATCTCACGGTTACTAAGGAATTCCTAGTAACCGTGATCCGAGTACAAAACCCTACTTCACGGTTACTACTATAGTGTTGGTAACCGTGAGGTAGTTCGAATTTAGTCCAGAATCAAAAGGCCTCATGGCTCACGGTTACTAAGAAAGTGGTGGTAACTGTGACCCTTATTGCAAGTCATGGATCACGGTTACCAGGAATTGGTAGTAACCATGACCTCCCCTGTATTTTGAAAACTATATGTTCTTTGATTCCTTTTGAAATATAGACTTGTCTAATCTCTTTTCAAGCTTATAAGTCATCCTAAGTTGTAATTTACAGCAAGAAACTCTCTTAAAGTTTCTATCTAATTGAAAGGTAAGTTCCATTACCTTAAAATAGAAAGTATATGAGTTACTTTTTTACAATGATAATATGTGATTGTTTCTCTACCTTGAGATAGCCTGGTATGATATTAAAGTTTGTTACATTCATTAATGTTATAGTGGAACGTGTCAATATAAAGTTCATAAGATGTGAAATGTAATGGAATTAAGCCTGCACTTAAAGACTTGGTTGTGGATAGATAGGCATGCCTATAGGGTTATAATTGCAGCTGCTATAGTCTGACTCTTATGAGTCCACAGTTTGTTTCTATATGAGACCATAGTTCTGACCCAATGGGTCCACAGATTTAATACCTTTGGGTATTCACAGATTTGATACCTTTTGGTATCCATAGTACCCGTTATCCACTCCCACAGGAAATTGAGCAGGCAAATGAATAAGATAAATGAAGTATGTGCACAGTTGATAATTTACATTAAATGATCCATTGAATTAACAATCCTTCTATTGTTCATGATTTCTTTACAACAATAGTCAATATATTATTCATGTATACTACAATTGCATGCTTGTGGATAATCGCTATGAGTGGTTATCAATATATATGCATATATTAGTTGTTCCCCACTAAGTTTTATAGCTTAGCACGGGTAGTTATCCGTGTAGGTTCGCAGGGTAGAATGATTGGTCAGGGACAAAGCCCACAATCTTCAAAGCCAACATTGGATTAGGAGGAGTGATTTGAAGTATGAAACTTATTTTGTGTCTTTTGGGGTAGTTAAAGATAAATTTGTATGTAAAGGCATGTAATTATTAAGTTTATGTATATGATTTTCTCTAGTACGATAAAGTATAGCCTCAAATCCGTCATAATTGATATAGTATGATTATATGTATGCTCATATATATATGTGGATAGCAGATAATTCATAATGAACTGACAGGACTAATGGAATTGATAAATGTAATTAGTAGCAGTAATTAGGGTTATCAAGTATAGTCCTTACAACTTTTTTGAATCTATTTTGGTTGGGTTTTTCCCTTCCCAAGTTGCTCTTCCTCCTTCACCTCCTTCCTTTTCAGATGTCCAGGATCTATGCGATATGTGACAAAGATGCCGAGCCTCATCCATGCGGATGTACTTGTGTGCTCTAGATATTAGCTCGATAAAGTCATTTGGGGGCTTCTTACTCAAGTAGTCACCGAAGTCCCGACACCTTGTATTTCGGATAAGGACATTGATGATGACCTTCAGGTTTGGATTTTGTATGTTCATGGCCACGTCATTAAATCTCTTCATATAGGCCCATAGCGGTTCGCCTTTTCTTGCTGCATTAGGTTTAAATCTGCGGATACCTTATTCGGGCAGATGGCTGCCATGAATTTTGCAACAAATATGTCACTGAATTGCTCGAAAATTATCAATATAATGCGCTGGTAGATTGCAAAATCAGATATGAACTGAGTCTGCCAAGGTCTGTGGGAATATCTTGCACAAGGGAGAGTCATCTACTGTGAGCACCAGCATTGTGTACTGGAATTGGTCAATATGAGCTCGGGGATCAGTGTTGCCACTGTAGGTTTTGAGGAGAGAAAGTTGAATATTGGGAAATGAGGCAGTGATCGGTGTCTAGCAAGTGTACTAGATCGGTTAGTAATACAGAAAAATATAGATTAAGATCCCAAATATCGTACCCAAGGGAACATGAATTACTAAGAAGAATACCTATATATGAATTAAATTAATCCAAGATTGTTTCCCAAATATTTTTGATTTAAAATCAAAAATTAAACTAAATAAACATTTAAACAAAACAAAAACTAAAATTAAATTAACATGAATTAAAAACAAAATAATAACTGAAATTCTCTTGCTAAAGAAACTATCAACCTTAACTTTCATTGTAATGACTTAATTAAAAGAGAAACACAAGTGATTATGAAGAATTCAGATGAATAAAATTAGATAACTTTACTCAAGATTATCATTTCAAGTATTAAAACTCTCTTATTCAGAACAATTTAACACTTAGCATAAAGATCTGAATTAATTCTCCTAGATGTCTATTAAATCCTTTTTCAAGAAATTTAACTTTCACCTATTCTTAGTTACACTTTTTCTTAATCTTAACTTACTTTTATTAACACAAAATTATCTCTTATTCAGAACATAATCATGTATTAATCCAAGCAAACCAACCTAAGAACATGCATATCAATAATCCAACCAAAAACCAATTACTAATCAATGTTTAATCAAGTTAACAACCAATCTTCAGTTAAATAATGATAAGACTATGTTTAAAAACTAAGAAATAATCAAACTTGCATTAAAATTAAGCACAAGCTTAAGTCATAACCATAAAATATAAGATTTCAAGAATCCATTAGCAAAAGGATAAAAAACTACTTCCTAAACATATTTAAAAACTAAAACAATGTTGAAAAGAAAAACACAAAAAAAAAACTAAAACTATTAATTGATTCTACTTCATGATTGATTCCCCTTTTCTGGTGCTTTTCGACTGTATTTATAGGCTAAGTCTTTAATTTTCTGCAACAAAATAGGAAAAATAAGTCTGAGCTAATAGGAAGTTTTGTCAACTTTAAATTCCTTTTTACGCAGCCAAGCATTTATTTTACACTTGAGTTACACGGCCAGTTGAAGGCTTTGCTTATTAGGTTACACGCCAAGTAGTGAATTACTTAAGTAAGCTACACGGCCAGGCATTAGTTTTGTTCTTCTCTCATGCGGCCAGGCAACATAATTCTTCCTTCATCACACGACTGGGCACGGACATTTCTTTTTTGCTTCAAGCGGCCAGGCAAAGAATAATTTGCCTTATTCAAAAAAACTTCGATTTTCACTCTTTAATCCAGAACCAATTTGCACGGCCGCTTTAAATTTTCACCTGGCAGTGTTAAAAGCTTCGGGACTAAATGCTATTCTTTTGATCATCGATTTCTTGAAATTTACACAATTGCCCTAAAACTTTGCATTTTTCTCAATTAAATCATTTTTCTTTAATTTTAACCCTGAAAAATATCAAAATTTATAATTAACTCCGAAAATATCAAATTAACCAATTAAACTCAAATTTAACCTAATTGATACAAAATTAACCTAATTAAATACCTAAAAATATCATTAATTTCACAAATTATTAGGCAGCTAAGATTTTTCGAGAGAGGGGTGATAAAAAATTGCCTTGGTATTGCAGTGTAGTTCGGTTTTGTTGCATTTGAATTCAGTCGTCCGAGAGGCGGTTAAATTGCTTGATAGTTAGGATAATTGTGGAATTAGGATTTTGGGATAGGGCTGGTGAGAAGGGATCCCGAGCAAAAGGCTGTGAAGCCCGAGGTAGGTTGGTGTTTTGTGTGGGTAGAGGCCGAGGTTGCGCCTGAGCAATGATGGCTATTAGAGTGGCAATGAGGAATTGTGCGGTCTGAGGGGTAATACTGGGAGTGATGTTCGAGATTACCATTGCTGGGGAAGCAGAGGCGGTTTTGTTGGGTTGAGGGAGAAATTGTTGCGTTCCAGGCGCGGTGGGGTTAGTTGTTTAGTTTTCCTGTTTGGAAGTATTTAGGTTGAGATTTGGAAAAAGGTCCATGTTCCACACTCACCGCACCAAATGATGACATATCAAGTAAGCAGCAAATTTCTTGCGATCACTTGCAAAAAGAAATAAAGGACCGGTGGATTTTCGACCAGGGAGTCTCTGACGGTCAAGTCAAAATTTCTGTATAAAAGAGAGTGAATTTCTGGTAAAAGATTATGTCAAAATTTCATACCTATTTTTTCTCTTTTTATAAGAAAAATTGACGCATTTGAAGGAGATAATGGGAGGAAGCTTCCGTTCTTTCCGACCACTAACCTATATTTTGCTATTCTCGAGGGAGACGTGGGTTAGTGGTAATTGTTTGTCCATCATGATAGAGGTATTTTCGGAACACGTTCTTAACCGAACTGTGGGCTAGTTTGAGAGCCCCGATGATTCAGGTCTTTGGTCGGTTTGCAAAAGTCTGGATTGAGTGATATGCTCGGTTACTGTGGATCGCTTAACCGAGCTTTTAGTTTGGTTGTTATCAATAACTATTTATAAAAAATATCATTTTATATTTTAAAAAATTTTATTTAATTTTAGTTAAAAGTATATCATTCTATATTTTAAAAATTTTTATTTAATTTTAGTTAAAAAAAGAGTGATAATAATGAGAAATATTTAATAAATTGTATAATAAATAATGATATACATGTAAATTTATCTTTTAAATTTAAAAAAAATTAAAGTTAAATAAATTAAAATAAAATAAATAATTTTTTAAAATGAGATAGGAAAATTATTATTATTATTATTATTATTATAAATAAAATTATTATTATTTATTCAGCAACAATATATTAAATTTGTTGGTCAAAAACACATATAATTGGACTAGCAACTTGGTACGACACCACTAAATTCTTGGCTGATGTGGTAACTAATAATGACTTTGCACAAATTTTCCTAGCCTTCTCTTTTGCTTGCACTTATCCACTTTTCAACCTCTTTTGAACTGTATATTGTCTCTTTAATTTGATCTGTACGTGATCTACCGTTTCTAAATTCTGAAATAAATTAATTAACCAATATTTTTTTAATGCAAATTAGACTTTCATTAACAAAAAAAGTAAATTTGAAAAATAAAAATAAACTTATTAAATTAAAAAGTGTATGAGATTAATAAAATTACTTTAATATATTTTTCAATAAAAATAATAAATAATAGTAAAATACGTTGAAAATATAATTTTTAGCATAATACTTAATTTATATGTTATATAATGTATGCGGGATAATAAGATTTATAATATATTATATTATTCTCATATTAATTTTTTAGAAAACCTTTCAAACATTGTATTTATATTAGCTTTTATTATATTATACTATTTTATGTGCAATATAGAAAACCAAATATGGCCAAAGAGAACAAACTTGCATGACAAACAATTTAAATTACATTCAATATAAGCTAAATAAATAAAATTTATAAAAATATAAACAAAATCTGGATAAATATGAAAATTAAACTTAAAATAAATAATTTTAGATCTGAGTTATTAATTAACTAACATAATTATTTTTGTTTTCAAAGAACTTAAAATATTTTATCTCTTCATAGTAAATATATATGTGTGTGTGTGTGACCAATTAAAAGAAAAAATTGCTCGTTATGATTTTTTCATCTATAAATACGACTTTATCATTCTGTTAATTTTCCATAAAACTATGAAAAGTAGGATAACTACTTAATGACAACGACTAATTAATGAAATATTTGGATTTTTGGTTAATTAAGTTAATTAACAAATACAAAGTGGAAAGCTTGTTTTTGTTGGATATACTAACGTCCTGCATAATAATAATAATAATAATAATAATAATAATAATAATAATAATAATAATAATAATAATAATAATAATAATAATAATAATAGAAGGCCCACCATAATGTCCACTAAACCTTAGACACACATAAAACCACAAATCCCTAGAAAGAGACAAAAAATAAAAAATGGGCGATTTGAATGAATATACAGGCGAGGGGCATTTGGTTTATTATGCTATGCCCTGGTATCTGATATCTAAACAGAAATTGTCTTTGTCGATGAGTGTGGCCATTAATATACCTGAAAAAAACAATTGATTTTGAAGAAAGGTGCATGGCGGTCGGCCTCTTCATGCCAAGGTGAAGATTGCATTGTTTCCTTCTATCTATCTCTTCTGTTGTTTTTGTGGTCTTCTCCTACGTACGTTTTCAAATCCATTGCTCTCCACATATGTTTTCTTGATTGCGACTTCCTTTTTCAAATCATTCCTATTTGCTTTCTTGTTGGACTTCCATGTCATCAACCTAACCAAATTTCTCTTTCCTTAATACCTTCATTTGTGCAATTTGTCTAAAACTACCTTGTCCAATATTACACGTCTATCTGTCGTTTTGTATGATATATCGAAAAGTTTTTTGAACAATTTTCTCCTAATGATCTAGTTTCTGACTTTAATTGAGTTACAAGTATAAAATACTCTTTATAACTGCTCATACAATTACCTTTCATAATCTTTTAGACTTTAATTAAACACAATAAGTCTATTTCTTTTAACAAGGGTAACCATACTACAACACTCTTAAAGTAATAATTAGTCAATTATTTCATTATAATTTACATTAACATTAATCTAATAAAGTAATTTATATATATCTTGGTTCCTGATGAATTTCAATATTGTAATTTATGGAAAATTCTAGCTTAAATCAATAATAAAGTGCAATCTATGCATGCTAACCATCATTCTATTTATATTTTAATCAACATATTTTACGTGATAATGTCTTAATTATTAATTTGGTGTCTAAGCAAGACTTACTCGTAGTTTATAGTCTCAGAGATGATTATAATGTTTTAAAGGTACTTTTAAGTAATATGAACTAATAAAATGTCAAAGTAGATAATCTGAAGTTCTAGAAATAAAGTTGATGAGGAAATAAGTACTAATAACATATTTTGAAAGTTGAAGTTTGAAGACGTACAGGATCAACTGCTGCCTTCTCATCCACTTGACATCTTAGTCCATATATAATAGAACATTAGTTAGTTCAGCCAACTAAAAATAACATACAAACAAACAGCTATAAGCAACGATAATGAAACATGCTTAGACCAGTGGCCATGTATAGGTTGCAACCTAGTCCACCAGTGTTCTTTGGTGCTCATCTTTTTCGACATGCGATCTCTTTGGGATTTTTAATTAATTGGTTTCTTTAATATTATTGCTAAATTGACTTTGTTTCATTAATTTTCAATATTTTTATTGGAGCAATCTCACATAAGAGTATAGAAAAACAACATAGAACCATTAAAAGTTAGTGTAGTAATCAATATTGGATTAAAAATGCTGAAAATTTCGGATTTAAATGCTTTTAAAGATATTTAAAATTTTTAAATAGATATTATGCATATATCTTATAAAAAAAGGGTTTATAATTGTAATTAAGTTAACTTTGAAATATATATATATATTAACTTGTTTTAGAAAAATGACAAGTAATTTCTAAAATATAATATGAATTGCACGTTAAAAAGAAAATTTTTATTCAGCTCTTTGGATTTTATCAGATAACATAAATTAATTTATATCTCTTTATTATAAAATTTAAAATATAAACTCCTTTTTTGATGGACAATAATATATATATATATATATATATATATATATATATATATATATATATACACTTAAATTTTCTTTCTCAAAAATTGACTTTATAGCTCTCCACTGATTTTTTATTTTTTATTTTTATTTTTAATTTTGAGGAAAATGTTCCTCTTTGTGATTTGGGAACTACCCATTAAGGAATGCATGTGACTGTAGGCTCAAACCTTCAATTATTATTTTTTTACCATTTATCTAACTTTTTCTTTTTCTCAAGGAAAAAAAGAAAGATGAGTATCGGATCTTAAAATTTAAGAGGATCCGCAGGAGTATCATAAAGTGACCCACAATTCACAACCGTTGGGATTCTGTTGCTATATATCCAAAGTATTTGCGCTGGGAATCATGAGATTTCCCATCATCTTTGAATTATTATATCTTTTTCTATTTATTGACAAAAAATAAATATTATTATTAAAAATTTTTTTACAGTATTGATCTTTGAATAATACCAATTATTGTGAAAAAAAAAATGAAGAAATATAAATGGGGACATGGTTGCATATGTCTTGAGAATGATGATTATTTACTCTTTCGATTCCAATGGTCGATTTAACAATCATCACTGCACTGAAGCATCCCAATCATCCATGTTTCCCAACTGCTCAGCAAATTACTGTAATCTTGGATATGTTTTGATTCCCCTTTAATCTTGCAGTTAATTGCAACTTGTGGATACGTTCCTTTTTCATATATTATGCGGATCCATATTCATCTCAATCATCGCAGCTAAATGTGTAATTTCCTTTTAGACTTAATGCATGTGCAGCTTCCTATTTGTTCAAGTTTTTTAATTGATTCTGTATATTTATTATTATAAATTTAAAATTTCCCTCTTATACTTGCAATTTTTTGGCAAGGAGTTAAATATAATCTTTGTATTTATCTTAATTTAAATGTTTTTTCTTCGCAAAAATGCCATTTTTAGAGGTATATTAATTGGACCCTTATGGGCCAATTATACCTTTGGATCATATTTTATTACTTGAAGGGTATTTTCTTTTAACAATTTTTTTAAAGGGAAAATATAATGTATTATGTATAATATAGCGGTATATTTGGCTTTTTATTTTATTCAATTTATTTTATGTCGACATGACAATCAAATATTAATGTAAAGCTAGCACTCCACACTAGTTCAGTTAAAAGATTCACGCTCAGCTGTATAGAACTAAGTGGAACGAAAATTAATCTTATATTCTTATATTAAGTTAATGAAGAAAAATATAATAGTTAACTTAAAAATTAATACTATCTTCGTCTCACAATATTTATGGAGTTATATGTACCCAAACCAATAAAATTAATTTATAATTTTTTTTGTATAAATTTGCGATAATTTGTAAAAACATAATTTTCTCTTTCGCGTCGTACCAATTAGTTAAGAGGAGAGATAATAAGTAGAGAGGGAGATAATTGAGAAATTGATAAGATATTTAATGAAGGTAAATATAAAAAAATGAGAATTAATATTCTCTAAAAATGCTTAAAGAGACAGATATTTTATTTTAACCCTTTAAAAGGACGTATACCGTGAGACGAAAATGTTACTAGACAATGATATTATATAAGCATGATATTATTGAAATAATGCAATTATTTGATAGTAGTAATGGGAAAAAAATGAGTCAATTTTATTCACGGTCATTGAACCTACAACTTATCATTCGAAAGTAACTGATTTTTTTCGTGACTTAAAAGTCACTGAACTTATCACATTTTTGCATAAAAGTAATGTTCACCAGTTTCTAGCAAGTACCCTTGCTGGCTTGATAATATGGCACGCCATATCATATGCTTGAATATATGTTGCACTCCCATGTTTGGATCAATTTTACCCACGGTCATCGAACTTACGACTTTTCATCCAAAAGTAATTAATTTATTTTTTGTGACTTAAATATCATTGAACTTATCATCCTTTTACAGAAAAACTATCTTGACCCGACACACATGAAAATAAATTTATTGTCACATTATCAACTATGACACATTAACTATAGACGTCATAAGTTATGGACACACATAAATTGCCGACGTGTCAAATATGATACATTAGTTGATAACGGTGATTTGATTATTGACGTGTCAAATATGATACATTAGTTGATAATGTGATAATAAATTTATCTCCATGTGTATCTGGTCAATATGACTTTTTTACAAAAAGGTGATAAGTTCAGTGATATTTAAATTATAAAAAATAAATTAGTTACTTTTGAGTGATAAATCATAAGTCCAGTAACTGTGCCTAAAATTAATTCAAATATGAGATATGTCACGTATGTCCAGACATATGACGTGGTATGTCATGTTATTAATCCGGCAAGAGTTATCGTTAGAAATTGGTGAATATAATTTTTATGTAAAAATGTAATAAGTGATTTTTAAGTCGCTAAAAAAAATTAATTACTCTCGAATCATAAATCGTAAGTACAGTTACTGCGAGTGAATTTGACCGGAAAAAAATATATCACAAATTCTTGGAGTATGAAGTCGATAAATTCTAATTTTGTCTCTTTTTGGTTTGCATTAACCTAAGTCCATGATTATTTTATAATAAATTAATTGTATAGTCATAATGTAATATAATATCGTAATGTGCAGTTTATAATAATCTGCACTCCTGAGCCAAATCTTATTAGTATCTGCAGATAACAACATTTTGATTATATTTAGTGTTATATTTATATCTTCAATTTTTTTTGTCTATTTTTCTTTAAAATTTATATAAAATAATATTTTAAAATATATTTAACTAATATTTTTATTTTTATATCTTAATTTTTTTATATTTTTCTTTAAATTTTATATAATACTTTAAATCAAATTTATATTATATCATTATCTTGAATTATATAGTAATATTTACATATAGTATTCGATTAATATTTATATATGTTATTTTTTTATCATATATTGATGTTAATATTTTATTTAATAATATTTTTTATATTTTAAAGTTTATGTTATAATATTTAATATTATTTAAAATTTTATTTGACTTAAAATCAAATATATTAATTTTTAATAAATATCAAATCTCTTTTATATTATTAGCTATTAGTTTATAAAATATGAATTTTTGTTAGTAAATTATGTTTTTTTTATTGTTTATATTAAGTTATTTTATACATTTGAAATTCAATTAAATTTTATCTAATTTTTTTATAATATTACTTTGCAAATTTTAATAATTAATTAAAAAATATTAATTAATTAAATAAAAAAATTAATAAATAAATAAATTAAATATAATATATTAATTAATGATCAATAATTTTAAAAATTAATATTAATAAATTAATTATTATTTTTATTTATAAATTAATTAATCGATTCATGATGGTCCGTAAGTGATATCATTCCAAACCCTAGTAAAAGAAAGTACAGACTGCGCAACGAAACAAGGAAAACACGCATTGATCGCTAAAGTTCGAAAAGACACCCAAAAATCACTTAAAAAAATGCATGAAACCAAGACTTTAAGTACTGATCACTCTGAACATGAAATAAGCTCAGAAATTCAGAATAAGAATAATTAAATACGTTTACTTGTCACAAGGTAATTGGATTATAAGGAATTATTTGCAATTGCTGGTTGCAGTTTCAAAGCTGAAGTACTAAGAACTGAGAAATTCTCGACACGTAGTTAAAGATGTATGTATAGTGCTTATTCTGAATCTCAAACTTTGTTCCCATCTGTTACCCAATAGTTTGCGTACATATATAACTTGGCATTGAAGAAATACGCCACTTGGCATGATCAAACTTTGGCAGTCTCTTAAGCATTTAATACCCTCCCATGAAATTGGATAAACATAATAATTCAATTATTCTCATCCCAAATAATTTATTTCATAATATATACAGCGTTAATATACTCTTTATCCATTAATAACACATTATGCCATGGACACCACCAAATAATAATGAGAGGAACTAGCTAGTTCACTATATATATATATTTTTAATTATTCCTGTATAGTTTTAATTTTAACCATTTAGTAAATATGATGCCTTTTTATCCTACGTAGTACATACCTCCCATCATATTGCATATCTGGTGTTAAAAGTTACAATATTTTTAAAAGCGAATCGGAGATCGACTCGGTATGCCAATTGAATCATGAGTCAATTAATTCAATCGGATTGATTCGAAATTTTTATTTTTTTGAATATAATTATTTATAAAAAGTTAAAAATATAATATGTGAAAATTTTATTTAAATAGTTAACAAAAATATATATAAAAATATTAATTTTAAGTTCAATAAAATTTTAAAATATAAAATTAAATAAATTATCCAATTATAAGTAGTAAATATCTACATAATATAAAAATACGCATAAAATAAATTCATTTAATACGATGATAAACAATTATCATAAATGATCTAATTTTTAATCTTCATACTGCATTTTATTAGATAAGAATGAATATATTTTGTAAATGAAAAGTAAGAAAAGCATCACGATCATATATTAGGAGCAAAACGACAAAATTATTCATGTACTTGATGAATTTTTTTTTTTTAAAGAAAAGATTGTAAAAAAATTAGAATATAAATTCTGACTGGGTTGATTATTTTTTACTAGTGATATAAGTTCCAATGCATGTGAATATTTCTCATTTCTTTATTAAGCTTCAGCCAATATTTTATGTCGTGATTGTTTCTCATGTTGAGTAATTTTTGGGTTAATACATAAATTTCCTTCTAAACTATCACCGTTTATTAGATTTTTTGTCTAAACTAATTATATATTAAATTATCCACTTGAACTTGTTGAAAATATCATATTATTCCCTTGTAAAACACTTGTCAGTTCACAATTAACGCATGAAAAATATGTGTCAAATAGTAATATGGGGATAATATAATATTTTTAACAAATTTTAGAGGGAATAATTTAACATTTTCAATAGTAGATGGTGTAATTTTTACATTTTAAATAAGTTCGAGTGACTAATATGGTATTTTTAATAAATTTAAGAGAGTAATCTAACATACAATTAGTTAAGGAAAAAATCTGATGAAAGATGATAGTTTAGGGAGGAATTTAGATATTATCCCTTGATTTTTTCCTTGTTAAAAGCTAATGGCATAAAACATTCTGACCTCGACTCCAAGTTGATTTTCTTTTTTGTTGCATACAGTCTATACGAATATAGAGATAAGGCTTGTTTTAGTGGTAGAGAATAGCAATTAAAAAAGGAAATATTTTGTAAGGTGATGCACTTACCATGTTAACCACACATAAACCTGTTATGCATGTTTCTTGAGAGTTGTTATATGAATTGTGTGAAGCTTTGGACGTGTATATATGTGGCATAATAAGCACGCAAAATAGGCACATGTATGTATAAATAAAAATAAATAAATAAACAAATAAAGAGAAAGAGAAATGAATGCAAAAATTTAATAATATTTCACTATGATGAAATATGGCTATGACAATCTTTTTGCTTCCCAAATGGGCTAAAAAATTCAAAAATAATAATATCATTTCGTGTTTCCTTAAAGTATTTTTATACAAAACGACACTAAAATTATCATTTAGAAGATATTCGAAGATATAAACGATAATTTATAACTAAAATTATCATTTAGAAGATATGCCAAAATATAATTTTGAAGATATTCGAACAAAATTTGAAAGCAGTATGATTTAAAGGTAAGAAGCATGCACTAGGAAACATGGAAAAAGTGTAGAAGGAGAAAAGGGAGGCTATATTGGATTGAGGCACTTAACTTAGGTTTGTGATCATGTGATCAATGAAATTTGGAGATCTTCTTTAACTCTTTCTTGGCTTTTCTTGATCTCTCAAATCCATTCCTTTCACATCATTGCTTCTCCTTCTCATCACTACTTGGAATATCTCATAATAATCTCTTAAAATAAATCACTTATATTTTGTATTCGTCTGTTCTTTCTTTAACTGTTTAAATTTAAAATAATAATAAAATTACATAATTTGAATTTTTTCATCTAAAATTCAAATTTTACATATTACTAGCATTTAAAAGTTGTAGTTGTAATTGACAGACGCAATCATATTAATAACCGGTTACAACTAACTGTTATATTATATTAATAATTTGATTCATTTAATACGATCTAATAAAATATTATATAAAAACTCCAATAAATAGCAGATAAACTCTCGAAATTCAGATAAACTCAATTATTTCTTGATGAAAATCTATTGTTGTTCTTTTTTTAGATGACCAAAATTACTAGCGGTCATCAACAAACAATGATAATTACCGATTGCTAGCTTGCTTTCTACTTCTTAGTTACCACAAATAATATTCGCCAATGCAATTGTTACACGAAACTAATTGTTCAAGTAATGATGAACATTTTGTGAAAAATTTTGTTTGGGAAAAATCTGAAATTCCAGGTGTCAAAATGAGCCGTTAGAACTAATCCAAGTCTGAAGAATGAATTTTGTGAAATGCGAAATAAATGGAAATTAAACAATAAAGAAAAGTACGGTTGACAACAGAAGGTGGTCTCAATAATTTTGTCCCATTATTTATCCTTTCTCATTCAGATCATGAACTGAAAAGCCATACGTCTTCTTCAGAATATAAATGACAAGTTGCACTCTCTACTTGCATATTACTCTACACAGTCACATCCAATGTTTCTCTAATTCCAATGGATTCTTAAGGTTCGAGCTACGAGAAGATGTGATTTTTCATTTTACTTGAAGTAGTCCAACGGCAGCAAATAATGAGAGGGCAATAATAGGAAGTACATCGATCGTGGAACTTCGATATGAGCTCCAATGACTGCACTTCAATCCTCACTTCTTCCTTTCTTTTTCAGACACATGCCCACTGTACATATTGTTGTATCTAAATTTAACTTTGTAGTTAATTTAAATGCCTATATTTTAAAATAATCTATTCAACATTTTTATTTATAAACTTTATAGATAATAAATACAATAAAAATTTATATTATTTTTAAAAAATTATAACATATAAATTTCATTGACATGATATAACATCACATAATATCAAAATTAATAAAAAATTCATAAAATAAATAATAAAATCAATTCGTTCTGTTTTTAATTACGATATCACTATATATACAGATCGCATGCCTTTATTACAATGGTCTAACTTTTACATTAGTATGGTTGAATTTCATATACATAATGTGGCCCAATAGTTGAAATCTGCTTGTTTCCATGTAAATAATGGTAAAATAAAACATGAAGCAGATATTTGTTCAAATTATGCTATCTAAATCTATTAATTTAACAAGCATGTATTGTCTTACAGTAAAATTTAATTAATTTAGGTTTTGAAAAATTTTCAAATGGGATGAATGAGATGTCATATATATGATTTTACTAGAGATCACCTTAATACAACAAGCAGAATTTTATTAACATTGTCTGAATAAAAATGTAAACAGAATAAGCTATAAAACTTCTGCGAAAAATCTTCAAACTGTAGTCTAAAAAGCTCCGGCTTTGCCTTTCCCAACACACTAAATAATTTGCTGGGGCAAGAAATAGCTATCAAGTGACTAAACTGCTAACCAAGTTTCTACTAAAATTTAAATCAAAGTTCACGTGTTTCGTAATATTTGTATTGCCAAAAGAAAAGTTACTCGTATCATCCATTTAACTACCAAAATTTGCGTTCCTATTGCAAAATTGTAAATTACAACCTCGAAAGAAAACGTACGTCTAACAAATGGTGACAAAGTGCAGCATCCTTAAAACTTTTACAAAAGCCTTGAGGCAATATTGGTTTACCAAACATTAAACGAAAACAAATGGATACATGAGTTGGAAGGGAAGCTAGCTTCTTATATATACAAGGAACCATCTCTAATTGCAGCGTGCAAAATTGGTAAAACCTTTCCATTGCATTGGCAAAATAGCAGCATTGATTAAAAATGTAAAAAATATTAACTGGAAGAATTCTTCCTCGCAGAATAGGCACGTATAGCAGCCAGACCGACAACTGTGAAGGCAGCACCAACTGCAAATTATATTAACTCAGTTAAGACAATCAACATGTAATTAGTTTCCTACATTTTCATGGAGCTGTCTGCATGCAACAGCGAGAGAGAGAGAGAGAGAGAGAGAGAGAGGGAGGAAAAACCTGACATAAAAAGAAGAGAATGACTGACAAGCTGGCGGAAGTATTTGCGTTTCTTTCCAGCTGCAGTTTCAGGAATGTTCAGATGAGGGCGTTCAGCAGCACTCACAATTCTACTGAAGACATTATTCATTTCTCCTGATTTGGAGCTGACAGGAATAGGCGGCTCTATTCCAAGTTCTTGACAAACCTAAAAAAGGAATTTGCATTTGACAGAAGCCTTGATGAGCAATTATTATAAGTTCATATATGCAAACAGGGGAATATTGTGCATAAATCTGTAAGTTAGATTAAGTATGCAAGGGCGTGGTGGCCAAAAGCATAAGTGTATACCGCCACTGACTCGTGTAATGCCATTGGATATGGGTCCAAGTCATCCTTGGCTGCAATTAGAAGGCAAGGCATTCCATGACCACTTTCTTCACCCTGCTTAGCTATCTCCCGAAGCACTTCACAAGTTCTTTTCCATGAATACACATCTGAACTGGAAATTGAAATTCTATGTCACGCCATGGCATCTATAGTTTCCACATCATACAGGGAAAGATACAGCGTGATGCCAATATATATTGACACCTTCACAAAAGATTGGTATTAAAAACATTGAAAAGAAGTGCCGCAGTCTAATTGACAAAGCAAGCGTCGTCCTGGATTCTATATAAAATAGTGCCAAATGCTTCGTGAGACAGATAATGAGATTTCCGAAAATAACTATTGCTATTAAAAAAAAAACCTTGCATTTGTAGCATTTATGATGGTTAAACTTACCAATCATAGAGAAATACGGCAACATCACAGGCTGCCAAAGATTCTTTATTTGATAAAAGCTTCTTCACTCCATCTTCTGGCACCTCACGCAAAATAAGAGTTTTCTTACTCCCCTAAACAATTAATGACATGTAAAACATTTAAATATACAGCTGCAAAGCCTCAATGAAGACAGAAGATACATTTGTCTTCTAAATATCATGTCATCAACATATGGTAAAATATAATCTACTGGCTCAACTCCCACAAAACTACTTGGAGCATACACAAAACTACTTGGGTTACAACTCTGCTTGCTTCCACTTACCCCAAGTTGGTCAACAATATTTGCCACGTAATGCTCACCCAGTGTGGTACTATTCATTGCTGAGAATGGCCTGTATTTGAAATTGGCAGCGCAAAGTCATTATCTTTAACAGGAAAAGAAAATTGAAAAAACTTGAAAATTAAATGAAGATTGGAGGAAAACACAATAGGTTTGGAAAAGGAAAGAGATGAATATCATCTGCTATATAACAGACCAAGCTATATTAGCCATGATACTATGTTCAGATTCGTCACCTTTCTGCAAATGATTTCAAGAAAGCAGTCTTTCCAGCATTTTTGGGAACAAAAACTAAGCAATGGAAAACATTTCTATCAGTTCGTTGCTTCTTGCGATCTACTGCTCTTCTTCGAGTAACGCGAAGTGCTGAAGCAGAATTCTCACCATAGCCAATATATATCAAATTAGCCAAACTCCCCTTTGGATCCAACAGCGTCATAAGGTTCCACTGCAGCCAAACAATCAAAATTGAGAATAAGCTCAAGAAGATTACAACGTATGTGTTTAAAAAATTTTACCAAATAAAAAGTGGATGAACATGATATAATCAGGAAACATTTTTTAAAAATAGTAGAACTTCAACCTTTTGCCCTCTTAGTGGCAGAAATCAATAAATTTCTAAATAACATTATTTGACAAGCAACTTCCTCCTTTTAAATTACCTTCCAATTTATGAGCAGTAGGGCTGTGGATTTATCCAAAAATTGTTTTCACCAATGAAATATAAAACGATGACAAAGATTTCAATGTATGATGAAAATTAAGAAATTTTCTTGTCACCATGTCAAGATACTTTATGACTAGGAAAAGCGAGATCCAAAGACGGAGAAGTTGGAACACAGACCTTGGATAGAAAACCCTTACGGGTTATATTCCCTTCTGTTGTTCTCTCTGCAGCATCCTTGTAAGGAGCCTCAGACCAAGGACTGAAATGTAAAAAAGGGAACAAAAAAATGGTAAATTAAATACCATGCAACCATAAGAAATTGAATTGTAGACATTTGAAAATTCGTACCATAGAAATTGGAAGATACAAATAAAAAAAAATAAAGAGAAAATTAGAAAACTATAACAAGGCATTAGTGTGTGGGCGCATCAAATTACTTCATTTTCCTCATTTAAATGTTAATTTTAATTAAAACATTATGTAGAGCAGAACCAAGTATCTATATTTGAGTATCTATTTCACTTATGGTTGCCCATAAAAGTTGGAAAAAGAAAGGCGCACATTCACACCAAACCCACATGCAAAGAATGCTAGTATCAGCAGCAACAAGGCCAAATTCATGTTTTCAAATGTTCATACGCTCAGCATATATATGTTTGAATGAAGTTGTTAGGGCCGAGAAACTTTGGATGTCACTTTATATTTTGAAGTTCTAATTTTGTGCTGTAGAAAAATCATGAATTTACCAAGTTCTTTCCAGAATGTTTACAATGGTACAAGCTGAAATTTTAGGAGACAAATATCTGGCATAAGGTAAGTTTGTGATAAAATGAGAGAGAGAGAGAGAGAGAGAGAGAGGAGGAAATTCTGCCATATTGTTTCATTATGTTCATGTTTCTGCTCAATTATTGGAAGTTTGTTTTATTTTTCTTCCTCTCCAACTCCTAGGGTCCTAGGGATGTGATACTTCTGGGAAATTGAGACTTCACTGCTAGGAGTCCGTGAATTGCATATTCTAACAATTTAATGCATGAATTTATAGCCACATGCAAGCACATTTGCTACCCATATGACAGAGAAGCAAAAGTAACTATAATCATAATTGGCCTTTTTCATCTTCAGCTAAGAAGAGAAGATATCGAGACCAAGGACCAACATTGTTACAATTGATCTCTTTCCCTTCAGCAGATTTACAAACCCTGTATCTTCCATAAGGGTGCATAGTCGCCTCCAGTACCCAGTTAAAAGCAACAAGACATATGTAACCCACAAAGCATTGTTATGACGCATTAAATCAAAATATAAAACCAAATAACTATACTTACTTTTCTGGTGCAGATGAAAATAGCTCATGAAGCTCAGCAGGTCTCAGGGCTCCGTGCTAGCAAATGTAAAGATCACAATGTTTGGACTTGCGCTAGATTCTAGGATAATTTATATCACAGAAGAAAGAGAACCAAAAATAGCATGAACTGATAAGAGTTTGCAACTAAAATGTACTTACATTATCAATGTCATATAATCGGAAGATTCCATGAAGAAACTCCACTGCTTCAGAAGTCAGTTCTATACTCTACAAAATGACATTTAAGAGGTAACAGTTTAAAACTATATCAGAGGAATTGTCATATAATGCCTAGATCATGTATTTATGCATTCAGAAAAATGCATTTTTTTAATCATAATTAAAATTGTGCTATGTATTGGTAGAAGAACAAACTATCAAATTTATATACTTCTTCAAGGGAAATTGTTAACATGCACGATAAAGGATGCTCTTCTAGAACCATCCATACAGCAGGAAACAGACATGACAAAGTAAATAAGTTGTAAGCACTCCCAATGAAATGTATTACTACTCTCTTTACTTGAACTATTATAAGCTAAATGAAGGAAAGTCAGTTGTTAACCGCAAATGACCTTAAAAGAAACACATAAAGAAACTGGTGTCCATAAATGTTGAATGAACAACTAATTACGTATCCAAAGCAATGTATTAGATCACTCCAGATTACTAAGTTTGTTAGATGCATAAATTGCTTAACAATGAAAACATTATTCATCAACAAAAAATTCAAAACCAAGTAATGATTTTTGTGCGTGCCAAAAATACAGTACAAAGTGAAAAATATTCATAAGAAAAGCAATCCCAAAAATAAAATCCACTAGAAACTTTTACCAGCAAGTGATACCTGATCCGGAGCATGCTTATGAGGAATTGTAAGAAAATCATCTCTGAGTTTTAATTCATCATCATATCCAAATTTTCTCAAAACAGCCCAAGTTGTTTCCAGTCGCCCTTTATCAATGAAAAGGGCATGGAGAAAAAGGAAGCCATCGAGGGTAAGACCCAGGTCGTTAACACCTTCTTTTCTCTTTTCTTGTACAACTCTTCTCACACCAACTATTTCAGCAGGCTGTAATGGAGCATTAAAACACTTTACCTGTTTGCAATTGTTGAAGCGTGTTAAATTCCCAAAATGAATACAAACAGAAAATATGAAGAACATCAAGAATAGAAAAAGTTAAAAATAACCTGAAACTCATTCAGCTCTGCATCGTTGAGTGCACCATCCATGTCACGATCACAAAGCATAAATATTCTTTTCAATGCCCTCTCACATCGGGGTTTCAAAGCTTGAATTTCTTGGTCATAGAGTGGAGCTGTTGGATGAAGTACAGCTTTTGAGCATAAAAGAAAACGTCTGGCACCTAAAAACGGTTAAACTCCATTCTCAAATTTTTATCTTCTACACTTTCAATACAGGGGTTTACTGAATGAATACGAGATTATCAAGAATGCACAATCTCTAAGGATGTAACATATTTAGCAAAAGAAAGAAATGGCTGAAAAAATTGCTATCCCAGTCAATGCTAGCTAGTAAAGGCTTGGTTTCAGCATCTTTTCTTAATTTCTCTTCCTCGTGCTTTTTTACCCCTCAGAAAGGATTTTTAATGAGTTACCTTTCTTGAGGCTGTCATTCTGTTAAATTTGGAACCATCTCAAAGGGAGAACTACAAGCAATGGACCATAGTTACGAACTATGCTAATACTGTGCAACCTACTGCTTTAAGTAAATCTGCAGTTTTTGAAACTTTAAAACACAGCCATCAAGAACATGGAGTTGTCTTGTGAGCGCAACATACCTGCATAAGGGTAACAGCCGAACACTCAATACAGGTCTCGATTTCCCTATACCGTTGCATGACTGATCCCATGATCTGTTCCAAGCTAACAGGCTCAGATTCATCTCGCAAATCTAGCTTGCAACCTACCACAATAACCGGTGCCTTGATCTTTACAGCACAACAAATGCAAAGGAAAAAAGCGGCCAAATTTTCAGATATCAGTAAGCAAAGAAATATAGTAACTTCAGATTAGCCAAGAAGATAACGCGAAATGCAAATAACCTCTAATCGCCGGAGCTCCTCCAGCCAAAAAGTAGTCACACGAGCGAGGGTCAGAGGTTGATCACAAGCATACGTTAACACCACCGAGTCAGCTCGCTTCAATTCTTCAACAAGCTTCCCTCTGTTCTCCATACTGTAAGTACAAAACACTGTAAATACTCAAATGTATGGTTTTAAAAATTTGAAAACTAAAGTAAAAGCTCAAAATTTCCTTCAAAAAGTCGTCATACTTTGAATCAAACTAAATCCTATATTCAGCAATATGTTTATTTGTAGAGAGAGAGTATGAGCGTACGCAGCAGAAGTGTCGATGATGGTGATGGGAACGCCATCGGGGAAGAAATCAGCTGGGAGGCGAGTAGGAGGAAGCACACGAGGGACATTATCGGGGAAACCCTCGGTGGCAACCGCAGCAATCAAGCTCGATTTACCAGAGAAAGGGTCGCCAGCGACGACGACTCTCACTCCGGTCCTAACGCCGGAGACAGCTGTCCTACCTGGCATTGGAACTTTGAACAGAAGAAGAAATCAAACAATTTATTTTTAATAAAAGAAAAGCAGAGAGATACTGCAACTGAAATAACAAATAAAACAACAAAATGTGGGATCTCACCAAAAAACAAAAACAAAAACAAAATGAAAATGTGGGATCAACCAATCTGTGTAACTGTGTTCAATTCATTTCGCGGCTGCGCATGCGTGGCCAGGAAGTTGGAATTGTCTCCACTCGTGACTATACTACTCCATTTACGTGCTATTTTTTTTTTGTTCTGGGTCAACTTTTTGGCCCAGCCCAGTTGATTGTCCAACCCGGCCCGGCCAATTTCATTTGATTTCAGTGTTTATATCAAATCCCCGAAACCTACGGTTCGACTCGTTTATTGCTAATAACTAATAAGGCAATGCTGCTCCGTTTTATTCGGACAACAATTGCGGCAGCCGCGCGCCATTTCTCGGCGGAAGCGGCGGCGGATAAGGCGGTCAAGATCGGACGCACAGGTGGCGGAAGAGATACGTTGGGAAGGAGACTGTTTAGCCTTGTGTACACGAAACGCAGCGCCATAATAGAAATACAAAAGTGGAAAAGTGGGGGCGACAATGTGCAGAAGTATCAGCTTAATCGGATTGTTAGAGAGCTTAGAAAGCTTAAGCGGTATAAGCACGCACTGGAGGTCTGGTTTCCTCTTCTCTTAATTTTTTCTTATTTACCAGATTGAATTAGCACATTAGAACTCTTTTTCTGTTAAAACTCCGTAAATTTTTGTGGCAGAGTAGAACGCTTTTTCTGTTGGCCAATGGCGATTTTGATTAGCTACAGCTAGATTTTAAATTTTTGTTATAAACGAAATTGGTAATCTTGTTCTAATTATTCGTTTGTATGTTCTAATTATTCGAATTTTTTTTTTTGTAGATTTGTGAATGGATGACCCAACAGAAAGATATCAATCTGTTGCCTGGTGACTATGCTGTACATTTGGATTTGATTGCAAAAGTTCGTGGTCTAACTAGTGCAGAAAAGTTTTTTGAAGATCTTCCTGATAAAATGAGAAGCTGGCAAGCCTGTACAGCTCTTCTACATACTTATGTAATGCATAAGTCACTCGAAAAAGCTGAGGCTTTGATGGGGAAAATGTCTGAATGTGGTTTCTTGAAGAATCCGCTTCCTTACAACCACATGATTTCCCTTTATGTTGCAAATGGACAATTGGAGAAGGTTCCAAGGCTCATTAAGGAGTTGAAGGAAAAAACTTCACCAGATGTTGTTACTTACAATTTGTGGCTGAGTGTATGTGCCTCGCAAAATGATGCGGAAACTGCTGAAAATGTCTTTAAGGAGCTGAAAAAGGCAAAAGTAGAGCCAGACTGGATAACTTATAGTACCTTAACTAACATATATGTTAAAAGCCAACTTCTTGAGAAGGCAAAATCTACTTTGAAAGAGATGGAGAAAAGGGCTTCACGCAAAAATCGAGCAGCTTATTCTTCCGTCATCAGTTTGTATACAAACATTGGAGATAAGGATGGTGTACACCGAATCTGGAATAAGATGAAATCATGCTTCCTCAAAATGACTGATGCTGAATATATTTGCATGATCTCTTCTCTTGTTAAATTTGACGAGATTAAAGAAGCAGAAGATTTGTACACTGAGTGGGAGACAGGTGCTGGAACTGGTAATCCTCAGCCCGGAAACATACTTCTTGCTGCTTATATCAACAGAAACCGAATAGAAGAAGCCACAAATTTTCACCATCGCATGGTGGAAAAAGGCATCCGCCCATCTTACACTACTTGGGAGCTTCTTACATGGGGTTATTTGAAAGAGAAGCAGATGGAAAAAGTTTTAGATTATTTTAAGAATGCCATTAGTAGTGTTAAAAAGTGGAGCTCAGACAAAAGGTTGGTGAGTGAAATTTTTAAGAGTCTTGAACAAAATGGAAATGTTGAAGGAGCAGAGAAATTTTTGGCAATGCTTCGGGATGCTGGCCACATGAGTACAGAGATATATAATTCTCTTATAAGAACTTATGCGAAAGCAGGTAAAATGCCCCTGATAATAGCAGAGCGTATGGAGAAAGACAATGTTGGCTTAGATGAAGACACACATAGGCTAATACAAACAACAAGCACTATGTGTGTGAGTGAAGTCTCAAGTTATGTATCTTGATGGAACGTATAATTTTTCGGTGTCAGCTAACTGAATCTCCATGATACAAACAAGAGGTTTGTTTTTAACATTATATTTGTTTAGTTTGATTAGTTTTATCGTCATTCGAAGGACAACTTAGGAAGTTGATGATGAAAAGGAATAGTCTTGGGTCCATGAATGCATTTGAGAATAATTGCAAAATCTCACATTTCAACCCGTGCCTAAGTTTGAATTCTCAAGATTATAAAGGGCTGGCAGCTTATGCAACGGATAGCCCCTACTTTTCTGGGTATTGGAGGAAAAATGAAGAGAAATGTCATTTTGCTAGATTGTTTCTGTACCAGATTCCTGTGGTAAGGTTTGGAGATGATATTAAGCTGAAAACGGTAGCAGAGATGAAAGCCATTTGTTATGCTCTGTTCCAAGCTTGCAGGATCTTGGCTTAACTACAACAACCTTCCATCTGCTGACCAGCTAGATGAGCAAAGCATCATTTCTTTGATCATCTGAAGCTTAGAGCTCGGCGGGGGTTGATCATGAAATCGCTGTGTACATTATATGAGATTTTGATCATTTCATGAGTGTGTTTAGCATTGGAGATGGGACTTAATATTAAAAATACTTGTGCGATCTTACATTACCAATAGATTAAAGTTAGAATTATCAAACTTAATTCTACTCAATTGATGGACTTGATACGATTATGAACCAGTCAATTTAAATTCATGATGTATAATAAACTTGATAAGCTTACGGCTCAGGTTGGGGTCAGCCAGATTTATCTTATAAATTATAAAGTCCAAATCTATTCAAGCACCAGAAGAGATAATGAATGTCTTGTCCAAATTTAAGCCTGCAAACTACAGCCAAGTATCAAGCTTGACATGAATAGGTCCGCTAGAATAGAAAATGAGCTAAAACGATTTGGGCTTCGACGGGCGTATGTGAAAAATTATTATTCAAGCCGAGAAAAATATGAGATACTGCCTAGTCAAAATTTAATATTATTCTATTTTTCATTCAATGACCTATAGATAATATACCTAATCATACCCTTAAAGAAGGAACCCTTAGACCATGAGCTCATCTTCTCTCCATCCAAGTCCCACTCTCCCTTCTGACGGAGATCGGCCAGCTCTCCCTCCCGACGTCGACCGAGCAACCAAAAAAGTTAAACGAAGAGCAGACTTCTCCAATGCTTCTGGTTACAGAGACAGCGTACTGAACGGATCCATGATGGAATCCTCCATGGAGGACGTCGTTGAAGCAGTAGACATCAAGGTGGACGAAGGGGACGTAAACATCGACAGAACTGGCTCCATTCCGGTGGTGAGCTTCTCTGCTAACCTTCGTTCCAAGCTTTCTGCCACCCTTGGGAAAGCAGTAGTTGTTAGTTTGCTGGGGAAGACAATCGGCTACAAAGCGCTGAGTGCCAGAATCCACTCTTTATGGAACCTCACTAACGCAAAACTCCTGGACATTGGTAGAGGATACTTTCTAGTGCAGTTTGCTACTGAGAGAGATTATACAAAGGCTCTCTTTGAAGGCCCATGGGTCATCAATGGAGCATATCTCCTTGTGCAGAAATGGGAGCCTCAGTTCAGAGTTTCCAACGGTGCTGTGAACTCTACCACGGTTTGGGTTCGTCTCCCGGAGCTTCCCTTACAATACTACTCGTGTAACATCTTGACAGCCATAGCAGCAGCTATAGGACCAGTAGCCAAGATCGACTACAATACAAGCGAGTTCCACCGGGGTCGATTTGCAAGAGTTGCAGTGACTATCGACCTAGACCAACCACTGGTTTCCATGATCAACATCGAAGGCGAAACACAGAGAGTTGAATACGAAAACCTACCGGAGATCTGCTTCCACTGCGGCAGGATTGGTCACAACGACATACTCTGTCCCCATAAACAGAGTACCGACTCCAATGGACAAAACAAAGAGAATACGTCGAAAGAGGCTGCCGCAACTCACTCCGGCCAGTTTGGCGAATGGATGAAGGTGGAGAAGCGCCGACGACATCCTCGATCTCTGACCGACAACCCAGGAAAGAGCTCCGACTTCAATGTGAATGGATCTAGATTTGCGGCGCTGGACGGGGATGATGGCGTGAAGACAGGAGGATATTTCGTTGAAAAAGACAAAGAAAACATGCCTTCTTTGAAAAATATGTCACCAGGCGGACAAAACAAGGAAAGCATCATGAGTTGGAAAGCACATGGAACTAATGGTACTTTATCACATGGAAAAAAAAGGATCCAACAAAAAGAGTTACTTACGCGCCCAACAACCTCTGAAAGAAATCAATAAAAACAAAAGTAAAGTTGTATTGGGAGACTTTTTTGCTTTTAAAAGTAAGATACAAAATGAAGAAGAATTAGTGGTCAGGCCATCTACGCTAAACTCAGAAAATCACACAGTAGTAGGGAAATCGCATATGGAAATACCAGTTCCCTCTACTATGTTATTTTCTGACAATTTGAAAATCCCTCCAGGAGATTCAAGTCGTTTGGGACAGCTAGAAAATAGACCCCCCGATCCTAAACTTCAACCTGCAGACACAGGCATCACCTCTATGTCTACTGATACAATGGAGTCGGATGGGTTTCTTCAAATGGCAAATGAAGAGGACAATGATGACACTTGTGACGAAGAGGGACCCCTCGATCCCTACCTGCGTGAAGACTGAGCTCAGCCCCAAAGGTTTTTTCTTTGACCTTTCCTTTTACTTATGTCTATTCTTTCTTGGAATTGTCAGGGCGCTAAAAGCCCATCGTTCGTGAGAACTTTGAAGTGTTTTATTCAGAACCATAACCCGAAGTTAGTGATTCTTCTTGAACCTCGGATTAGTGGTCTTACTGCTGATAATTGTATTAAAAAGATTGGTTTTCCTCGGTCTCATAGAGTGGAGGCCACGGGGTTTAGTGGTGGTATCTGGATCCTTTGGAAGGAGAACTGGCGAGTGGAAATTTTGATTAACAACATGCAATTTGTTCATCTGTATGTCAGACCTGAGAATCAAAGTGGTTTTTATTTTACGGCAATTTATGCACATCCAGCAACCTCTCAACGGAGCAAACTTTGGCCTATCTTACAACAGATTAATCGGTGTACTGAAGATCCTTGGGTTTTAATGGGCGACTTCAATTCCCTCTTATTTGCCAAAGAGAGACAAGGTGGGTCTTCCAACAGAACAGGGATCAGCAAGCCTTTTTTGGACTGGTTTATTGAATCTAAATTGATTGACTTGGGATATCGGGGTCCAGACTTTACTTGGAAAAGGGGTCATCTCTACGAAAGGCTAGATCGGGGTTTGTGTAACAATGCTTGGTATACTCAGTTTACTGACGCGGCTATTATGCATTTGGCAAGAATCTCCTCCGACCATAGACCGCTCTTATTGAAACTTTACAGCACTCGGAGTGCCAACATCAACCGTCCTTTTCGGTTTCTTCAGGCTTGGTTAACTCACCCAAATTTTCAGGACTTTGTTCGAAGTAACTGGAAAGTAGAGGGGAGTATGATGGACTCAATTAGCACCTTTGCTGGAAAGTTGAATCAATGGAACAGTGTCACATTTGGGAATATCTTCCATCAGAAAAAGGAGCTTTTGGCCCGTATTGCTGGAATTCAGAAAAAACTTACCAGGAGACACTCCCAGCAGCTTGAAGACCTTGAACTAGAGTTAAAAGAGAATCTCCATCAGGTTCTTCATCGGGAAGAACTCCTCTGGCTACAGAAATCTAGAAGCGACTGGATCCAAAGTGGGGATAAAAACACATCTTTTTTTTACCACAGAACTATCCGCAGAAGGAAGAGAAATCGCATTGAATATCTCCAGGATTCTGCAGGTGTGTGGGTTGATGATCCATTGAAGCTGAGTTCTATGGCATTTAGCTACTTCTCAAGTCTTTACTCTGAGGATCGCTGTAACCGCTCTCCCTACAAGATCAAAGGCTTGTTCCCTCAAATTGGCGAGAAGATGACGGTGCTCTCGGAGGAATTTACTCATATGGAGGTTCGGAAAGCCTTGTTTGACATGAAGCCTTGGAAAGCCCCCGGTATAGATGGTATTCAAGCTGGTTTTTTTCAGTCTCAGTGGAATGTAGTGGGTAATGATGTCTGCAAGGAAGTTTTGAGAATCCTAAAAGGTGGCAAGATGAATGATGCTATGAATAAGTCTCTCCTTTGCCTCATTCCGAAGGTAGATGCTCCGAAGAATTTCTCTCAATTTCGGCCTATTGCTTTATGCACAGTGCTTTATAAGATTGTGACCAAAACCATTGCTAACCGTCTCAAACATCTCATGCCTTCCTTAATCGGACCGACTCAGACTAGCTTTATTCCAGGAAGACATATCACAGAAAATATCATTATTACCCAGGAAGTTATCCACTCTATGAGATTGAAGAAAGGTAAAAAGGGATTTATGGCCATCAAAGTGGATTTGGAAAAAGCCTACGATCGGGTTAGTTGGGACTTTCTCAAGGATACCCTTCTGGATGCTAGAATTCCTGTTGCTCTAATTAATGTCATTATGGACTGTGTTTCAGCCTCTTCCACTCACTTGCTTTGGAATGGTAACATGACGGAAGCCTTTTCTCCTTCTCGGGGTCTCAGACAAGGGTGTCCCTTATCCCCTTATCTTTTTGTCCTCTGTATGGAGAGACTTAGTCAAGGCATTAATGACGCAGTTAAAAATGGTCATTGGCATCCGATTCAGTTGAACAGAGGAGGTCCCCCCATTAGCCACCTGTTCTTTGCGGACGATTTGATCCTTTTCAGCGAGGCAGATGTGCAACAATCTCTGGTTATTAAAAAAACTCTCAATGAGTACTGTGAGTGTTCTGGTCAGAAGATCAGCATTGATAAAACTGGCGTATTCTATTCCAAAAATGTTAATATTCATCTTCGGCGCGAGCTGAATTGCAAGCTAGGTTTCAGAGAGGTCACGGATTTGGGTAAGTATCTTGGCATGCCCCTCTTGCATTCTCGAGTGTCCAAGAAACACTATTCTTACATACTTGACCGGATGAAGAATAGATTGGCTAGCTGGGAAAATTCTAGCATATCCATGGCAGGTCGAGTTACTCTTGCTAAGAATGTTTTGTCCAACATGCCTTCCTACGTCATTCAAGCTTCTAGAATTCCCTCAACCCTCAGTGCAGATTTTGATAAACTCTCTCGGCAATTTGTTTGGGGAGGAAAGGCGGACTCTCACAAACTAGCTTTGGTTCCTTGGAGTACTTTGATTAAACCAAGAGATAGAGGAGGCCTCTATTTCAGGGACACCCACACTCTCAACATGGCCTTTTTGATGAAGATCGCATGGATTTTGCTCACTCAACCGCATCAATTGTGGGTTACAATACTTGCTTCCAAATACAAATTCACTCATGGCCATAGTGCCTGTCCTCTTGAGCAGCACAATAGCACTCCGGTATGGAAAGGAATTTGCTCTATTTGGTATAAGATGTCGAACCATGTTCGTTGGATTGTTGGAAATGGAAGAAAAACTCACTTTTGGTTTGACAGATGGGTCCCTGGGATTGATTCTCCTTTGTTGCATCAGACTTCTATGCCTATTCCTGAATATTTAATTAACAGAACAGTTGATTTTTTTGCTGACGATACTGCTGGTTGGTGTTGGAATCGATTTGAGGAGTTTTTCTCCCCACACGTCCTCTTAAAGATTGCAGCAACTTGCCCTCCACTGTCCCTTGCTGATGAAGACCTAGTTGTTTGGGACATCTCCTCATCTGGTGACTTCACAATCAAATCGGCCTACTCCAGCTTGGTCGAACCCAATACAGATGAAATAGATCCCCTTTGGAATAAAATTTGGAAGTTAAGAGTGCCTCAACGAGTTAAGTTATTCTTCTGGTTGGCGACTAACAATGGTATCATGACCAATTCCGAAAGGAGAAGAAGGCATCTCACTGTTAACCTTACTTGTGACTTCTGCGGGGCCGAGGTAGAAGACAGTCTTCATGTTTTACGGGACTGTGTCGCTGCTACACAATTTTGGAGTTTCTGTCTCTCTGGCATACAGCTCCGACAGTTTATGATGCATGCCACTCTGCAAAGTTGGCTTCAGTTCAACTTGACCAACTTTCTTGGAGACTATGAAGAGGTTGCTTGGCCGGATTTTTTTGCCATTGGCTGCTGGCACTTGTGGAAGCAAAGAAACGACTTCATCTTTCAAGATAGACGTCAACCTATTCTCTCCTTATTAAATGATACGTTTTCTTTGGCTAAATCAAGTCAAGAAGCGTTGAAATCGACTGACGAGGGTCGGATCGAAGACTTCAACTCACATGCCTCCCTTATGACCTGGTCACCCCCCCCTTTGAACTTCTTCAAACTAAATACCGATGCTTCAGTCACCAGAGGAGGCATTTCCAGCAGCGGAGGCATCTTGAGGAACCATTTGGGACACTGGCGCGCAGGCTTTGTGGCCAAGTTAGGAAGTTGTACTATTATCTTGGCTGAAATTTGGGGGATCTACTACGGTCTCCGCAGGGCAAAAGAGGAAGGTCTGGATAATATCATAGTGGAGAATGATAATAAAACGGCAATTGAGATGATCGGCGGCTACTCTCCCCCCATTGCTTCTTATAGTACTATAGTCGAACGGACTCGAATTCTCTCCAAGGAGTTCTCTAATATTACTTTCAGGTATGTTCATCGCGAGGCAAATGTGGTAGCGGACCAGATTGCTCAGCTGGGTCATGGAGTTGCTCATGGTTATCATGCTTTTTATTTTCCTCCTCAGGAGATTTTGCCTACTTTATATTATGACTCAGTGGGTTTTTCCACTGGCTTCTAATTGTTTGTTTTTGTGAGCTTGCTCACCCCTTTTCTTTTGTAACCAAAAAAAAGTGTTAAT
>CM075806.1:76262288-76545762 GCA_037975025.1 Excoecaria agallocha | reverse complement strand
TAAATTCTTAATTTCATTTTTTTTATTCAAAATACTTCAAATGACACAAAGTTATTTTTTGAATCACACAAAATTATACAATATATATCTTGAGGGTTTTAAAGCAGTCTTCTTTGAAAAAAACTGGTATCGCGATTTAACTTAAAAATTTTGCCTAATTGAACACTTCCAGTATATTCTCCCACAATAGTAGAATCACTGTAATTGACTCTATTTAATTCGCCACCGTAGCTTCACAATCACCAGCCGATATGTTTTTTTTTTCTTTTTCCGCACCTTGTTAAATAAGAAATATCTTATTATAAAAGGAGATACATACCTCAGCCCTAATGGAAACAAATAACTATTTTGGAGTGTGCAGTTTTTAAGTAATAATAATTGGCAATCAACATTTAATAAAAATATCTCTTCTAGCCAAGCCAAGTGGACACTGCGGACCACAAAAATCAATTGCTTTTGTTTCTTTTCCTTTATGAAAACACATTCGCGAAGAAAATTCAAGAAAAGTTGCTTACGATCGATATTGAGTTGATAACACACTGAAATTTGGAGACGATGTGGCTTATAGATTATTCAGTTAGGCTATAAAAATTATAAAAAAAGTTGAGATTGCATGCAATATCGAATATAAAGCTACAGCAAATAACCAGTAATCATGCATAGTAATTGCTGAATTTTGATAGTGTCCCACATGAGGGAAACTAATAACAACCAATAAAAAAACGAAGTTAGTGAAACATCATTTACTTTGATGACAAGGACCATACAAAAAAAATACTTAATTTATAACATAAAAATGCATAGTATGCATGTCCGTACAGTTGTTGAAACCAACGAGAAATTGGCAGATCATGGAAGATGGAATGATGAGAGAGCAGAAAAGCAAGAAGATGCTGTTTTTATTTGAGTCTATAAATGGAGAAGGGAGCGATTAATTCCTGAAAAACGGAGGTGTGAATTTTAAGCTTGGTGCTGATAGTTTCTGGAAAAAAATAAAGTCATAAAAGGAAAGGAAAGGACCTTATATATATCTTCCTCTTGCCTTGCCTTAGAAGACATTAAATCATTTCTTTTGGTGTTAGCCAATGCTTTCTTCTCATTTGGTCGCCTGTAATTTAATACTTATTAGTGTTTTCGGTCGTAACATTTTATTGGTTTCTTATTGGTCAATATTCTTTGCCTTTTTCATCGGATTAAGCTGTAAGGGTTTTTTTGTATGCTACACTCCTTTTCAACTTTGCTTTGTGGTCTGTCTGTTTTTCTCTATTTTTATATTCCTTTCGTTGTTTCAGCTTTTCTTTTGCTTTCTTTTTTTTTTTAATAAAATACTGTACTGCAGATTTTATGTGTCAACCAATCCAGATTTTGCTCCTGTGTTTTATAGATTGGATTCCTTTTCATTCTTCTTATATAAAATGTGGTTTGGTATTTTTTTTTTATGATTAATAAATATATTGAACGATGCGTTGCCGTAGAAATTAAATTATCATAACATTTTTTTTTTATTGAAAACATTCAAAAATATCTATAGAAATTTTGGAGGAACTTTCCTTATTTACTATTAAGAATTTATTTTGCGTAAAACAAAATTTAGCCATGCAAAAAAGAAAAAAAAAAAAGGTATCCTAAACGGTTTTTTTTTTGTTCAATTAATCATATACTATATACTTATAAATCCCTGTAGTTTGAAAT
This sequence comes from Excoecaria agallocha, assembly GCA_037975025.1. Lineage (NCBI taxonomy): Eukaryota > Viridiplantae > Streptophyta > Magnoliopsida > Malpighiales > Euphorbiaceae > Excoecaria > Excoecaria agallocha. Next base: position 76,544,070 of record CM075806.1, on the reverse strand, counting down.
TCAGCGTTGATAATGAAAGAAGAATCTTTTTTCTCACTTTTTTTTCCTTCTTTTCCCTGTGGGGCTGGATTAGAGACTTTATAGTTCAAAGGTTTCGGTAAAGGATTTTAAATATTTTAAAATTAATTTCTGAGTCTTGGTTTTTAAGTTTTAATTTTTAGGTAAAAATAATAATTTGGGCATTTGTTATATTATAGGTCTAACACCCTAATTTGAGGTTTTGACCCCTCTATTATTATAAAACAAGAGGTTGGAATTGTGCAAGCCAAAAGTTAAACCAAAACTTGCACTCACCAAAGCTTTTTAATTATTAGAAAGATGTATTATGATTATATATAATAATCGAGGGTAAATTAACCGACAATAAAACTTTTAAATTTTTAGTAAAATATCATAGAGTATCTGAAAATATTTATAGGAAGGAGTGACAAAAAAAATCGAAAATATAATTAACTGTAAAATCGATTTGAAATCGAACCGATTTTTATAATTAATCGATCCGATTAAGTTTTTTAATTTTTATATTTTAGATTTTTTTTATTACGATTTACGTTTTTAAATGTCGGTTAATCATTAGTCCAATATTAACCTATTCATATATAATATGTATTATATTTTTATACTTTAAATTTTTTTTATTTTTCTTCTATTTTTTCTAAAACTTACATGAAATAATATTTTAAAATATATTTTTATTTTTATACCTTAATTTTTTGTATTTTTTCTATAAAATTTATATAATACTTTAAATTAAATTTTTATTATGTCTTTTTTTAATTATATAAATATGTAGTAACTGATTAACTTATATATATATATATATATATATATATATATATATATATATATATATATATATATATATATATTATATTTTAGAGTTTAGATTTTAACATTTAATATTATTCAAAATTTTATTTGACTTATAATTAAACATATTAATTTTCAACAAACATTAAATTTATTTTATAATATTAGCTATTAATTTATTAAATATAAAGTTTGGTTAGTAAATTATGTTTATTTATAATTTTTATTTTAAATTACTTTGTATATTTAAAATTGAATATATATATATATATATAATTTTATGTCATAAATTTTAATGATTAATCGAAAAATATTGATAAATCAAATTGAAAAATCAAAACTGATGAACTGATTAATGGTTAATTATTTAAAAAATCGACATTAATGAATTAGTTAAGTTTTTTTTTCTACATTTTGAATGATAGGGTGGTGTGATGGGTTAAGAATGTTGATTTTTTTTTCAGCCTATCTTGAAAATTCCTTGACAGTATTTACAATGGCACTAACACAGTTTCACAAAAAATGAAGATTTTTTTTTAATTATTAATTTGGGTCTAAATCATAAAAAATAATAATCTAATATCTAAAATAAATAAATTTATTAAAAAAAACTAAAAGACTCCCGTAAAAAATATAATCTTAATTTCAATTCCTTATTTAACTAAAGATTAAAAATAAATTCTAAATATTTTACAATAATTTAATTTTAGTGGTTGAAAATGCTCTAAAAAGTTAAAACTAATATTTTTTTAATTTTGTAAACTGATTGAAAAACGCTCTATAATTAACTCTAACTACTAAACAATAACAAGAAACGTTTCATATAATTTAATTCATAATTGCATTAAAATATTAAAAGATTTGCTTCTAACCAACAAATCAGGATGCTTCATTTTATTTAAACCAGATTTTGTTCTTCCTTAATCTTAATCTAATATTGATTTTCAGATTAAACAGACAAATTATAAATCTAATTAACCTGTATGGTTGTATACTATTTTAACAATTACATAACCGGCTATTATTGCAACAATCTCTATTGATATGAAATTACAGAAATAATATAATTTGCTTGTAGTTAGCTAATAACAAGTTGGCACGTAGCAAGAAATATTATACGATGCATGATAACCTGTTGGAGTTGCCAGCCTTGGAAAAAAAAATGGTGTATTGGAGGATAAATGGACAATAAAAGTATTTTTTTTATAAAAATTAAAACTTAATTTTTTCCTCCCAAATAAAAGTTTCAGAAAATAAAAAAAATGTAAAATCAGAAGATTAAAATTATTTATTTTTTATAATTTTATCAAATAAAAAAATTAAAAATTATTTCCAAAATACGATATAAAATGATAGATATTCATTCACTTTTCAGAAATTTCAAATAAAATATTTTTAAATATTCAAAAAAAGATTTTATTTTTCTTATAAATCTGTTCGGTGTAAATTTAAATTAATTGTATAAGTAGATTTGAGATATCATATTGTTATATATATAAAAAAAAATTAACTTGTAAAAAATGAGATAAAATGACAAGAATTTTTTAAGATATTTTGAATTAGAATTCTCTCGTGCGAAACAATATAGATACTTAAAATGGAATATTTTTCTGCTTTTGTGAGTTGGTATGGTAATAAATAAATTAATTGAGCTAATAAATTTGGAAATAATTATACAACAATATTAAGTGAAGCAAATAGACTGCAAAATTACTTTATAAGGAGCAATGGGCTTGTAAGTTATAACCCTACAGGTGACTCCAATTGCGACCCTTATTTTACATTTGATTATTTCGTTTTCGCTTTATAAAATGTGTGGCAGAGTAAAAATTCCAAAGTTCTAGTGGCATAAAAAGTTGCCACCCTCCCACCTCACTAGCCTATAGTACCCTATAAACTCTTCTATAAATTCATCCACACCCTCTTTCACTTCTCTTTCATGTTCACTCGCTCTTTCCTTTGCCTACTTCCTCTAAAAATCTCTCTCCTTGCCATACAAACCCCATTTATCTCTAATTTCTATCCAAAGCTAAATTATGGGTTTTGTTTAAATACTTCTGTTCCATTTTAATCCATAAACTTCCAAAAATCTCCCATTTCCAACCAAACAAACACCTCCCCTGTTTCTTGTTCATTTCCTCTGTTTTTTCCCCCCTTTTTGCCCCTACATATTTCATTGGCGAAAAATGTCGTGTTCAAGTTATGGTCAAGGTCTGCAATCTTGCCTGGAGCCTGCTCGATTAGTGGAGCCGCGTGTTCTTAGGCTTAAATTGGCTCCATCAAAGACCAACATTTCTCGCTCTTCACAAGCTCGAAGATCTTTTATAGCTGAAACCGATCACGACTCCAAGACCAGCAATGATAGTGTTGATATGGGGGGCTGGAGTTTTCTCCAATGCTTAGGCTCCGCTTCTAGCAATGATAATACCTTTCAACTAAACAAAGAATCCATTGAAAAAGACAAAGTTTATGTTCCTCCAAACTTTAAGCGCTCTTCCTCTGTTCTAAGCGAGAAAAGCCTTGAAATGTGCACTGAAAGTTTGGGAAGTGAGACTGGCAGCGATGGCGGTGAAAGCAGCGACGAAATGGCTTTGCTTTCTTTGGAAGGTGAGAATGTTGAGACTACCCAGAAATCGAAACTGAAAGAAACTCGAAGAATGAGTAGAAAACGTAGCTTTCCACCTCCTTTGACCTCCAGTGTTCAAATGAGGCCTCGCAAAGAAAACGGTAGGCTTGTTTTGGAAGCTGTGGCTGTATTTTCTTCTCAGCCTTATTTCGAAGCAGAACGTATCAATGGCCGCCTCAGGCTTCATTTAATGAAGGACTGCAATTCTACCTTTGAGAAAACAGAGCAAGAAGAAGAGTTAGTTGAAGAAGAAGAAGAAGAAGAGGAAGAGGAAGAAGAAGAAGAAGAAATTGCAATGGAGGAAAATAATGAAAATGGAGAGGGTGAAATGGAGATGGAGAAGTTGGGTAGGCCAAGCAGGTGCAAAGAAGGTGAGAGTGGAAGCAAAAGCTTGCTGAATTGGAAGCCATTTTGGGTGGCTACTTGAAACAACTTTCGCCTTATTCTTGTTTTATTATTTCTCTTACAACGATCGGTTATTATATTATTACATTTAAAATTAGTATCGGTCTGCATTTATCTCTGTCTCATCTAATTACTCCCCTCATTAGAATTTTTAGATTTCCGTACCTTTGTATCATAAAATATGCTAATGGTAGTTATTATCGTTATTGGACTTCTTTCTCCTCTTTCTTCTTTTATCTCTTTTATTTAATATTTACTATACTACGCACGCTATTCACGATTGTGCCCTTGAGGTTAAATATTTTCTCTCCTTTTATCTTGTCATAAGAAAAATAGAGGTTTAAATTAACCACAAATTTTATTTGTTGGCTAATACTCAATTAAACATGCAAAATAATTGGCCTTTAATTTTTTTCAATGACAATGACAATTATAATTATAATTAAATATTATGTTTATTTTTAAACCGGTTATACTTTTTTCATACTCCTGTTTATACGACAATTAACGAGATAATGCTACGTATTTTTTACTTAAAAGTAAAGTATGTCTATTTTGATAAATTTAAAGGTAAAAATTAACTAATTTGAAAAATATAAAAATAAAATATCTCATTTCAAATAATCTAGCGCAAAGTATAGAGCTTTTTTTTAAAAAGTTTTTATTCCTATATGATATAGAGAGGTTGTTGCTCTAATTATAATCGGAAAGAATACAATATTAATTAGGTGATTAATTTATGGTTGGCTTAGTGATTTTCATGGCAAAAACGGGAAACAGAGAGCAAGTTGAGGAGTACGAATGGGGTACGAATGCGTGGTAACTATCAACATAAGGACCCACAACAGAGAGCAACATGCAACTGACCTCATTACACATGATCATCCATGTGCTTGTTGTATACGTTTTCTAATCATCCTAACATGATCCATGATGTTATTCTTCACCAATTTACACAAATGGGATCCAACTTACGTTTTAAGATGGGAAATTAACAAGGACAAAAAAGTAAAAAAGATGGATGTACAAGGAAGGCTTCACCGTATTGAAACTTCTCGGGGATAACCCACAAAAGGATCAGCTGAAAAATGGTTGGCTAAAGCATGAATTTTGTGGGTAACATTCCTTAAAAAGAGGAGGCCACTGTCCAATCGTGGAGTTTGGGTATCCATACATTTAAGGTTCCTAAGGAGACTGATTAGGGTTTGGAAGATTTGTGAAACAACCACATGCATCCTTCTCTCTCTAACTTCTATCATGTTATATGGATCATTCTCTAGTCTCTACCAATTGTAACCCAAATATCTTTAAGCAATCACCATGTCTCCACATTTTTCTTTTCTTCTCAACCACTTTTATCTATATATGTATTCATGATCGTTATCGGTTCAACTTGTAAGTTCTAAATATTCTGAATTCGATTAGAAATGCAAGAAGTTTCGTATCTCTTATTTTTATGCGAAAAAATCTTTTGTATTTTCCCTTTATTAAATAATGTTCATTAATTCACAAATTTAACTTTATGGTAGATTTTATGCAACAATCATGTCATATTCTAATTGAACCTACGTGTATGCGAGTACTTCTTACATTGTTGATAAAAACAACAAAAAATATCATATTATGTATACAATAAAATTTTGAGAATTTTGAATCCTGGACTCTTATGCTAAGAGATAGCGAAATACTTCTGGCAAGAAATATTTGAAGGGGCAACAAATGTGACATCTTACCATCTCTGACAGGTCTTCTGGGGTTGCATGCAAGTTGGATTCATGAGCAGTCATGTGACTGAAGCAAAATTAGGTTTTTTCGTCGAGAAAAATATCATGATGCATGACATTATTAAATGGCTATATGTATATGTGCGCAAGCGTGAACTGAAACTCAAAGATTTATCACGAGCATAGCTAACCATTTATTGTTTTTGAATAACAGACTAAAACGTCATTATCAATTTACTCTGCTGAACCTCTACATATCATTTCTCAAAGTATCTCTAACCTTTACCAAATGCTTAACAATATGCACATGTTTTTGTTTTTTTTTCATCACCCTCAAATACCATGGAATCGCCTTTCTCTTTGCTCTTAATATTAACTCTCATTTTATCACCATTCTCTTCATCTTATGCAAGCTTTTAAGAACATGGAAATATTTATATATATGTTTCTGTTTCTTAGTTGGTCAACGAGAAGCTTGCTTGCCAAAATCTACACGTTACTTGTTAGTTGTGACACCATGCACATAAACAAAATCCTAAAGTTTGTAAAAGTACATAAATACACACTTCAACTTTACCAATAACATTTTACAATAGTAAAATTCATGAAAGTATACAACTTATCACCCACAACAATATACAGACATTACCCTCTATGAATTTAATAAAAAAATACCATATCAAAAGAATTTAGGGAATAATAGATCGATACATTCTTGTCAAGATCAAAATTATGTGCACTTTGCTAAATTTAAGTTGGATAATGGATTATTTTTACTATTTTCAAGTGCATAAAATAAAATTGAGGTGCATAATTAAATATTTTTTATCAATTTCAATCGTATTTTTTTTTTATATATTATTCTCTAAAACTAAAATGTCAGCTTTGTCATTTTAGACATTGGACAAGTTTTCTTAAATTCTGGTAATTAATAACTTAATTAAAAATATAATTAGTAAGAACAATTTTTGGTTTTTATAAAACTCCTTATGTTCCATTATGAATTTAAAATGAACAAAACGGATATAATTATATTAACAGATGTGTTGATAAAAATTCAGGAGCTTACTGTTATAAAATGACAAATCAAAAAGAAACCGTTGACAGGTAATATCTGTAATTAAATGAAAAAATTGAGTGTTCCATGGATGCGAAGCGAGAAATGAAGTGGCTATGGCTGTATGAAGTAAAAATCTATGTGTAATATTACGTATCTGACAGATTTGATTATGAAGGATTCTTGTCGGAAAATTTTTTATTCCCAAACAAGGCCATGTGCTTGTTTTCTGTGAATCCTTTTTCCATAGATCCTCGAGGATTGGTGCAAAGCCGAGTATAAAAATTTGAAATAAATAGTCATCAAACACACATTAATAAGATTATGGGGTGCCTATGCATATAATATTACCATTTCCAAATTGGTTGTGTAGTGTATGTGAGAGTGAGACAACTTCCAGAATCAGTGGATTGATTATCTCCACTATAAATACTACCCACATCTTAATACATAGGATTCCTTTTTGCCACTAAAATGCATTGCTTTTTTTTTATATATATAATTTTTTAAAATTACACAGCATATACATGATATTTCATTTGTTTCAAAAATACCCAGCACTTCTTGACATTAAAATACAAATACTAAACCACCTAAGTATTTGAGTTATTTTTGTCTAAATCAGGTCTAATATGATGAATCAAGCTAATAATAAATTGACATACTGAAAAAGAAAAAAGTTATCCAAAATTCACGTTTACAATGTATAACTTCTTTTATTTGATAATGTGTTATTGGTTTGATTTATGAGCAATTTTATTAACCCTGTTTAGATAAAAAAAAATTTACATTTGTATTTGTCAATCCTAAAATTTTGAATTGGTCTATTTGACAGCATAATAAATGAAGGCTTTTTTAGTTATAAAATTTCAAGTTCGACTGTGAATTCTTAACTATATACATATTTATTGTATTTGTGTTGAATTTAATTCCAACAACTTTCTCTTATAATTCAAGGTTTTTTTTTTTTAATTTTGGGGGTAAAATTTGAAAGTAATTAGATTTATGTTGCTACACTATAAATATTTAGAATTTTGATATGTTAAAAAATGATAATTTTTTTATCGTTTTATGTCAGTGTAAGACCTAAAAAAATGAGAGAAAAAGGTTAGAAAAACGGTAACCTTTCGGTTTCAAAACAATACCGTTTTACATGTGACAGGATTTGCATGGATATGAAACCCGGCTTGACAAAAACGTCAACTATAGTTGACATTTTTCATTCAAGTTGGAAATTGTCCTCTTGGGTTTTGTGATGTTATTTATGGAGCTTTCATTTTCTCTAAATCAATAGAATACAATTCAAGAAGAATTTAATTGAAAATTTGAGGAGTGAACATGAATTTAGGGATAAATCCGAGAATAAGAGAAAATGGAAAGCTCCATAAATAACATCACAAAAACCAAGAGGACCATTTCCAACTTGAATGAAAAACGTTAAGTATGGTTGACTTTTTTGTCAGGCAGGGGTTTATACTCCATCGGGCTCTGTCACACGTAAAACGGCATTATTTTGAAGCTGAAAAAGGGTTTTTTTTTATACTTTTTCTTTAATTTTTTTGGATCTCTTACTGGTACAAAACGGCAAAAAAATTACTTTTTTTTAATCCACCAAAATTTTAAATAATTTTACTGTAGTATCAGAAATTTAATTACCTTCAAATTTTACCTCCAAAATAAAAAAAAACCCTATAATTCAAGTTAAACTAATGGTAAATAGAATTTAAAGAAAATCACTTTTGTAACTTATTTTTTCTAGAAGTTATTATATTACTCCCTCCGTTTTTTTTTATCAGTCACTTTTATTACTTTCACTAGGATTAAAAAATAATAAATAGACTTAAAGTTAATATTAAATTACGTGATTAAGATTAAATTATCAAATCTGACTGGTTCTAACTTTATTGAAAAAATAAATAAATTAAAAAAATAAATTAAATTACATTGAAAGTCTAAAAGTGACAGATAAATAGAATTTGGATTTTACTCAAAAGTGACTGATAAAAAAAACGGAGGGAGTATTGAATTGATGAATCATATATTGAATTTAGCAAAATAATTTCTATAATTAAAAGTATTTTTACTTGAAATGTCGAAGTTGGCTTGGTGATAAGAAGGTTACGAATTTAATTCTTTATAGTGATATTTATGATTGTAATTAAATATTATAACCCACTATAACCAAGAATAACATGCAGCTTTGCATGCATGCAGAATCTTTTGTTAAAGATTAATCTATATATAACACTTTAAAATATATGTTTAACAGAATTCATTAAAAATAAATATTATAAATCAAATAAACAGTTAACTGCCAAGTTAAATACACATATAAGATTTTTTTACTGTATATGCGTAGCAGTTTGTCAATAACTCTGGTACGTCATCAAAATTCAGTGTTTTTGAGTATAAGAAAAAGAAAAATGTCGTGCCATCAGTTTAATTTTAATGTCATATTTGCTTAGCGGGACAGCAGTTAATGTTACGAATTAGTGAGGACTCTATAATATACTCCCTATGTCTTATTTTAAAAATTATTTTTTTATTTTTTTATGAAAATTAAAAAAAAATTATAATATCACAATTTCATAAAAAAATTATAATTGATAACATATCAAGTAAGCAGCAAATTTCTTGCGATTACCTGCAAAAATTATAACTCTAGCTCCCTTGCCATCCGAGCTTACGGCCTTATCGACATACAATTTTCATGATGTTTTTGCTGCCTTGAGGGCAGGTTCATGTAGCTCGGCCACGAAGTCTGTAAATACCTGCGCTTTCATGGATGTTCACGGCTTATACCGAACATCAAACTCCTCTAGGCGAGCAGCTCATTCTGTCAATCTCTCCAAACACTCTGACCTTTTAACACCTTCCTCAAATTTGAGTTTGTAAGCACTACAATCGTGTGTGCCTGAAAGTACGGATAGAATTTTACCATTGTTGTGATAAGTGCAAGAGCAAGTTACTCAAGGATTGGATAATTAAGCTCAGCACCTCGAAGTACTTTGCTTGTATAATAAATAGGAAACTGTTAGCCCTCCTCTTCTTTGACCAGGATCGCACCTACTGCACCTGCTGAAACAAATAAGTAAATGTACAAAATCTCACTAGCCAGTGGTCTGCTGAGCAGCCGTGGGGTTGAAAAGAACTGCATCAAGGCTTGGAATGCTTGTTGGCTTTCTTCTGTCCAAGTGAAGTTTTTGAGATTTCTGATTGCTCGGTAGAATGGCAAACATCGTCTAGCCGAGCAAAATATGAATATTTCCAAAGCTGTGATTCTTTCATTCAATCTCTGAACTTTTCGGACTGTTTTAGGTGGATTTATGGTCATGATTGCCTTGATTTTATCCAAATTTGCCTCGATCCCCCGCTTCGATATCATAAAGCCAAGGAATTTTTCGGACTGAACCCCAAAGGCATATTTTTCAGAGTTTAGCTTGAGGCCCAAATCCCTGAGTCTCTGGAAGGTCTCCTTCAATTCAGTAGATAGGTCTGCCGAGGTTTGGCTCTTGACTATCATATTGTCCACATAAATCTCCATATTCCTCCCTAACTGCTCGACGAATAACTGATTCATTAACCTTTGGTAAGTGGCTTCTGCGTTTTTCAATCCAAAAGGCATGACCCGGTAACAATAAGTTTATTTGTGAGTAATGAATGCCGTTTTCTCTTCATCTGCTAAGGCCATCAGAATCTGATGATAGCCTGTTGAGGCATCGAGGAAGGCGTACTCTTCGAATCCTGCCATAGAATCCACCAGTGTGTCAATGTTTGACAGTGGATAGCAGCCCTTCGGGCATGCGTTATTTAGGTCTGTAAAGTCAACACACATTATCCATCTGTTGCTGCTTTTCTTAACAAGCACCATGTTGGCTAGCCAGTCCGAATAAAATATCTTCCTGATGAACCCACTTTCCAGCAAAGTGGCAGTCTCTTGTTCGATGGCCAACTATCTCTCGGGTGCATGGTTTCTCTTCTTTTATTTTACTGGGTTACATTCTGGCCAAACATTCAATGAGTTAACTTTAAGTCTTTTTTTATCCCTTGGATGTCTAAGGTTTACCAGGCGAAGACATCAACAAACTCACGGAGTGTTGAAAGGAGGGCTTCTTTCTCCACCCCAATCTTGCCAGCTAATATTTGAACTTTCTTTCCCGGCTCCAGTTCATCAACCTGTAACACCTCTGCTGGCTTTGCCCATCGTTTCTCTTTCTTGGGTATATCCATTATGTCCAAGAAAAAGGCTTGATTGGCCTCTCTGAGCATGGTCAAGTACGTCTCATGAGCTGTCTTCTGATTTCCTCTTAAAATTGCCACTCCATTGTCTGTGGGGATTTTGAGCACAAGATTCTTCATCGAAACACAGGCATCCACCTCGGCCAATAGAAGTCGGCCGAATATCACATTTTAAGACAATGGGATATTGACCACCATGAAATCTACTCGGCAGGCACATACCATCAAATCATCTTTGAGCTGTAGAGATAAAGTTGCTAGACCATCAATCCGAATAGGTCTTTTAGATCGGCCAATTGAGGGGATGTTGACTTCCTCAAGTCGATGGTTTGACATCCCCAATGCCCTGTATGCCTGAGATGTTATGATATTGACCGCACTTTTTGTGTCGACTAATATTTGCTAGACCAATAGGTCCTGAATAATTACCTCAACCACTAAAGCATTCGTGTGTGGGTACCGAACATGTGCCCTATCCGTCGATGAAAACTGAACCATGCGTGGAGCTGAGTTTGCCCCTTGTCCGACGAAAATGAACTCTTTGACCTTTCTTTTTTGGGACTGGTCCCATTGCTCACCACCTGTAATCACATGTTTGACTCCCGTTGGTGCCCTCCTATTGCCATTGGCTCTGTTTCTGCTCGACTGAGAGGAAGACGATCTTTGCCTTTTTCCTCTTTCATCCGGTTTGACAAATCTTGTCAGGGGACCTTTCCAAACCAGGTGCTCAATCTCCCGCTTAAGTTTTCTGCATTCTTTCGTCTCATTCCCCTTATCTCTATGAAAAGCACAATAAAGGCCCTGGTCTTTGTTCGAGTCTTTCCTCATGGGTCTTGGCTAATTAACCTGTCTGTTCTGTTTTATCCAATCTAGTATCTGTTCATGAGAGGTAGTCAGGGGCGTGAATCTTTCATCTTTTCGGTTATCCAAGCGAAGGGTAGTAGTTGTGTATGATCGATTGTGTCAGGTACCACCGCAGTACTTTTCCGAATCTATTTTGCTTGGGTTTTTCCCTTCCCAAGCTGCTTTTCCTCCTTCACCTCCCTCATTTTCAGATGTCCAGGATCTATGCGATACGTGACAAAGATGCCAAGCCTCATCTATGCGGATGTACTTGTGTGCTCTAGATATTAGCTCGATAAAGTCATTTGGGGGTTTCTTACTCAAGAAGTCACCAAAGTCCTGGCACCTTGTACTTCGGATAAGGACATTGATGGTGACCTCCAAGTTTGGATTTTGTATGTCCATGGCCACGTCATTAAATCTCTCCATATAGGCCCGTAGCGGTTCGCCTTTTCTTGCTGCATCAGGTTCAAATCTGTGGATACCTTATTCGGGCGGATGGCTGCCACGAATTTTGCAACAAAAATGTCACTAAACTGCTCGAAATTATCAATATAATGCGCTGGTAGATTGCGAAATCAGATATGAATTGAGTCTGCCAAGGTTTGTGGGAATATCTTGCACAAGGGAGAGTCATCTACTGTGAGCACCAGCATTGTGTGCTGGAACTGGTCAACATGAGCTCGAGGATCAGTGTTTCCACTGTAGGTTTTGAGGAGAGAAAGTCGAATGTTGGGAAATGAGGCAGTGATCGGTGTCTAGCAAGTGTACTAGATCGGATAGTAATACAAAAAAATATAGATTAAGATCCCAAATATCGTACCCAATGGAACATGAATTACTAAGAAGAATACCTATATATGAATTAAATTAATCCAAGATTATTTTCCAAATATTTTTTATTTAAAAGAAAAAATTAAACTAAATAAACATTTAAACAAAACAAAAACTAAAATTAAATTAACATGAATTAAAAATAAAACAATAACTGAAATTCTCTTGCTAAAAAAACTATCAACCTTAACTTTCATTGTAATGACTTAATTAAAGAGAAACACAAGTGATTATGAAGAATTTAGATGAATAAAATCAGATAACTTTACTCAAGATTATCATTTCAAGTATTAAAATTCTCTTATTCAGAACAATTTAACACTTAGCATAAAGATTTGAATTAATTCTCCTAGATGTCTATTAAATCATTTTTCAAGAAATTTAACTTTCACCTATTCTTAGTTACACTTTTTCTTAATCTTAACTTACTTTAATTAACACAAAATTATCTCTTATTCAAAACATAATCATGCATTAACCCAAACAAACCAACCTAAGAACATGCATATCAATAATCCAACAAAAAATCAATTACTAACCAATGTTTAATCAAGTTAACAACCAATCTTCAGTTAAATAATGATAAGACTGTGTTTAAAAACTAAGAAATAATCAAATTTGCATTAAAATTAAGCACAAGCTTAAGTTATAACAATAAAATATAAGATTTCAAGAATCTATTAGCAAAAGGATAAAAAACTACTTCCTAAACATATTTAAAAACTAAAACAACGTTGAAAAGAAAAACAGAGAAAAAAAACTACGTAAAAAAAACTAAAACTATTAATTGATTCTACTTCATGATTGATTTCCCTTTTCTGGTGCTTTTCGACTATATTTATAGGCTAAGTCTTCAATTTTTCGCAACAAAATAGGAAAAATAAGTCTGAGCTAATAGGAAGTTTTGTCAACTTTAAATTCCTTTTTACGCAGCCAAACATGTATTTTACACTTGAGTTACACGGCCAGTTGAAGGCTTTGCTTATTAGGTTACACGCCAAGTAGTGAATTACTTAAGTAAGCTACACGGCTAGGCATTAGTTTTGTTCTTCTTTCATGCGGCTAGGCAGCATAATTCTTCCTTCATTACACGGTTGGGCACGGACATTTCTTCTTTGCTTCAAGCGGCCAGGCAAAGAACAATTTGCCTTATTCAAAAAAACTTCAATTTTCACTCTTTAATCCAGAACCAATTTGCACGGCCGTTTTAAATTTTCACCCGGCAGTGTTAAAAGCTTCGGTACTAAATGCTCGTCTTTTGATAATCAATTTCTTGAAATTTACACAATTGCCCTAAAACTTTGCATTTTTCTCAATTAAATCATTTTTCTTTAATTTTAACCCTGAAAAATATCAAAATTTACAATTAACTCCGAAAATATCAAATTAACCAATTAAACTCAAATTTAACCTAATTGATACAAAATTAACCTAATTAAATACCTAAAAATATACTAAAAATATCATTAATTTCACAATTATTAGGCAACTAAGATTTTTCGAGAGAGGGGTGATCGAAAACTACCTTGGTATTGCAGTGTAGTTCAGTTTTGTTGCATTTGGATTCAGTCGTCCGAGAGGCTGTTAAATTACTCGATAGTTAGGGTAATTGTGGACTTAGGATTTTGGGATAGGGCTGGTGATAAGGGATCCCGAGTAGAAGGCTGTGAAGCCCGAGGTAGGTTGGTGTTTTGTGTGGGTAGGGGCTGAGGTTGCGCTTGAGCGATGATGGCTGCTAGAGCGGCAATGAGGAATTATGCGGTCTGAGGGGTAATGCTGGGAGTGATGTTCGAGATTACCATTGCTGGGGAAGTAGAGGTGGTTTTGTTGGGTTGAGGGAGAAATTATTGCGTTCCAGGCGGGATGGGGTTGGTTGTTTGGTTTTCCTGTTTGGAAGTATTTAGGTTGAGATCTGGAAAAAGGTTCATGTTTCACACTCACCGCACCAAATGATGACATATAAAGTAAGCAGCAAATTTCTTGCGATCACCTGCAAAAAGAAATAAAAGACCGGTGGGTTTTCGAACAGGGAGTTTCCGACGGTTAAGTCATAATTTCTGTATAAAAGAGAGTGAATTTCTGGTAAAAGACTGTGTCAAAATTTCATACTTGTTTTTTCTCTTTTTATAAGAGAAATTGACTCATTTGCAGGAGATAATGGGAGGAAGCTCCCGTTCTTTCCGACCACTAACCTATCTTCTGCTATTCTCGAGGAAGACGTGGGTTAGTGATAACTGTTTGTCTATAGTGGTAGAGATATTTTCGGGACACGTTCTTAACCGAACTGTGGGCTGGTTTGAGAGCCCGAATGATTCAGGTTTTTGGTCTGTTTGTGGAAGTCCGGATTGAGTGATATGATCGGTTACTGTGGATCGCTTAACCGAGCTTTTAGTTTGATTGTTATCAATAACTATTTATAAAAATATCATTTTATATTTTAAAAAAATTTTATTTAATTTTAGTTAAAATTATATCATTCTATATTTTAAAAAAATTTATTTAATTTTAGTAAAAAAAAAGAGTGATAACAATGAAAAATATTTAATAAACTGTATAGTAAATAATGATATATATGTAAATCTATCTTTTAAATTTAAAAAAAATTAAAGTTAAATAAATTAAAATAAAATAAATAATTTTTTAAAATGAGATAGGAAAATTATTATTATTATTATTATTATTATTATTATTATTATTATTATTATTATTATTATTATTATTATTCAGCAACAATATATTAAATTTGTTGGTCAAAAACACATATAATTGGACTAGCAACTTGGTACGACACCACTAAATTCTTGGGTGATGTGGTAACTAATAATGACTTTGTACAAATTTTCCTAGCCTTCTCTTTTGCTTGCACTTATCCACTTTTCAACCTCTTTTGAACTGTATATTGTCTCTTTAATTTGATCTGTACGTGATCTACCGTTTCTAAATTCTGAAATAAATTAATTAACCAATATTTTTTAATGCAAATTAGACTTTCATTAACAAAAAAAAAAATTTGAAAAATAAAAATAAACTTATTAAATTAAAAAGTGTATGAGATTAATAAAATTACTTTAATATATTTTTCGATAAAAATAATAAATAATAGTAAAATACGTTGAAAATATAATTTTTAGCAGAATACTTAATCTATATGTTATATAATGTATGCGGGATAATAAAACTTATAATATATTATATTATTTTTATATTAATTTTTAGAAAATCTTTCAAACATTGTATTTATATTAGCTTTTACTATATTATACTATTTTATGTGCAATATAGAAAACCAAATATGGCCAAAGAGAACAAACTTGCATAACAAACAATTTAAATTACATTCAATATAAGCTAAATAAATATAATTTATAAAAATATAAACAAAATCTGGATAAATATGAAAATTAAACTTAAAATAAATAATTTTAGATCTGAGTTATTAATTAACTAACATAATTATTTTTGTTTTCAAAGAACTTAAAATATTTTATCTCTTCATAGTATATATATGTGTGTGTGTGTGACCAATTAAAAGAAAAAAATTGCTCGTTATGATTTTTTCATCTATAAATACGACTTTATCATTCTGTTAATTTTCCATAAAACTATGAAAAGTAGGCTAACTACTTAATGACAACGACTAATTAATGAAATATTTGGATTTGTGGTTAATTAAGTTAATTAACAAATACAAAGTGGAAAGCTTGTTTTTGTTGGATATACTAACGTCCTTAATAATAATAATAATAATAATAGAAGGCCCACCATAATGTCCACTAAACCTTAGACACACATAAAACCACAAATCCCTAGAAAGAGACAAAATAAAAAATGGGTGATTTGAATGAATATACAGGCGAGGGGCATTTGGTTTATTATGCTATGCCCTGGTATCTGATATCTAAACAGAAATTGTCTTTGTCGATGAGTGTGGCCATTAATATACCTGAAAAAAACAATTGATTTTGAAGAAAGGTGCATGGTGGTCGGCCTCTTCATGCCAAGGTGAAGATTGCATTGTTTCCTTCTATCTATCTCTTCTGTTGTTTTTGTGGTCTTCTCCTACGTACGTTTTCAAGTCCATTGCTCTCCACATATGTTTTCTTGATTGCGACTTCCTTTTTCAAATCATTCCTATTTGCTTTCTTGTTGGACTTCCATGTCATCAACCTAACCCAATTTCTCTTTCCTTAATACCTTCATTTGTCTAAAACTACCTTGTCCAATATTACACGTCTATCTGTCGTTTTGTATGATATATCGCAAAGTGTTTTGAACAATTTTCTCCTAATGATCTAGTTTCTGACTTTAATTGAGTTACAAGTATAAAATACTCTTTATAACTGCTCATACAATTACCTTTCATAATCTTTTAGACTTTAATTAAACACAATAAGTCTATTTCTTTTAACAAGGGTAACCATACTACAACACTCTTAAAGTAATAATTAGTCAATTATTTCATTATAATTTACATTAACATTAATCTAATACAGTAATTTATATATATCTTGGTTCCTGATGAATTTCAATATTGTAATTTATGGAAAATTCTAGCTTCAATCAATAATAAAGTGCAATCTATGCATGCTAACTATCATTCTATTTATATTTTAATCAACATATTTTACGTGATAATGTCTTAATTATTAATTTGGTGTCTAAGCAAGACTTACTCGTAGTTTATAGTCTCAGAGATGATTATAATGTTTTAAAGGTACTTTTAAGTAATATGAACTGATAAAATGTCAAAGTAGATAATCTGCAGTTCTAGAAATAAAGTTGATGAGGAAATAAGTACTAATAACATATTTTGAAAGTTGAAGTTTGAAGACGTACAGGATCAACTGCTGCCTTCTCATCCACTTGACATCTTAGTCCATATATAATAGAACATTAATTAGTTCAGCCAACTAAAAATAACATACAAACAAACAGCTATAAGCAACGATAATGAAACATGCTTAGACCAATGGCCATGTATAGGTTGCAACCTAGTCCACCAGTGTTCTTTGGTGCTCATCTTTTTCGACATGCGATCTCTTTGGGATTTTTAATTAATTGGTTTCTTTAATATTATTGCTAATTTGACTTTGTTTCATTAATTTTCAATATTTTTATTGGAGCAATCTCACATAAGAGTATAGAAAAAGAACATAGAACCATTAAAAGTTAGTGTAGTAATCAATATTGGATTAAAAATGCTGAAAATTTCGGATTTAAATGCTTTTAAAGATATTTTAAATTTTTAAATAGATATTATGCATATATCTTATAAAAAAAGGGTTTATAATTGTAATTAAGTTAACTTTGAAATATATATATATTAACTTGTTTTAGAAAAATGACAGGTAATTTCTAAAATATAATATGAATTGCAGGTAAAAAAAAAAATTTATTCAGCCCTTTGGATTTTATCAGATAACATAAATTAATTTATATCTCTTTGTTATAAAATTTAAAATATAAACTCCTTTTTTGATGGACAAATATATATATATATATATATATATATATATATATATATATATATATATATATATATATATATATATATATATATATATATATCCTTAAATTTTCTTCCTCAAAAATTGACTTTATAGCTCTCCACTGATTTTTTATTTTAAATTTTGAGGAAAATGTTCCTCTTTGTGATTTGGGAATTACCCATCAAGGAATGCATGTGACTGTAGGCTCAAACCTTCAATTATTATTTTTTTACCATTTATCTAACTTTTTCTTTTTCTCAAGGAAAAAAAGAAAGATGAGTATCGGATCTTAAAATTTAAGAGGATCCGCAGGAGTATCATAAAGTGACACACAATTCACAACCGTTAGGATTCTGTTGCTATATATCCAAAGTATTTGTGCTGGGAATCATGAGATTTCTCATCATCTTTGAATTATTATTTCTTTTTCTATTTATTGACAAAAAATAAATCTTATTATTAAAATTTTTTTTACAGTATTGATCTTTGAATAATACCAATTATTGTGAAAAAAAAAAGAAGAAATATAAATGGGGACATGGTTGCATATGTCTTGAGAATGATGATTATTTACTCTTTCGATTCCAATGGTCGATTTAACAATCATCACTGCACTGAAGCATCCCAATCGTCCATGTTTCCCAACTGCTCAGCAAATTACTATAATCTTGGATATGTTTTGATTCCCCATTAATCTTGCAGTTAATTGCAACTTGTGGATACGTTCCTTTTTCATATATTATGCGGGTCCATATTCATCTCAATCATCGCAGCTAAATGTGTAATTTCCTTTTAGACTTAATGCATGTGCAGCTTCCTATTTGTTCAAGTTTTTTAATTGATTCTGTATATTTATTATTATAAATTTAAAATTTCCCTCTTATACTTTCAATTTTTTGGCAAAGAGTTAAATATAATCTTTGTATTTATCTTTAAAAGTTTTTTTCTTCGCAAAAATGCCATTTTTAGAGGTATATTAATTGGTCCCTTATGGGCCAATTATACCTTTGGATCATATTTTATTACTTGAAGGGTATTTTCTTTTAACAATTTTTTTAAAGGGAAAATATAATGTATTATGTATGATATAACGGTATATTTGGCTTTTTATTTTATTCAATTTATTTTATGTCGATATGACAATCAAATATTAATGTAAAGCTAGCACTCCACATTAGTTCAATTAAAAGATTCACGCTCAGCTGTATAGAACTAAGTGGAACGAAAATTAATCTTATATTCTTATATTAAGTTAATGAAGAAAAATATAATAGTTAAACTTAAAAATTAATACTATCTTCGTCTCACAATATATATGTCGTTATATGTACCCAAACCAATAAAATTAATTTATAATTTTATTTTTGTATAAATTTGCAATAATTTGTAAAAACATAATTTTCTCTTTCGCGTCTTACCAATTAGTTAAGAGGAGAGATAATAAGTAGAGAGGGAGATAATTGGGAAGTTGATAAGATATTTAATGAAGGTAAATATAAAAAAATGAGAATTAATATTCTCTAAAAATGCTTAAAGAGACAGATATTTTATTTTAACCCTTTAAAAGGGCGTATACTGTGAGACAAAAATGTTACTAATAATGGGAAAAAAATGAGTCAATTTTATTAACGATCACTGAACTTACGACTTATCATTCAAAATTAATTGATTTTTTTCGTGACTTAAAAGTCACTGAACTTATCACATTTTTTTATAAAAGTTATGTTCATCGATTTTTGGCAAATACCCTTGCTGGATTGATGACATAGCATGCTACGTCATATGTCTGGACATACATTGCACGTTTCATGTTTAGATTAATTTTATCCACGATTACCGGAGTTACGACTTTTCACCCAAAAATAACTAACTTATTTTGTGTAACTTAAATATCACTGAACTTATCATCTTTTTATAGAAAAATTATCTTGACCTGACACACATGAAAATGGATTTATTGCCGCATCATCAACTATGACACATTAGCTATGGACGTCATCAGTTATGAACACACATGAATTGCTGACGTGTCAAATATGATACATTAGTTGATAACGGTGATTTGACTACTGACGTATCAAATATGATACATTAGCTGATGATTTGGTAATAAATTCATCTTCATATTTATCCGATCAAGATAGCTTTTCTACAAAAGGTGATAAATTTAGTGATATTTAAATCATGAAAAATAAATTAGTTACTTTTGGGTGATAAATCATAAGTCAAGTAATCATGGATAAAATTGATCCAAACATGAGATGTGTCACGTGTGTCCAGATATATGATGTGACATGCTATGTCATCAATCCAACTAGAGTTATCGTCGAAAATCGGTGAACATAATTTTTATGTAAAAATGTGATAAGAGATTTTTAAGTCAATAAAAAAATAAATTACTTTCGGGTGATAAATCGTAAGTCACTAAAATAAATTAGGTTTGTGATAATTATTTTATAATAAATTAATTGTATAGTCATAATGTAATATAATATTGTAATGTGCAGTTTGTAATCTGCACTGCTAAGCCAAATCTTATTAGTATCTATCTGCAAATAACAACATTTAGATCATATTTAGTGTTATATTTATATCTTCAATTTTTTGTCATTTCTCTTTAAAATTTATATAAAATAATATTTTTAAATATATTTAACTTATATTTTTATTTTTATACCTTAATTTTTTATATTTTTCTTTAAATTTTATATAATACTTTAAATTAAATTTATATTATATCATTATCTTTAATTATATAATAATATTTACATATAGTATCCAATTAATATTTATATATGTTATTTTTTATTATATATTGGTGTTAATATTTTATTTAATAATATTTAATAATATTTTTTTTATATTTTAAAGTTTATATTATAATATTTAATATTATTTAAAATTTTATTTAACTTAAAATTAAATTTATTAATTTTTAATAAATATCAAATCTATTTTATAATATTAGCTATTAGTTTATAGAATATGAATTTTTGTTAGTAATTTATATTTTTTCTTATGTTTATATTAAATTATTTTATACATTTAAAATTTAATTAAATTTTATCTACTTTTTATAATTTTACGTTATAAATTTTAATAGTTAATTAAAATATATTAATTAATTAAATTAAAAAATTAAAAATTAATTAATTGATTAATTAAATATAATATATTAATTAATAATTAATAATTTTAAAAATTAATATTAATAAATTAATTATCATTTTTATTTATAAATTAATTAATCTATTCATGATGGTCCGTAAGTGATATCATTCCAAACCCTAGTAAAAGAAAGTACAGACTGAGCAACGAAACAAGGAAAACACGCATTGATCGCTAAAGTTCGAAAAGACACCCAAAAATCACTTAAAAAAAATGCATGAAACCAAGACTTTAAGTACTGATCACTCTGAACATGAAATAAGCTCAGAAATTCAGAATAAGAATAATTAAAAACGTTTACTTGTCACAAGGTAATTGGATTATAAGGAATTATTTGCAATTGCTGGTTGCAGTTTCAAAGCTGAAGTACTAAGAACTGAGAAATTCTCGACACGTAGTTAAAGAAGTATGTATAGTGCTTATTCTGAATCTCAAACTTTGTTCCCATCTGTTACCCAATAGCTTGCGTACATATATAACTTGGCATTGAAGAAATACGCCACTTGGCATGATCAAACTTTGGCAGTCTCTTAAGCATTTAATACCCTCCCATGAAATTGGATAAACATAATAATTCAATTATTCTCATCCCAAATAATTTATTTCATAATATATACAGCGTTAATATACTCTTTATCCATTAATAACACATTATGCCATGGACACCACCAAATAATAATGAGAGGAACTAGCTAGTTCACTATATATATATATATATTTTAATTATTCCTGTATAGTTTTAATTTTAACCATTTAGTAAATATGATGCCTTTTTATCCTACGTAGTACATACCTCCCATCACATTGCATACCTGGTGTTAAAAGTTACAATTTTTTTAGAAGCGGATCGAAGATCGACTCGGTATGCTAATTGAATTATGAGTCAATTGATTCAATCGAATTGATTCGAAATTTTTATTTTTTTAAATATAATTATTTATAAAAAGTAAAAAATATAATATGTGAAAATTTTATTTAAATAGTTAACAAAAATCAATATAAAAATATTAATTTTAAGTTCAATAAAATTTTTAAATATAAAAATTAAATAAATTATCCAATTATAAGTAGTAAATATCTACATAATATAAAAACATGCATAAATAAATTCATTTAACACGGTGACAAACAATTATCATAAATTATCTAATTTTTAATCTTCATACTGCATTTTATTATATAAGAATAAATATATTTTATAAATGAAAAGTAAGAAAAGCATCACGATCATATATTAGGAGCAAAACGACAAAATTATTCATGTACTTGATGATTTTTTTTTAAGAAAAGATTGTAAAAAAATTAGAATATAAATTCTGACTGGATTGATTATTTTTTATTAGTGATATAAGTTCCAATGCATGCGAATATTTCTCATTTCTTTATTAAGCTTCAGCCAATATTTTATGTCGTGATTGTTTCTCATGTTGAGTAAGTTTTGGGTTAATACATAAATTTTCCTCTAAACTATCACTGTTTATTAGATTTTTTCTCTAAACTAATTATATATTACATTACCCACTTGAACTTGTTGAAAATATCATATTATCCCCTTGTAAGACACTTATCAGTTCACAATTAACGCATGAAAAATATGTGTCAAACAGTAATATAGGGATAATATAATATTTTTAACAAGTTTTAGAGGGAATAATTTAACATTTTCAATAGTAGATGGCGTAATTTTTATATTTTAAATAAGTTCGAGTGGCTAATATGGTATTTTTAATAAATTTAAGAGAGTAATCTAACATACAATTAGTTAAGGAAAAAAATCTGATGAACGATGATAGTTTAGGAAGGAATTTAGATATTATCCCTTGATTTTTTCCTTGTTAAAAGCTAATGGCATAAAACATTCTGACCTCGACTCCAAGTTGATTTTCTTTTTTGTTGCATACAGTCTATACGAATATAGAGATAAGGCTTGTTTTAGTGGTAGAGAATAGCAATTAAAAAAGGAAATATTTTGTAAGGTGATGCACTTACCATGTTAACCCCACATAAACCTGTTATGCATGTTTCTTGAGAGTTGTTATATGAATTGTGTGAAGCTTTGGACGTGTATATATGTGGCATAATAAGCACGCAAAATAGGCACATGTATGTATAAATAAAAATAAATAAACAAATAAAGAGAAAGAGAAATGAATGCAAAAATTTAATAATATTTCACTATGATGAAATATGGCTATGACAATCTTTTTGCTCTCCCAAATGGGCTAAAAATTATAAAATAATAATATCATTTCGTGTTTCCTTAAAGTATTTTTATACAAAACGAGATATTCGAAGATATAAACGATAATTTATAACTAAAATTATCATTTAAAAGATATTCGAAGATATAAACGATAATTTATAACTAAAATTATCATTTAGAAGATATGCCAAAATATAATTTTGAAGATACACGAACAAAATTTGAAAGCAGTATGATTTAAAGGTAAGAAGCATGCAAGAGGAAACATGGAAAAAGTGTAGAAGGAGAAAAGGGAGGCTATATTGGATTGAGGCACGTAACTTAGGTTTGTGATCATTGGATCAATGAAATTTGGAGATCTTCTTTAACTCTCTCTTGGCTTTTCTTGATCTCTCAAATCCATTCCTTTCACATCATTGCTTCCCCTTCTCATCACTACTTGGAATATCTCATAATGATCTCTTAAAATAAATCACTTATATTTTGTATTCGTCTGTTCTTTCTTTAACTGTTTAAATTTAAAATAATAATAAAATTACATAATTGAAGTTTTTTCATCTAAAATTCAAATTTTGCATATTACTAGCATTTAAAAGTTGTAGTTGTAATTGACAGACGTAATCATATTAATAACCGGTTACAATTAACTGTTCTATTATATTAATAGTTTGATTCATTTAATACAATCTAATAAAATATTATATAAAAACTCCAATAAATAGCAGATAAACTCTCTAAATTCATATAAACTCAATTATTTCTTGATAAAAATCTATTGTTGTTCTTTTTTTAAATGACCAAAATTACTAGCGGTCATCAACAAACAATGATAATTACCAATTACTAGCTTGCTTTCTACTTCTTAGTTACCACAAATAATATTCGCCAATGCAATTGTTACACGAAACTAATTGTTCAAGTAATGATGAACATTTTGTGAAAAATTTTGTTTGGGAAAAATCTCAAATTCCAGGTGTCAAAATGAGCCGTTAGAACTAATCCAAGTCTGAAGAATGAATTTTGTGAAATGCGAAATAAATGGAAATTAAACAATAAAGAAAAGTACGGTTGACAACAGAAGGTGGTCTCAATAATTTTGTCTTATTATTTATCCTTTCTCATTCAGATCATGAACTGAAAAGCCATACGTCTTCTTCAGAATATAAATGACAAGTTGCACTCT
Source organism: Excoecaria agallocha (assembly GCA_037975025.1). Taxonomy (NCBI): domain Eukaryota; kingdom Viridiplantae; phylum Streptophyta; class Magnoliopsida; order Malpighiales; family Euphorbiaceae; genus Excoecaria; species Excoecaria agallocha. The sequence continues at coordinate 76,519,489 of CM075806.1, read as the reverse complement.
CTACTTGCATATTGCTCTACACAGTCACATCCAATGTTTCTCTAATTCCAATGGATCTTGAGGTTCGAGCTACGAGAAGATGTGATTTTTCATTTTACTTGAAGTAGTCCAACGGCAGCAAATAATGAGAGGGCAATAATAGGAAGTACATCGATCGTGGAACTTCGATATGAGCTCCAATGACTGCACTTCAATCCTCAGTTCTTCCTTTCTTTTTCAGACACATGCCCACTGTACATATTGTTGTATCTAAATTTAACTTTGTAGTTAATTTAAATGCCTATATTTTAAAATAATCTATTCAACATTTTTATTTACAAACTTTATAGATAATAAATACAATAAAAATTTATATTATTTTTAAAAAATTATAACATATAAATTTCATTGACATGATATAACATCACATAATATCAAAATTAATAAAAAATTCATAAAATAAATAATAAAATCAATTCGTTCTGTTTTTAATTACGATATCACTATATATACAGATCACATGCCTTTATTACAATGGTCTAACTTTTACATTAGTATGGTTGAATTTCATATACATAATGTGGCCCAATAGTTGAAATCTGCTTGTTTCCATGTAAATAATGGTAAAATAAAACATGAAGCAGATATTTGTTCAAATTATGCTATCTAAATCTATTAATTTAACAAGCATGTATTGTCTTACAGTAAAATTTAATTAATTTAGGTTTTGAAAAATTTTCAAATGGGATGAATGAGATGTCATATATATGATTTTACTAGAGATCACCTTAATACAATAAGCAGAATTTTATTAACATTGTCTGAATAAAAATGTAAACAGAATAAGCTATAAAACTTCTGCGAAAAATCTTCAAACTGTAGTCTAAAAAGCTCCGGCTTTGCCTTTCCCAACACACTAAATAATTTGTTGGGGCAAGAAATAGCTATCAAGTGACTAAACTGCTAACCAAGTTTCTACTAAAATTTAAATCAAAGTTCACGTGTTTTGTAATATTTGTATTGCCAAAAGAAAAGTTACTCGTATCATCCATTTAACTACCAAAATTTGCGTTCCTATTGCAAAATTGTAAACTACAACCTCGAAAGAAAACGTACGTCTAACAAATGGTGACAAAGTGCAGCAGCCTTAAAACTTTTACAAAAGCCTTGAGGCAATATTGGTTTACCAAACATTAAACGAAAACAAATGGATACATGAGTTGGAAGGGAAGCTAGCTTCTTATATATACAAGGAACCATCTCTAATTGCAGCGTGCAAAATTGGTAAAACCTTTCCATTGCATTGGCAAAATAGCAGCATTGATTAAAAATGTAAAAAATATTAACTGGAAGAATTCTTCCTCGCAGAATAGGCACGTATAGCAGCCAGACCGACAACTGTGAAGGCAGCACCAACTGCAAATTATATTAACTCAGTCAAGACAATCAACATGTAATTAGTTTCCTACATTTTCATGGAGCTGTCTGCATGCAACAGAGAGAGAGAGAGAGAGGGAGGAAAAACCTGACATAAAAAGAAGAGAATGACTGACAAGCTGGCGGAAGTATTTGCGTTTCTTTCCAGCTGCAGTTTCAGGAATGTTCAGATGAGGGCGTTCAGCAGCACTCACAATTCTACTGAAGACATTATTCATTTCTCCTGATTTGGAGCTGACAGGAATAGGCGGCTCTATTCCAAGTTCTTGACAAACCTAAAAAAGGAATTTGCATTTGACAGAAGCCTTGATGAGCAATTATTATAAGTTCATATATGCAAACAGGGGAATATTGTGCATAAATCTGTAAGTTAGATTAAGTATGCAAGGGCGTGGTGGCCAAAAGCATAAGTGTATACTGCCACTGACTCGTGTAGTGCCATTGGATATGGGTCCAAGTCATCCTTGGCTGCAATTAGAAGGCAAGGCATTCCATGACCACTTTCTTCACCCTGCTTAGCTATCTCCCGAAGCACTTCACAAGTTCTTTTCCATGAATACACATCTGAACTGGAAATTGAAATTCTATGTCACGCCATGGCATCTATAGTTTCCACATCATACAGGGAAAGATACAGCGTGATGCCAATATATATTGACACCTTCACAAAAGATTGGTATTAAAAACATTGAAAAGAAGTGCCACAGTCTAATTGACAAAGCAAGCGTCGTCCTGGATTCTATATAAAATAGTGCCAAATGCTTCGTGAGACAGATTATGAGATTTCCGAAAATAACTATTGCTATTAAAAAAAAAAAAAAACCTTGCATTTGTAGCATTTATGATGGTTAAACTTACCAATCATAGAGAAATACGGCAACATCACAGGCTGCCAAAGATTCTTTATTTGATAAAAGCTTCTTCACTCCATCTTCTGGCACCTCCCGCAAAATAAGAGTTTTCTTACTCCCCTAAACAATTAATGACATGTAAAACATTTAAATATACAGCTGCAAAGCCTCAATGAAGACAGAAGATACATTTGTCTTCTAAATATCATGTCATCAACATATGGTAAAATATAATCTACTGGCTCAACTCCCACAAAACTACTTGGAGCATACACAAAACTACTTGGGTTACAACTCTGCTTGCTTCCACTTACCCCAAGTTGGTCAACAATATTTGCCACGTAATGCTCACCCAGTGTGGTACTATTCATTGCTGAGAATGGCCTGTATTTGAAATTGGCAGCGCAAAGTCATTATCTTTAACAGGAAAAGAAAATTGAAAAAACTTGAAAATTAAATGAAGATTGGAGGAAAACACAATAGGTTTGGAAAAGGAAAGAGATGAATATCATCTGCTATATAACAGACCAAGCTATATTAGCCACGATACCATGTTCAGATTCGTCACCTTTCTGCAAATGATTTCAAGAAAGCAGTCTTTCCAGCATTTTTGGGACCAAAAACTAAGCAATGGAAAACATTTCTATCAGTTCGTTGCTTCTTGCGATCTACTGCTCTTCTTCGAGTAACGCGAAGTGCTGAACCAGAATTCTCACCATAGCCAATATATATCAAATTAGCCAAACTCCCCTTTGGATCCAACAGCGTCATAAGGTTCCACTGCAGCCAAACAATCAAAATTGAGAATAAGCTCAAGAAGATTACAACGTATGTGTTTAAAAAAGTTTACCAAATAAAAAGTGGATGAACATGATATAATCAGGAAACATTTTTTAAAAATAGTAGAACTTCAACCTTTTGCCCTATTAGTGGCAGAAATCAATAAATTTCTAAATAACATTATTTGACAAGCAACTTCCTCCTTTTAAATTACCTTCCAATTTATGAGCAGTAGGGCTGTGGATTTATCCAAAAATTGTTTTCACCAATGAAATATAAAACGATGACAAAGATTTCAATGTATGATGAAAATTAAGAAATTTTCTTGTCACCATGTCAAGATACTTTATGACTAGGAAAAGCGAGATCCAAAGACGGAGAAGTTGGAACACAGACCTTGGATAGAAAAACCTTACGGGTTATATTCCCTTCTGTTGTTCTCTCTGCAGCATCCTTGTAAGGAGCCTCAGACCAAGGACTGAAATGTAAAAAAGGGAACAAAAAAATGGTAAATTAAATACCATGTAACCATAAGAAATTGGATTGTAGACATTTGAAAATTCGTACCATAGAAATTGGAAGATACAAATAAAAAAAAAATAAAGAGAAAATTAGAAAACTATAACAAGGCATTAGTGTGTGGGCGCATCAAATTACTTCATTTTCCTCATTTAAATGTTAATTTTAATTAAAACATTATGTAGAGCAAAACCAAGTATCTATATTTGAGTATCTATTTCACTTATGGTTGCCCATAAAAGTTGGAAAAAGAAAGGCGCACATTCACACCAAACCCACATGCAAAGAATGCTAGTTTCAGCAGCAACAAGGCCAAATTCATGTTTTCAAATGTTCATACGCTCAGCATATATATGTTTGAATGAAGTTGTTAGGGCCGAGAAACTTTGGATGTCACTTTTATATTTTGAAGTTCTAATTTTGTGCTGTAGAAAAATCATGAATTTACCAAGTTCTTTCCAGAATGTTTACAATGGTACAAGCTGAAAATTTAGGAGACAAATATCTGGCATAAGGTAAGTTTGTGATAAAATGACAAAGAGAGAGAGAGAGAGAGAGAGGAGGAAATTCTGCCATATTGTTTCATTATGTTCATGTTTCTGCTCAATTATTGGAAGTTTGTTTTATTTTTCTTCCTCTCCAACTCCTAGGGTCCTAGGGATGTGATACTTCTGGGAAATTGAGACTTCACTGCTAGGAGTCCGTGAATTGCATATTCTAACAATTTAATGCATGAATTTATAGCCACATGCAAGCACATTTGCTACCCATATGACAGAGAAGCAAAAGCAACTATAATCATAATTGGCCTTTTTCATCTTCAGCTAAGAAAAGAAGATATCGAGACCAAGGACCAACATTGTTACAATTGATCTCTTTCCCTTCAGCAGATTTACAAACCCTGTATCTCCCATAAGGGTGAATAGTCGCCTCCAGTACCCAGTTAAAAGCAACAAGACATATGTAACCCACAAAGCATTGTTATGACGCATTAAATCAAAATATAAAACCAAATAACTATACTTACTTTTCTGGTGCAGATGAAAATAGCTCATGAAGCTCAGCAGGTCTCAGGGCTCCGTGCTAGCAAATGTAAAGATCACAATGTTTGGACTTGCGCTAGATTCTAGGATAATTTATATCACAGAAGAAAGAGAACCAAAAATAGCATGAACTGATAAGAGTTTGCAACTAAAATATACTTACATTATCAATGTCATATAATCGGAAGATTCCATGAAGAAACTCCACTGCTTCAGAAGTCAGTTCTATACTCTACAAAATGACATTTAAGAGGTAACAGTTTAAAACTATATCAGAGGAATTGTCATATAATGCCTAGATCATGTATTTATGCATTCAGAAAAATGCATTTTTTTAATCATAATTAAAATTGTGCTATGTATTGGTAGAAGAACAAACTATCAAATTTATATACTTCTTCAAGGGAAATTGTTAACATGCACGATAAAGGATGCTCTTCTAGAACCATCCATACAGCAGGAAACAGACATGACAAAGTAAATAAGTTGTAAGCACTCCCAATGAAATGTATTACTACTCTCTTTACTTGAACTATTATAAGCTAAATGAAGGAAAGTCAGTTGTTAACCACAAATGACCTTAAAAGAAACACATAAAGAAACTGGTGTCCATAAATGTTGAATGAACAACTAATTACGTATCCAAAGCAATGTATTAGATCACTCCAGATTACTAAGTTTGTTAGATGCATAAATTGCTTAGCAATAAAAACATTATTCATCAAAAAAAAAATTCAAAACCAAGTAATGATTTTTGTGCGTGCCAAAAATACAGTACAAAGTGAAAAATATTCATAAGAAAAGCAATCCCAAAAATGAAATCCACTAGAAGCTTTTACCAGCAAGTGATACCTGATCCGGAGCATGCTTATGAGGAATTGTAAGAAAATCATCTCTGAGTTTTAATTCATCATCATATCCAAATTTTCTCAAAACAGCCCAAGTTGTTTCCAGTCGCCCTTTATCAATGAAAAGGGCATGGAGAAAAAGGAAGCCATCGAGGGTAAGACCCAGGTCGTTAACACCTTCTTTTCTCTTTTCTTGTACAACTCTTCTCACACCAACTATTTCAGCAGGCTGTAATGGAGCATTAAAACACTTTACCTGTTTGCAATTGTTGAAGCGTGTTAAATTCCCAAAATGAATACAAACAGAAAATATGAAGAACATCAAGAATAGAAAAAGTTAAAAATAACCTGAAACTCATTCAGCTCTGCATCGTTGAGTGCACCATCCATGTCACGATCACAAAGCATAAATATTCTTTTCAATGCCCTCTCACATCGGGGTTTCAAAGCTTGAATTTCTTGGTCATACAGTGGAGCTGTTGGATGAAGTACAGCTTTTTGAGCATAAAAGAAAACGTCTGGCACCTAAAAACGGTTAAACTCCATTCTCAAATTTTTATCTTCTACACTTTCAATACAGGGGTTTACTGAATGAATACGAGATTATCAAGAATGCACAATCTCTAAGGATGTAACATATTTAGCAAAAGAAAGAAATGGCTGAAAAAATTGCTATCCCAGTCAATGCTAGCTAGTAAAGGCTTGGTTTCAGCATCTTTTCTTAATTTCTCTTCCTCGTGCTTTTTTACCCCTCAGAAAGGATTTTTAATGAGTTACCTTTCTTGAGGCTGTCATTCTGTTAAATTTGGAACCATCTCAAAGGGAGAACTACAAGCAATGGACCATAGTTACGAACTATGCTAATACTGTGCAACCTACTGCTTTAAGTAAATCTGCAGTTTTTGAAACTTTAAAACACAGCCATCAAGAACATTGAGTTGTCTTGTGAGCGCAACATACCTGCATAAGGGTAACAGCCGAACACTCAATACAGGTCTCGATTTCCCTATACCGTTGCATGACTGATCCCATGATCTGTTCCAAGCTAACAGGCTCAGATTCATCTCGCAAATCTAGCTTGCAACCTACCACAATAACCGGTGCCTTGATCTTTACAGCACAACAAATGCAAAGGAAAAAAGCGGCCAAATTTTCAGATATCAGTAAGCAAAGAAATATAGTAACTTCAGATTAGCCAAGAAGATAACGCGAAATGCAAATAACCTCTAATCGCCGGAGCTCCTCCAGCCAAAAAGTAGTCACACGAGCGAGGGTCAGAGGTTGATCACAAGCATACGTTAACACCACCGCGTCAGCTCGCTTCAATTCTTCAACAAGCTTCCCTCTGTTCTCCATACTGTAAGTACAAAACACTGTAAATACTCAAATGTATGGTTTTAAAAATTTGAAAACTAAAGTAAAAGCTCAAAATTTCCTTCAAAAAGTCGTCATACTTTGAATCAAACTAAATCCTATATTCAGCAATATGTTTATTTGTAGAGAGAGAGTATGAGCGTACGCAGCAGAAGTGTCGATGATGGTGATGGGAACGCCATCGGGGAAGAAATCAGCTGGGAGGCGAGTAGGAGGAAGCACACGAGGGACATTATCGGGGAAACCCTCGGTGGCAACCGCAGCAATCAAGCTCGATTTACCAGAGAAAGGGTCGCCAGCGACGACGACTCTCACTCCGGTCCTAACGCCGGAGACAGCTGTCCTACCTGGCATTGGAACTTTGAACAGAAGAAGAAATCAAACAATTTATTTTTAATAAAAGAAAAGCAGAGAGATACTGCAACTGAAATAACAAATAAAACAACAAAATGTGGGATCTCACCAAAAAAACAAAAACAAAAACAAAATGAAAATGTGGGATCAACCAATCTGTGTAACTGTGTTCAATTCATTTCGCGGCTGCGCATGCGTGGCCAGGAAGTTGGAATTGTCTCCACTCGTGACTATACTACTCCATTTACGTGCTATTTTTTTTTTGTTCTGGGTCAACTTTTTGGCCCAGCCCAGTTGATTGTCCAACCCGGCCCGGCCAATTTCATTTGATTTCAGTGTTTATATCAAATCCCCGAAACCTACGGTTCGATTCGTTTATTGCTAATAACTAATAAGGCAATGCTGCTCCGTTTTATTCGGACAACAATTGCGGCAGCCGCGCGCCATTTCTCGGCGGAAGCGGCGGCGGATAAGGCGGTCAAGATCGGAGGCACAGGTGGCGGAAGAGATACGTTGGGAAGGAGACTGTTTAGCCTTGTGTACACGAAACGCAGCGCCATAATAGAAATACAAAAGTGGAAAAGTGGGGGCCACAATGTGCAGAAGTATCAGCTTAATCGGATTGTTAGAGAGCTTAGAAAGCTTAAGAGGTATAAGCACGCACTGGAGGTCTGGTTTCCTCTTCTCTTAATTTTTTCTTATTTACCAGATTGAATTAGCACATTAGAACTCTTTTTCTGTTAAAACTCCGTAAATTTTTGTGGCAGAGTAGAACGCTTTTTCTGTTGGCCAATGGCGATTTTGATTAGCTACAGCTAGATTTTAAATTTTTGTTATAAACGAAATTGGTAATCTTGTTCTAATTATTCGTTTGTATGTTCTAATTATTCGAATTTTTTTTTTTTTTTTTTGTAGATTTGTGAATGGATGACCCAACAGAAAGATATCAATCTGTTGCCTGGTGACTATGCTGTACATTTGGATTTGATTGCAAAAGTTCATGGTCTAACTAGCGCAGAAAAGTTTTTTGAAGATCTTCCTGATAAAATGAGAAGCTGGCAAGCCTGTACTGCTCTTCTACATACTTATGTAATGCATAAGTCACTCGAAAAAGCTGAGGCTTTGATGGGGAAAATGTCTGAATGTGGTTTCTTGAAGAATCCGCTTCCTTACAACCACATAATTTCCCTTTATGTTTCAAATGGACAATTGGAGAAGGTTCCAAGGCTCATTAAGGAGTTGAAGGAAAAAACTTCACCAGATGTTGTTACTTACAATTTGTGGCTGAGTGTATGTGCCTCGCAAAATGATGCGGAAACTGCTGAAAATGTCTTTAAGGAGCTGAAAAAGGCAAAAGTAGAGCCAGACTGGATAACTTATAGTACCTTAACTAACATATATGTTAAAAGCCAACTTCTTGAGAAGGCAAAATCTACTTTGAAAGAGATGGAGAAAAGGGCTTCACGCAAAAATCGAGCTGCTTATTCTTCCGTCATCAGTTTGTATACAAACATTGGAGATAAGGATTGTGTACACCGAATCTGGAATAAGATGAAATCATGCTTCCTCAAAATGACTGATGCTGAATATATTTGCATGATCTCTTCTCTTGTTAAATTTGACGAGATTAAAGAAGCAGAAGATTTGTACACTGAGTGGGAGACAGCTGCTGGAACTGGTAATCATCAGCCCGGAAACATACTTCTTGCTGCTTATATCAACAGAAACCGAATAGAAGAAGCCACAAATTTTCACCATCGCATGGTGGAAAAAGGCATCCGCCCATCTTACACTACTTGGGAGCTTCTTACATGGGGTTATTTGAAAGAGAAGCAGATGGAAAAAGTTTTAGATTATTTTAAGAATGCCATTAGTAGTGTTAAAAAGTGGAGCCCAGACAAAAGGTTGGTGAGGGAAATTTTAAAGAGTCTTGAACAAAATGGAAATGTTGAAGGAGCAGAGAAATTTTTGGCAATGCTTCGGGATGCTGGCCACATGAGTACAGAGATATATAATTCTCTTATAAGAACTTATGCGAAAGCAGGTAAAATGCCCCCGTTAATAGCAGAGCGTATGGAGAAAGATAATGTTGGCTTAGATGAAGACACACATAGGCTAATACAAACAACAAGCACTATGTGTGTGAGTGAAGTCTCAAGTTATGTATCTTGATGGAACGGATAATTTTTCGGTGTCAGCTAACTGAATCTCCATGATACAAACAAGAGGTTTGTTTTTAACATTAGATTTGTTTAGTTTGATTAGTTTTATCGTCATTAGAAGGACAACTTAGGAAGTTGATGATGAAAAGGAATAGTCTTGGGTCCATGAATGCATTTGAGAATAATTGCAAAATCTCACATTTCAACCCGTGCCTAAGTTTGAATTCTCAAGATTATAAAGGGCTGGCAGCTTATGCAACGGATAGCCCCCACTTTTCTGGGTATTGGAGGAAAAATGAAGAGAAATGTCATTTTGCTAGATTGTTTCTGTACCAGATTCCTGTGGTAAGGTTTGGAGATGATATTAAGCTGAAAACGGTAGCAGAGATTAAAGCCTTTTGTTATGCTCTGTTCCAAGCTTGCAGGATCTTGGCTTAACTACAACAACCTTCCATCTGCTGACCAGCTAGATGAGCAAAGCATCATTTCTTTGATCATCTGAAGCTTAGAGCTCGGCGGGGGTTGATCATGAAATCGCAGTGTACATTATATGAGATTTTGATCATTTCATGAGTGTGTTTAGCATTGGAGATGGGACTTAATATTAAAAATACTTGTGCGATCTTACATTACCAATAGATTAAAGTTAGAATTATCAAACTTAATTCTACTCAATTGATTTACTTGATATGATTATGAACCAGTCAATTTAAATTCATGATGTATAATAAACTTGATAAGCTTACGGCTCAGGTTGGGGTCAGCCAGATTTATCTTATAAATTATAAAGTCCAAATCCATTCAAGCACCAGAAGAGATAATGAATGTCTTGTCCAAATTTAAGCCTGCAAACTACAGCCAAGTATCAAGCTTGACATGAATAGGTCCTAGAATAGAAAATGAGCTAAAACGATTTGGGCTTCGACGGGCGTATCTGAAAAAATTATTATTCAAGCCGAGAAAAATATGAGATACTGCCTAGTCAAAATTTAATATTATTCTATTTTTCATTCAATGACCTATAGATAATATACCTAATCATACCCTTAAAGTAGGAACCCTTAAGTTAACATTAGCCCTTTCCCCATAAAGTAGGGCTAATGTTATAATTTTTGGAAAATTCCAAGAAGGTCTTTGGAGAAAACGAAATTAGTTAAATGGAGAAAATCAACTCCAAACAAAAATCTGTTTTCCAAGAAGTGAATAACTATAAGTAGGTAACCAATATCACCACATACTGCTTCACCTTTGATGTAAAAGGCAAATGATATTAATTATTAGTCCTAATAATATGATTAACATTAGAAATAATAATAGGTGGCCCATTTTTGTGAATGACACTTCCATGGATCATATGTGGAACCCACTTTCCTAATCCAAACAAACATTTCTAAGAAAAATGATATTCATGGGTTGGTATGAGTGGTTATGAAGAATAGGAATAAGCTGTTTTAGGATAACTATATCCCAATTTGGATAATCTTTAGTAATTATAATAATAATAATCATGATTATTCTTTAGTCATCACCTGAACCAGTTCCAACTGATCACCTATCTGTATAACTTTTCCTTTTGGGTTCATAAAAGGTTTAATTCCTAGTATAAAAATAAAAGATATTTTTTTAATGAACAGGTTTTTAATATTTTATTTTATAGTTAATTATTTACGTGATCATGGAGCAGTAGGCATTACTTGGACAGGTAATTATGCCGTCCCAATACAAAAAGGGGTTTACCCAACACAACCTACGTCCATGTTCATATTTTGTCTGTTTAATGACCAAAATGCCTCTACTTTTTAATTCCTGCAATTATTATTATTTTTTTCATAACAATATGCATTCCCACTTAATCCAAATTTTCTTAATTATGTAGCACAACAATATGGGTGAATTCGGTAAATTACTATAACTGAGAAAAAAAAAGAAAATTAAAAATTAAATAGAAAAAACATGTAAACATGGTTATTAAGCGTCATTCCAGTCGAAAATCAAGGTTAATTAATCAAAATTCTATCATTTTGAGAAAAGCCAAGGCATTCTCCAGCAAGCGTAGAGTGTGGATTATGGAAAAGCAACGATGTCGTTTCAATGGAGATATAAAGAAATTGACGAACACGCGCACAGAAGGAAGTGGAAAAGATAAATATTAAAGAGAAAGGGACCCACAACATTTGATTTTTCTCTCTCAACCTTTCCACGTAACTATTATAGTTAAGTTGCAGGTTCGAAGTTGGAGCTTAAAAGCCATACTTTCTTTCTCCCTGCGGAGAAGAAAGTAAGAAACAGAACAACAAAGGAAATTAAGCGAACTGGGTAAATATATAATCTGGAAAATGGCTGCTAATGAAGATGGAGAAGTGGGGTTTGAAGAAGGAATGCCATGGCTACCTTCTCATGTTCTTCATGAAGCAATAAGGGAAACGAAGGTTTATCATTGAACTTTTATTTAAGTCGATGCGAGTACTTTTATATGTTGTTTATTTGGTAATATTGTTTCACAGAGTCTCCACTGACTGGTATGTTGGTTTGATTGGTGTAGGAATATCATGATAAAACCCAACATCAACACCATTATCAATATCGTAATCTGCCTTTACACCCACAACAACTGGTATAATTCAGCTCATCTCCACCTTTTCTTTTCTTTAATTATTTCTTTTGAAGGCTCTGAATATATTCGAACTCATTTCTACAAAAAGATTACATCATTGCCAATTTGCAAGGAAAGAATAAACTAGAAGCTATTCCTCGCATATTGACAGCATTTTTCTTTTCTTGTACATCTCAAAAAATCTCCAATATCAGAGCTTAAAATTCTGGAATAAATAAGATTAATACGAATAAGCTAAATATTGGTAGTTCTTGGCTTCATATACCATTTGTTATTTGGTACTTGCCCATTGTTTTCGCTTAGCTATTTGCATTTATGTCTTTCCTTACTTGGTAAAATGAAAATTTGAGTACTTATATATTAAGCCATAGGTTTCTTCTTTGTTGTTTGCTCATTTTGTGAGCTAAGAGCTTTCTTGTTATTTTTATTTTGGGGGATTAATTGAGCTAAGATAAAGAAATTGATAATCGATTGGTATTAATGATCCGATAGTTAGGAAAAGAAACTGAACTGAACATCAAATTTGGTGGCATGGTAAATTTATTTGGGAAACATGTCCTGTACATATTTTTTGATGGTTACATATGGAATTGATTGGCATGTTTTTGAAGTAGTTTGCAAGTAAAATGGATTTATTGATTGCTACTCGTGTATGCTTCAGATTCTTATACATGCTGAGTGCTCTATATCATCTTTAATTCATCTTTTTTCCCATTTTTATAACTGCAGATATACAGGCATTTTCATGATTTTCTCTATACCAAGTGATAAGTAAAAAACAATATCCAAAATATAATTTCTTGGAACTTATTGGGACTTTGTTTTGGCTTAATTCCTGGAGTGTGGGGGTTGCTATGGAGTTCTCAGCCAGTTAAAATGTTACCATCAGATATCTAATCTTTTCATTTTTTTAATTTGCTGCCAAGAAAGATAGCACAAGTTCTTTTCTGAAACAATTATGCTCAATAAATAGTACAACATTTACTTGTAAATGACAAAAACTGCTTATATGTGGTACCAGCGCTCCAAATCTAGCCCAAGACCTCATTGTAGAACAAAATACCCTATTAACTGGGCATCAGGAGGATCGGGAATGCAAGCTATATTTCTAGATTCTGGTCAAAAATCATGTGGAACTGGAGTTTTTCTTCCCAGAAGGGCTGGCGCCAGCAAGAAGCCAGGTACCATGCCTAAATATTTGCTTGTCTTCGTCTATTTAAGAGTGAATTTGATTGAACTAATCATAATCTACTAAAGTAAAGGGTACATACAAACGCTACTGTTGATGCTGATGTCTGCCATGACTCTGCAGCTTGTTCTCCTGTTCTTCTTCCTGCACGTGTTGTTCATGCTCTCAACCTCAATGTCCATGAAATAGGCCTGCAAATATCACGCCGCCAAGGTTGTTCTTCATCATTTTGTTTCTTTTCTTTTTCATGAACTAGGATTGATTTCTTACATCAATTGTTATATATGCAGATGCCAAGAATAACTCAAAAGTTGAAGACTGCAATTCTGTCAAAAATAAGAATGGCAAGGACGCATCTGCACAATGTTGTGTTATCTCACAAAATGAAAATTCTTCACCAGAGATATTTCTTCCCAAAGAATGGACTTACTAGCTCAAAAAGTGGGCTGCTGTACCAAAAATCATAAAAGCAAAAGCTCATGTTATGTTTGTCAAACACCAATTAGATGTGCAATGTAATTTAAATAATGACAGCATATGATCTCCCCATTATTTATTTTTTAATATATATATATATATATTCATTTACATGATAACACCTTATCCTCGTATTATTCCGAAATGTCTGACTGATTATGAATTAAAATGAAATTCTTCTGTGTCTTATGATACAAGATCCAAGCTTAGATTTAAAGCACTTGTCTTTGATCATTGATCGGGTAAAACTGCTAATATATATCACAGAGAAGAGCATTTTTTGACTTTGGAGCTAGAAAGACTTTATATCGTTATAAACTTTGTATGCCAACTGTGGCTACCTTGCTACATTGAAAGCAGAGAAGCTGGAGTAATTTCTAATCTCCAAAGGAAATAACATACTAACCACTAATGCTTCTAGAATGAAGAGCAAGTCAGGCTTATACATTGATGAGGCTTTGAGCAGCCACTTATACACAATGCAGTATTTACTTGAATCTTCTTCAAGAGCTTTCGAAAATGCAATGGGAACAGCATAGCTGGATGAAAAGCAGCTCTATATTTTATTCTTCTATAGTTGTCCTGAAGGCAATGCCCTTGATAACATGGCGACATTGAAACCTGCAAGATAACCTAAAATAGATTAATCCATAGGAATTTGGCACTTGCACAAAATTATAATGACAACAGAGTTTGAGATTAACACATCCTCTTATCATATAATGAGGGGAAGTTCTAAAGGTGCCAATAATTTAACACCTAAATTCAACATAATCTTCAGAAAAGAGCTCTAGGAAAAAGTTTTTTCATATTCTTTCTTATTGTCACAGAAGGCCATCAACAGCTACAAAGCCACAAGTATGGATTAAATCAGACACAAAAGTGGAGATTAGGCCCAAAATCTGCAATCCCATAAAGGTGAGGGCCAAAGTGATGATAGTTTAATGAATCCGTATCAAGTTTTGGCTGAAAAATGGATCTTGACTTGAAAGATGACTGCTCCTGTCATTGTATTATATGGAGATTATCCAGCTCAAGTTCATATCTTATGCCTCAAATGTACGAGTTTCTTCCTCTGAAGTTTCAGGCCAGACAAACTGACATGTTTGCTGGCAGAAGATGCTGGGCATTCTGCACTCTTTTGCTAAAATTTTGAATTAGAATTCTTACTTTGTCCAGTTGCTTGAGGTCACTGAGCTATAAAACGTTGCATTGTTTAGGTTTTAACCATTAATGAAGCTGAATTAAACACATAGGAAGTTGCAGCAGAAATACGACCATCTGAAACATTAAGCTTTAATCACCAGATTAACTCTTTTGAAGTTGAATCCTTCAAGCTGATAGAGGTAGCATCCAACTCCTGATATGGCCTTCTGCATTTGAATTGCATATGGCCTTCTGCATTTGAATTGCAGTTTGACTGGTGCAATCTGACTCATAAAAGATAGCATTTTGTTATCTAAACATGCAACAAAACATGAATCTGATATGTAATCTACAAAGTTTCTAACCTAAGTTAAAATGATATGGCTTGCAGTAATAAGAAAGAGATGGCAAGGTCCTATTTCTTGATCTTAGATCCTGGGTTCTGACCATAATCAAAAAGTTTTGAGCAAGAATTGGAGACATACATATTATAATGGGCAAAGAAAAATATATATGCATGCATTAACAATCTCATCTAAGAAGCTCAAAAAATTGAATGGCCACAAGCATGTCACGAATGACAAATAAGTTCATCTGAACCAACTCAACCAGACTATTTGAGGTCGGCTATGTAGTGCTATTTCTCCATTCCACCAGATTAGCAATTAAAGTTAGAAAGGTCTGAGGATGCATTATCATCTTTGCACTTCTTTCATCCACATATCATATTGCATCTAACTCTTGCTTTCTCATCTCCCACAACTCCGATGTACTCATCAACATTTCACTTGAATCAAGTGCATTTGCTAGTCTACTGTGCATTGCGTACACCATCCGATGTCCTGTCTCTACACTGTTTGGAAATAAATTCACCTTAATTGTAATCCGATTGGTTCTAAACTTATAGTGTCATCTATCATCAGCATATATTCTAATAAATTGGATCAAAAAGAATATTTCAATCCCATAGAACAGTAAACATAAGGCAGTTCGGTTGATTGGCAAAAGAATCTTAATTACAAAGTAATACTTGTCGTCCAAGAATGGGGATTTATTATGATCACCTATGCACGTTCTTATGCAATTAAATTTATATTAAAACCAGTGTTTTATTACATTGAGAAATATACCTTTTTGCTATATCTGAAGTCACGTTTAGGAAGAAAATGGAGAGGCAGATTAAAGAAGATGGGGCTTTTACCAAGAGAAACAACTTAGTAGGACCTGAGGAAAAAGAAAACAACCAAACCAAAAAAAAAATATTAGTTTGACCTTTCCCTAGACTAACAATTAAAAATGGAAGAATACTCTTTCGCAGGAACCTGGACAGAACTAGATCCAGCACCCTTTGTGATCAGTGCTCGAATTGCCTGATAAACAAAGACAGGAATTGTTTAAAAAACACCAAAATAAAAAAGGCACTTGGGAAATCAGAATAGTATCAAGGAACCTTTCTTGAAAGCCCTTCTGTTGCTTTGCTTGTAGCAAAATTACTTGCACCTGTACTTAATACAGTTTTTCCATGTGAAAAGCACAACTCATACACGTATTGGGGTCGTATTGGACTAGCTCCCAGAACCAAAAGGAAACTCTCCAGGTTATGAATCTCACTGATTATCGATCTTAATGCAGTTTCAAGGCCATTAACAGTATTCATTAACTTATCTAATCTCCTAATTCCACTTTGACCTCTCTCTTTCTGCTAAGATTTGTTCTTCGTATAGCTGCCTTTGTTCGGGGTGTGCAAGAGTCATCTCCTATAAGCCACAATGCTCAGGCTATTTATAAAATCGAAAACAATTTTAATGCAATCAGATTAATGCAGCTAAGTACCAGCTCATTGTACTCCAGTTTCAAGCTTTCGAATTCGAGAGTTATGTCTGCAAAACGCTGCGTATAAGAAACAGATATCAGAGAGCATTTTCTACCAACATTCAACAATTAAGCAAACAAACAACAAATCGAATTCAGAATTTAACAAGATTCGCAATTATCGAACAATTTTGGGATTAATGGCGTAGAAATAGTGAAGAAGAAGCTTTGATCTTAAAATTAGTCCGGATGATAGAGAAATTGAAGCAGGCTTACGAGGGGATCTGCTCGTGCATGTAAAGGATGAAGCCTAGAACGTTTTTAACAACATGGAACAAGACAGAATTGTCCATAGAATCGGTGTTGGTCTCGATCTCTGTGCATCTGCATCTCTGAGCATCCTTCTCCTTCCATCATCGTTCGTTTTTTGTCGACCAGAACGGGGAAGAGACAGATACTATTTGCCTGCTGTGTTGAGAAAAATTGGATGATTTGAATTGAAGTTGGGCGGGACAGATACCTAATTCAGGCCCAGTACCTGTCTCGTGTTATGAATGAACTAAGGCCGAATAAGTCCTAGGAAAACCTCACACTTAGTATGGGCCAACTCCCTGACTAATGGCTTATAATAAAGGGGTTTTTACCTAAATATACACAAAAAAATAATAATTTCAAAAATAAAACAGTTATTGTTAAGTTTTCAAATATACAATATTTTAAACTTTTAATTTCATTTATACAACTTTTAACTATAAATATATCACTTTTGCATATTACCAATCAAAAACTACCATTTTTTCAGTCTTTTCCTCTTCCTCTTTCCTCCTTGCTTCATTTACGCCTTCACATGCTATACCATTTTTCGTTCACCTTTGGCGTCAATCAGCGACACGAGCAGCATCGGTGACCTCCTCGGGCGAGACAATTTTTTCGTTGTCCTCCATTTCTCCTTAGTTGCTGGCGATAATAATGGCGAGGCGAAATATTTCAGCACTGATTCCGGCAAGACCAAATTGTCTTTTTCACAGATCCCTTCTCATCCTCTGGTGTCATTTTGTTAGATTCACGTGCTTGACTCTTTCTCCTCAGATACTGGCAACGATCTCCGTCCCTATTTTCCTGTTATGCGATTGACTCTTTAAATTAGTCTTTCCCGCTTCATAATCAATGTTATCTCTGCAAAATTTCACTGCAGCCAATTCTATTTCATCCTCATGGCATTCGCCGACGGTTCGTTCTCTTTTCTGCGACCAATTTTTGTCAAGCACTTGTTCTATCTCTAAAGTTCCTCGTTGCTCTCTTAGAATCCATAAATTATCCATGGAGAATCCTCCAGAATCCATGCCTTCCATGAGAGAGGTTCTTACATTGATACAGAGTAACGAGACCGACAATAGTGTTCCAATAGAAGGAGAGAGAAACAAGAAGAAGGGAATGAGGATGAAGATGAAAAGGGGATTTCTAATATACGAGTGCCAAGGCAAAAATATATCCCTGTTTCTAAGGCCGAGCTATTAGATGCTATTGTGTTGAAGTTTTTTTATTCTCAAGATGAAGCCGATCAATTTCTCCTTCTCTCTTCGTGGGTGATCGATATCTTTTCCTCGTGAGTTTTATATTTTAATTACATTCTTTTGTTTATTAATTTTCGTTCTTTCCGTCTTTTCAAATTGAATTTGCGATGATAGCTGCTTAGATTCTATTCTTCACGCGGAGCACCATAACATTTTAGAAGAAACGTGAAGTGCTATTTCCTTAGTTATTTCATGGATAGTGACGAAGGTAGTGATAAACAATTAGGCAATTCAGATGGAAAATCTCAACTTAACGGGGACAAGTCTGACTCTGTTAACGACGGAGTGAATTTATTTAGGAGCATAGGGGATAATGAGAAGGATAGTGAATTTAATGTGCAATTGATTTCGGTTTTTGGTCTGGACTTAAATAATTTTTTGGGTTATTCAGCCAAAATTGACAAGAGAAGCACTAACGAAGAGTCCAGGTCTGTTTCTATCTGTTTCTTATAAACTGTATGCTATTAGATGCTATGGTAACCTTAATATTGGCTTTCATGTATCTGTTAATTAATGATTTAGTTATGCAACATTTTTGTAGACTTGCTTTTGCCACTCGTTTCCAGCATGCTTTCATTAGCTTCTTAATAATGCTCAGTTTGAAGAACTGTGGGCTCAGGATCTGATATTGACTTCGGCTTTGAGCTCGGACTACCTCCTTACTTTGCCAATATATTTGGACTAGAAGAAAGCATCTGAATCCAATGCAATAATTTTCAGGTAATTTCATATCCTACTTTGTGTTTTTTCTGTGTTAACAGTTAATAGTGAAATTCATGTAAATAAGAGTTCAGATGTTTGTTTGCTACTGACAAAAGCTGCGGAAGCATAATTAAATAACTAAATTATTTGGCTACTTTAAGAATTTACAACTGCGTTCATGTTTGTCACCTTGATCAATTCAAAACTTAATCAATTCAACGAGTATAATATACCTTCTTCTTTGGGTTTTCCTGTTTACTCATCCTATTTTGTTACATAATTTAGTAACTTATAGTTAAATTGTCAGACTTTTTGTTTACAAATACTTATACGTTCTAAGCTGATATCTGCTTGTTATCCACTGGGTCAATGCTAGTCTTCTTTTATGTATTTAGTAACTTGAATGACAAAGAAAAAAAGGACATCTTGAAGCGTATACTGTGTGTACTTGGTATACACATTGTGTACTTGGTGTATACACCATGTGTACTTGATGTACACATTGTATTGGTGTAATGATAATATAAAATTAACAATATTTTTTTATATTTATTATAATTGTAAAACATATAAATTTGGTGAGAGAAGCAAGAAGTTTCCCTTTGAATTACAACCTTAACTTAGGCAGTGCATTTTCATTCGCTCACAAACATTTGCTCTATTGTTCACTTTAAACAAAATATCTCTTGGGTCCTTCTTTAAAATTTATTTAGTTTAATTGAAATTTCCCAGCTAATCTTTTAATTAATTAATAGCCTAAAATGTCTATTTTGTGATTTGTTTGTTTGTAACATAAAATTCATGAATAGAACTCGTTCATATCTAATTTAAGTATTTTGTCTTTAAGCTTAACTAAAAAACAGTGATGTTTAGTTGCTGAAAATGGAGAATTGCTTTAAATAAGTTTGCTGTGTACTAGCTGTATACACCATGTGTACATGTTGAAAACGGTGTTGTTTAGTTGTTGTATACTAGTTGTATACATTGTATGTACATCATGTATATACAGTGTGTAGTAGTTGTATACACAGTGTGTATTTGGTGTATACACCTTGTGTATTAGCTGTATACACCTTGTGTATATGCTATATACCTTGTGTACATCATATATACACAGTGTATATTAGCTGTATACACAGTGTGTACATGCTGTATGCACCTTGTGTACTTGTTGTATACACCATGTGTATATCATGTATACATACTGTGTACTAGCTGTATACACAAAGTACACACTGTGTATATCAAGTACACACGGTATATACACAAAGTACACACGGTGTACATCAAGTACACACACTGTGCACATCAAATACATAATGTGTACATCAAGTACACACGATGCACACACTGTACACATCAAGTACATAATGTATACATCAAGTACACACGATATATACACAAAGTACACACTGTGTACATCAAGTACACACACTATACACATCAAGTATATACTGGGTACACATTGTGTATACACCAGCAATGCATGTGTACCTTAGAATTCTTTTCACATTTCTATAACTATAGCCATAGCCATAAAATATTGAGTATATTCAATAATTGATGAATGTAAAATCAGTAAAACCAGCAATAACCTGCTAGGCAACACAAAACATAACAAGAAGAAAAGCGCTGACCCCTTTATTTAAAAGCAGCAACATAGAGAACATAGGCAAGGCCAATAAGGCAACCAAGAAGAAGCAACACCCACTCTGGTAATTCCGTAGATTATTTATAAATAACAAATTATTCAATAGATTGCAAACATATACATGTAAACAAAATATATGAATAATAAAGGTTATGATAAAGAATATGAAAAGGGTTATAAAATTAAATTAAATTTTAATTAAGGTAGTGATTAAAGTTAGCTTGAGGAAGTACAAGGTGTATACAATGTGTACTTAATGTACACATAGTGTGTACTTGGTATATACAGTATATACTTGATGTACATAGAGTGTGTACTTGGTATATACACAGTGTGTACAAGGTGTACACAGTATGTGTACTTGCTGTACACACAGTGTGTACTTGACATATACGCAGTGTATACTTATTATATACAGTATGTACACACAATGTGTATTTACTGTGTATAATGTGCACATTATGTGTATATGATGTACACACACTTTGTACTTGATGTATACATTATGTACACACAATGTGTACACACCAGCACACACTGTGCATATACTTAATGTATAATGTTTGCGTACTTCTTGTATATTGTGTGTGTGCTTATTAGGGCTAGATATCTTATCTTAATTGTGTTTAATATAAATTGATTGGTTTATGTAATTGCTCTTGCATATCTTCATTGGAGATTCAAATTTGCATGAGATGTGCCTAATTGGGAAGAGTTTGAATGTGAATTAACTAGCAGCCCCTTCGCACTATGTGTTCGCTGATGTCAGATGGCTAAATAGATTAGTTAGGGTGAATTCAAATTTTATTTTGTACATATGTAGATTGAAGCTATAACGATTACGTACTGGTTATCTATTGCTCATACTGCCAAATGACCATGCATACTGTATAATATGTTGGTAGTTTTATATTGGAAAAGTTCATTTTAAACTCCTAAATCTAATGGCTTTATTTCTTGAATCTGAAATTTTAGAAATGAACTTGCATAGTTGCACCTGTGTAGTTTTGTTTAAGAAGCTTTATTTTCTATCTTATTTTGGTTTTCTTGACTCCTAAGCATAGAGAATGGATGTCATTGTACTACAATTTTATGTTGTGGCCAAGGAGAACAAAACATTACATGGTGCCTCACATTATTCCTCAAACAAAACCTTATCTTTATTCATGAATATGAAAATATGGAATGAAGCAGCAGAGACTTGTACAATTTGACAATTCCTAAATTATCCGAAAGGATTGAAATTGTCTTTAGGATTCTAAAATCTAGATGAAGTAGATACAAATACTAAAGAAAGGTTCTTGACCAAGGGGATCAAAGATTGCACCATGTCTGTCATTGAAGGTCTATAATCTGCTTTTGGTTGCACACACAATGCTGCTATAGCGGCTACCTATTTGCAAGAAAACCATAATTTTAGAAGAAAGTTAGTTAAGATATTAGCTGAAGATATATTTTCAACATAAAGATTGCTAAAAATGATGACAAAAAAACTGAGGCAACCAGGATTAAATCTTTCTTCAAGCAGTGGCCTTGTAGATCTAGATCGACCATTTCAACTACTTTATCTCTGTTAGTTAACCTTGTAAGAGCCTGTAAAGATTTTAAAACTCATATCAGATTCTGGTCAGTGCATTATGAGAGATAAATGGTGGACTAAGTTTACGAACCTAAGAGACAAAAACATGTTCACCAGAGGGTCATTTGGCATCGATTGGTATCCTACCAGTTAACAGCTGTAACAGAACCACACCATAGCTGTACACATCTGATTTTGTTGTAAGCTTACCAGTTGAAGCATACCTAAGTTCATAACCAAGATGCAACTTTTGTATAATATTACGTTCATTAATATGAGTTGATTTAGAGCAGAAAAAATGTTAAAAGTGATGGTTTATTCTAATTGCAAAGTATAAATGAAATCCTAATCATTAGAATAGCCCCAAAGAAAGGCATTGACAGTGAGATTATCCACCTAAAAAAATATATCAAATGCTATTTAAGCAAGACTTCTAGCTTCCTATAAGAAAATGACATCCTGCCTAATGAAAGCCGCCCTATGCCCATGTGCAATCTTGCATGAAAAGTGACAATCAATCAATGATTTAAAAATCTTTGAAAATTGTATTAAAATAGATGCAGCTATCAATAGTTAACATATAACAAATCATTCAAATGAAAAGCAAATAAAAAGTTAACAATCAAATAAAAGTGTGGGAGTTTTCAATTTCGAATCCTCACAGCTTACATACCCATTTCCTTTGTAATTAAAAAAGAAATGAATAATACAACTCGAAGTTCTGCGGCTTATAAGATAATCACCAGAAACGACAATGCAATCATCATTTAAACATCGGACGCCAATTCAATTAATTAATAAATATACATAAACTAATTTCAAAATATGGAGAAGAACTATAGAACATTATATAGACATTAGAAAAAGAGAGAACCTCTTTTACCCATCTCACTAGATGAAAATCCAGTAGCAGTAATGAGCAGTGAGAGAAATTGCCCCAAACCAAGACCTACCAATGTTTTCTTAGTCCAAAATTCCTTGAAATTCATCATTTTCTTCAACCTCTCTCCCACTTTCTCTATTAAACAAACACAATAACCCAGTTAAAGAACAAACAAAAGGCCACTACCCAATATGTATGGCACTTTTGAGATTGCCAGTAAGAATCAATCATAAGTTAAATATAAGAGACAGTATCATACTTTAGTTGCAAGGGAATAAGAACTAATCACTACAACATCGAACTTATCAAAGAAGTCTCTAGCAAAACTTGACAAATCGCCTATAATTTGAATATTTATGTATTTATTAATTAGTTGATATATTCTAAAGAAATAGCAAACAAGCAAATTTCCAAATATGAAATTAAACAAATCAACAATCTTGGAACACTATAGCTAAGACAATAGCTATTGAGCAAGAGCTGTTAAAAAATGAATACTACATGGTTCAGAAGGGCCAAACCTTTCTCAACTGAAACACCAACCATTGGGTTAAATTCTTTCAAAGAATTGCAACAAAAGCTTCGCAATTATTTTCCCAGAATACTCATTCTGATCAGGAGGTACCAAGAAGTTAGTAGATAATGCTTCTTCAATCACAGTCCGATCATCCACCAGTGTTAAACTCCCAATCCCCTTTAACACTATATTCTTGTAGAACTATCAAAATCAAAAATTTAAGCATAAAAAAATAAAAATAGAAATAAATCCAACAAAAACCTCGAAATTGAGTTAATAACATGAAGAATATGGCACCAGACTTAAGACTTACCTCGACAACAGTCCATTTCATCCCATAAGCCAGTATGTGAGATTTGCTGAGTCTAATTTAAAAAAAAAAGTGAATCCAAGTATCCATAACTATATCTCCAAGAGAAAAGGAAGGAAACAAAGGTTTCTAGTTTCTAAACGGTCACTGGAGATCAAAAGCTAAGAGAGAAGACAAGAATGTACCTTCGTTGAGTATCAACACCCCAAACCCTAATTTGGCGATCGTAAAGTACAATTTCCTGTTCGGTTACTCATCTTCATCCATTAGATATGTGACCGCAACCTAACCCAATAATTTCACAAAAATCTAACTCTGAGTTTGCAAAGCGGATGAAACAGTGGCTATGAGATTGACGAAGAAATTAGGAGTTAATTTCATCCGTGGTCATTCATGTTTGGTAATTGTAACGTTATAGTCACTATACTACGATTTGTAACAAAAAAATCACCAAACTTTTATTTTGTAACAAAAAAATCACAATGGCCGGAAAATCAAGAATCCGGCCACCGAAAAATCGAAAATATGAAGATAAATATCAATTTTGCCTATCAAATATCTAACAAATTTTGATACTGTCAATAATTTCAAGATTATAAGACAATATATTTTTTACTACTGTCAACAAATCTTACTATTATCAATGATTATGGTGGCTGGATTCTTAATTTTCCGATCATTGTGACTTTTTTGTTACAAAATAAAAGTTGAGTGATTTTTTTGTTACAAATCGCAGTTATAACGTTACAATTTAAAACATGAATGACCACCGATAAAATTAACCCAAGAAATTAGGGTAGATTAAGATCAAAATCCTTGCCACACTGCACCAATCACCCACAATGAAAATCAAAATCCTGTTCATCGAAAAAATAGAAGAATGTCGATATTTGATGGAGAATGAAAAATATAGCAAAAAGGATGAACAACAAATACAATTACGACAGTTTTCGTTTTAGTTAAAGAAAGTTTTGTTTCTAAAAATAAAAGTTTAAAAAGTGAAATTTATGAAAAAATTTAAAAAAGGATTGTATTTGTTGTAAAAAGATTAAAAAAGATGGCATCTGAGGTAATTTCCTCTATAATAAATTTATGTTTTTTAGAATAGGTTGCATTTAATTTTTTTTTCTTCTATAATAAATTTATGTTTTTTAGAATAGGTTGCATTTAATTTTTTTTTTCTTAAACAAATGTGATTATTGAATAAATGGGGAACAATTTTGAGGAAATTACATAGAATACCATTTTTTTAACTTTGATTTTTAAAAGTACCTCCATCAGTTTTTAAGTTTTAATAATACATTTTTTTAAATTTATGTTTTTAAAAATACCTCTTTTTAGTTTTACCCTACTTCTGTAACTTTCTCAGTCACCACCATTTTCCTTTTGCTTGAAATACTACAGGCATCATGGTGATGATCTTACTCCGTCCCACACAGTATATTACTCGACTGAATCATCTTTCTTTGCTTGGAATTTCTGTGTTCAGCCCACAGCTAAAGCACAGAATCGCACATCTTCCATCGAGCAAGGAGAGGGTCTCGGAATCTTCCTTTGGATCGCCGGAATCGTACCACAGCCACTCATTTAACCAAAGTTCTCTTCCGTTCAACGAAAATGATTCAGAGGAAATGCTTATTTACGGGCTAATTTCGGAGGCGACACAAGAAACACCAAAAAACCCTCGGTCGGTCAAAGAAGAAGAGGTGAGTTCAATAATCAAAGAAAATCCAAAGAAAGAGACGTCCTACGGAGGAGTTAGGCGGCGGCCATGGGGAAAATTCGCTGCAGAGATAAGAGATTCGACTAGGCATGGAATTAGAGTGTGGCTAGGCACATTTGATAGTGCAGGGCGGCAGTTATGGCTTACGATTAGGCGGCTTTCTCGATGAGAGGAGCAAGTGCGATTCTGAATTTTCCGGTGGAGAGAGTAAGTGAATCGCTTAAGGAGATGAAGTATAATATTCACGAAGAAGGGTGTTCGCCCGTTGTTGGTCTGTAATCTCTGATTCTAAAATAATTTATCGCCACTTTTCGTTTTTACGTAGCTTATGAAAACGGCATTTTGAATCTTGGCAATGGTAAAATTTCCCTGAATATTTGAGTTTTTATTAGGGTTTTGGCTTTTGCAGTTTGGCATTTCAATTTTATTTCTATAAATTCATAACTAGTTAGTGAGATTGGGGATTTAATTTGCTACTGCTCAAAGTTTGTTCCTGATGCATTTTTATTCTACCACGAGTGACTCTTCTTGCCCTTTTTTCAGGATGAATTTCAGAAAGCTATACTGCAGCCTGGGCCACCTGAAAGTTTCGCTCTCCAGACTGTTCAAGAATTTATTAAACCTCAGGTTAATTTTCTTGTTGTCGGGTCATTGGGCGTATATTTTTTTTCTTATATATAAAATGAGTGGGGTTTGTTGCTATAATATAATTTGTTGCTAATTTAAGCTGTTTCTGGGTCTCTTTATGTGAATATGTGCATATGTTGATAGCTTTAAAGTATATTAACATCCTTCACAAAGGTTCTTCAAATTTCAATGATTTTGCTGGTTATTTTTTTCCCTGCTTGTTGCGCGGTCTATTCTTGTTAATTGATTTATTTGTTAAATGGACAGAGGCAAACAAAGTTGGCCCAATATGAGAACCAACTGTTAGAAAATATGCTTCGGACTTTACTTCAGGAGCTTGTGGTATGTATACTTCAATACTCATTTAAATGGCATCATGTGTTGTTATAGTTGTGGGTATCATTTTAGCTATTTTCATGATTGTTTATGGTTAATTAACTCATATTGAAAATCTATTTAAACTGTTCGTTATATGCCCCTACTAGTTGTATGTTGGCTTTTAAAGTATATCGCATTTATGACAAAGTATGTGCGGATGTTTTTTGTTGCATCATGTATATATTACCTTTTAGTTTCTTGGAAAATATTTTCTCATTGAGCTGAGAATTTTAGCTTTATCATGGAACAGTCTTCTGCAGTGCAGTCAGGGGAGCAAATAATGCAGTATGGAAAATCAATT
This sequence comes from Excoecaria agallocha, assembly GCA_037975025.1. Lineage (NCBI taxonomy): Eukaryota > Viridiplantae > Streptophyta > Magnoliopsida > Malpighiales > Euphorbiaceae > Excoecaria > Excoecaria agallocha. The sequence goes on along the minus strand of CM075806.1, from coordinate 76,492,659 downwards.
GATGATGGATAAAATTCGCCAGGTCAAATTCCTCATATTTTAGGTTTGTACATTGTTTACTAAGCTTTTTTCTGTAGGGAATTACACCTTGATGGCGTACTGGCAGACATGAAGATATTAAGGCAAAATGGTGTTCAACATGTCATGGTTAGGTTGTATATCTTAGGTGGAAATTTAAATTTTGAGTTTCTGAAATGCGTGCTAAGATGCCTGCATATCAGCTTCTTCAACAAATATACAGTTACTGGAATGATTGAAAGGGATAACGTAATAGCTGTGGAATTAAAAGAATATGTATAGGGCGCTAATAATGCATTATTATTTTGGCAATGTATGTAAGTTAATTTTAAAATATGAAATTGATTGTAATTTGTAAGGTAAAATAGGTCTTTCAATTGCAATTATCTTGTTAAGAATGGTTGTGAAATTTGTGATTTTTGTCCAATTTAAACATGAGGATTGAAATTGTATTCTGAATTTTGATATACCACCGGTATACCAAAATCCAGAATTGAAATTATATTCTGAATTTTGGTATACCACTGATATACTAAAATTTAGAATTGAAATTGTATTATGGATTTTAGAATACAACCGGTATACCAAAATCCAAATTTTAAATTGTATTCTGAATTTTTGTATACCATCGATATACCAGATATACCGTTTAGCATACCAGGTATATCGGGTAGTATACCAGGTATACTACTGATACACCAATTTAAACAAATTAAAATTATATTATGCATATGCCCTTAAAGTAATGCATGAGGTTGATTTTTGGCATCAGGGTAGGCTTCAGGAGGTTTAGTCAACGTCTTTGTAATCACATATTTTGGTATACCGCAAAATCTAGAATTGAGATTGTATTCTGGATTTTGGTATACCGGTGGTATACCAGGTATACCGGTGGTATACCAAAATCTAGAATTGAGATTGTATTCTGGATTTTGGTATACCGGTGGTATACCAAAATCCAGAATTGAAAATTGTATTCTGAATTTTGGTATACCGGTGGTATACTAGGTATACCGGTGGTATACCTAAATCTAAAATTGAAGGTATATCATCGATTGTATTCTGGATTTTGGTATACCGTCAGTATACCTGGTATACCTTCGGTATATCTGGTATACCATCGGTATACTTAAATTCAGAATTGAAGGTATACCACCGGTATACCGGTTTAAAAAAATTAAAATTATGTTATACATTTGAAAATACTAAATTAAATATTAATAATAGATTTTTTTAACTATTATTTAAAGCTAAAAAAATGGATTACATTTCATGATAAGTGAATAAAAAAAAGAACTTTTAATTTTTTTTAGAATGGTTTATATATATCAGGTGTAATATTTCACATTTTGTGTAAAATAACAATAATGTATAACTGACGGTATACTCAGTATACCATCCGGTATACCAAATTTTATATTGCAAACATGATCTATTTTTTTAAAAAAAAAATATGTAATTGTATACTGGCTAGTACACCTATTTTTTTATTTTTATAAATGTTAAGGAATTTAGTATACCGATTAGTATACTTGTTTTTATTTTTATAAATGGTACTCAATAATATTTTGCCAATCAAATAATAATAAATACAATAATTAAAATGAATTACAGTCTTTTACAATAGCCATCGAAAATATAGTTTTACAAAGAAAACCTTCTCATTGTCAAAATGCTATTTCCACCAAAGAAAAAAGGAAAAAGTTAATTAAATGAAATATTTTATTTGAAAAATATTTGTCCAAACCAAATATGTGAATCTATTTATACAACCAGTATATTAAATAATGAGGCGATTTTAAATTCTTATAAAAATAATTTTAAGAAAGTGGGATCATTTGAATGCAAAACATACAGTTTTTGACACGTGTCTTCACCAGGTTTTTCCCACGACGCTCCTCAGCAATAGATCATATACTTAGCTTGGCTTTATTCCAACTTCCGAGACCGTCCAAATGTTTCCCCCTCCATAATAAAAAGGGTGTTTTGGTAAATAAAATGCCAATAGTCCAACAGTAAACCTAGCTAATTAAAATTAAAATTTATAATTATAAGTTAAATACGCTATTTTACAAATTGTCTTAATCATAAACCCACTGTTATTCCCGCTCATTTTTATTGCCTTATTTTCGAAAGCTCCATACTTCGCGGCTCCATTTTATATGCTTTAAACTCCCCCTTGCCCCCACCTTCCACGTCATCTCTTGCCATTATTCTGAATTTTTTTTTCATAACCAACTCAAATAAAAAAATAAAATGAATTCATATTTCTAAAATTTTGAAAAATCAAAACACAAGACAATACCCACCCTTCTCCATCGTCTATTAGAAATCAAAATCTCTTCCCTTTCACTCCCTATTTCTCTGCAACTCCTTGTCTTAAAGAAGAAGAAACAGTCTCTCTCTCTTTGGTTTTAGCTTCAGTAGCTTAAAGTGTCAAACCAATTAAAAAAATGATAATGTTGTTCGCTTTTGTATCAGAAACCATGTGACTTCACTAATTCTTCTTCTTCTTCTTCCTCCTCCTCCTCCCCATTTTTTTTTGGTTCCATTTGTCTTTACGCTTCATTGACTCACTGAGTCAACCGCCTCCACTCGACTCGGCTTTACTTTAATGGCCTCATCTTCACGGGCTAGGAGTAGCTCTCCATTTTAATTATGACAAACAAGATTGGCCAATTAAGAAAAGCTAACACTGCAAAATTGGTGTATGAGAGTATGATTGCGCATACTAGACGAAATCATCCTTCTCAGACATGTCATACTCTCGTACTTCAACCCGAAGCAGAGCTAGCTCTGGCACAGTCAAGGGGAAGGTGAACTCCTCGTTCCAATCAGGTGCCCAATTGTCCCTGATTACTCTCGTTCTTTTCTTAGCAGCATCAGCAGGTACCCCAACAATGTACAGCTGCATATGTATTCATAGGAAGAAATCCTAAAATTTTTTCAATTGAAGAAAACCTTTGATTTGGACTGTTGAAGGTATCTCGATGGAACACATGTCTCATAGAAACCAGAACATTTAGATTTTAAGTTAAACAAAAGAAGAAGGAGGAGAAGGAGAAGGAGGCGTGAAAAGAGGGAAGATTAAGTTAAATTAAAAAAGTGATATTTTTAAAAATAAAAATTTAAAAAAAAAAGTATTTTTGAAAGAGAAAAATAGAAGGGGGTATATTTAAGTTTAACATATTTTTTTTGGGTAGTTTTGTAAAACTCCCAACAATTTTAGAGACTTTCTGTTGCATTTATAAAGCCCACCAGCCCATTAAGAAATTAACAATGGGAATTGTGTTCAGCCTGTCACACACACAGATATGTATATATCCACATTCCAATACATTCGGAAGGCAAGAGTTTATACTTCAAATTCTCTATTCATGTACTTTTGTGATAGCCCCATTGTCATAGATAAAGCATCCAATTTTTACATGAAACAAGTTCATTCTAAATCAGTAGACAGCAAGGATTTGCATGAAATTTTGGTGTTCGCCTGTTCCAAGCTTGGGCAGAATATTCTGTGCCGCTTCACAACCTTCTATGACACATATAACCTGAGACCTGAGTCTCATGGGTTAAGGCCTAAAACCCAATGTGTCTTGAGAATCTTTTCTGCACTAGTGAACCACTTCTCTTGCAAAGTAAAAAGCGATGATCAAGATTACTTGCAGCGGCAGAGCAATTGCTCCTATAAACATCAAAAGCGCAGCATGTATCACTAAATCCAACAATCATAGAAATTTACAACAGTGAAACTTTAAAATAAGTCTCCCCTACAAGGTAAAGAAACTAAATGCAAGCTCAAAATTCCATTTACAGTTCAAATGTATTACCTGAAAAGTGAGAGCACAGTCTCATCACATCATATACTATGCGCCATATCGCTTTAGAGCTTTGCTTAAACTTGGCATGACATTGTAAGCCTGATAAGACCTTCTTAGGTCTATTATCGAGCCCACCTGAACCACAAGAATTTATGTTAAGTAATTTGCAAGGCATAGCAGTAACCAAGATAGTTTTTTCATCACAAAATTGACTTCTACTAAAACGAATTCTACACTTCTTCCTATATTATGCCTCTGTGTTAAGCTGCCCCCCATAGTTTCCATTAGAAAAACAACTTGCTATTGTACACTAACCAGCTTTATATTTAAGCATTGGCTACAACTACAAACCAATATAAGGTTTTTAAAAAGGTCAACAATTTGGTTAATTTAGTTTGGTGAAACAAAAGAAGCCCAAAAAAAAAGGCAAGATAAAATGTAAGTCCGAAAACAATTTGAAAACTTAATGCAAATACTCACAATAATTAAAACTGATGTAAACCCAATAGCAAATCCCTCATTGATATGGCGCAAATGATGATCAAGTATCGTTGACGTTGTTGCCAAAATGCTCAACAATAAACCTCCTGCAAGATCCCCCAACACACAAAAGTGCAGTAAGCTTAAAGATACTAATTATACTTGTTCAGGACAATTGCATATGCTAACATACCCCAGAAACGGGTTGATGCCTGGATCGTTGTGAGGTAATCAATAGTAGCTTTCCCAGGTTTTATGTTTGGTATCCTGGCACCCATCTTATTCAAGTAGTCTGCAATCTCCTTTGGCAAGTTTGCCTGGACAGTTAAGAAGGATATCACGATATCAACATAGGTTTTCTCAGGCCACCCCCTGTCGCAGACATGATAAATCGTGTTTCCAATTTAACCACTAGTATAAAAGAAACACCTGATCTCCATTATCTTTTCAATTGTTAGGATATTATTTCCATATTAAGGGAGCACAACTTGGAACCATTATTACTGTAATCCAGTGAGACACTGTACCATGTCTGCAATACATACTTTCTATACTTGTAATAAATGTTTGCAGTAAAGATAGAGATGGCCAGAAAGGGGAAAAAAAAAAGATATAAAATCTTCTACAAAAGTTTCATTTTCAGTCCCAAAATAATTCCAAACAAGGCCCATAAGAAACTTACAATATCGAATATATTGAACAAGAAGACAAAAAATCCATATATTGAATAGTAAACCCATGGCTCTGCACCAAGAGATGTTTCGGGATTCAACATCTCTTTTACATGATCCCAGAAAGGTGAATGAAGGATGCTGCCAAAAAAATTATGTGTTAGAAAGGCTAGCTCTTCATCAGACAGGACAGGTCAGAAGAACAAGTGTTAAATTTATGCTGATAACCTAGCAAAAAAACCTATGCAGTTGAAATGAACCAACCATCAATAAAAAAAAAGATCTGTAAAGGAAAAAGTGATCTTATGAAATTACCCTGCAAGAATACTTGGGATTGCTAAGAGATAAGTTGTAGTAAGAACTGGCTGCATTCCTGATGGATTAATGTTAAAAGGGATGTAGGGCTCAACTTCAGTGATTGGAGAATCATCCCTGGCCAAAAAACAATAACAAGAGTGTGTCATTTATAATCAGTTACATTTCACTACACTAAGAGTTTGTCAAATTAGAGCCTATTATTAGGGCGCCAAAGCTATAGCACAAAGCAAGCAATCCTCTAGCTCCCAATACAAGAACAGTATATAACCATATTTTTAATCAATCACTTCAAGCATCACTCAACAAAACTATTAATTGCAGAACAATCATCTTACTACCTTGCAGCTGAAGCAAGTTTAAAACCATAGTATTGTAGCTTTATTTTCCTGCAACCCTCAGTCACAACAACTGCCCACATAGTGACCACAGTAAAAATACCCAACACCGCAAAAATATAAGGCAACCGACTCACAGCACTTCCTGCAAGACAAAAGCTAGGCATAAATCTTGTTGTTTAATAAGAACACTGAAAGCCAATATCTATAACTAATAAGCAGAAAGTATAATTTGTAGAGGCTCAGTCCAAAAACATAAGTGAGCAACACTTAGCAGTTTTCAAAGTGAACAATCAGTATTCATAATTAGCAGCATATTGAAAAGTCCAATGAATTATATTCTTTTCCATGTATGTGAATTTCTCTACTATTAAGACTTAGTTGTTGTTGTTGCACTATTAGTTGTTGTTGTTGTTGTACTATGTGAGCCTAACATCAGATTTTACCATTTGGCTTTTAAATTCTTCCATATCAGTAAGTTAGTGTAAATCAAGAATTGCATTATTATTTTTAGGTACTTTTAAAAGCAAAATAAAAATTATAAAAAGAAAAGAAGGTACTAAGCAATGCCTATTAACGTTCAGAAACGGGAAAAAAAATAAGATTTGTAATTTGAACATCACTTAAATGTTCTCTTATCACATACCTGAGAGTTGACACAACATCTTGAACAATGTATCTGTGTAGCCCGTTAGAATTCCCAAACATATGATCAGAGATGAACCTTGACCTGATGCATGCATGAATATGGCAGGAAACCAGAACAGAAATTAGAAAACGCAAAAATTATTTTCCACGATGTTAATATAAGCAGTCATCACCAAATTTTTTGAAGTCCCCTTGTTTTGGAGAGCAAGAACCAAAAACACAACAAACTAGCTGAGAGAGCTAATTTGATCAGAGCTCAGATAAACAAACTCATACACAAACAACATAATGAAGATACAACAACAAGATCCCCAGAACATTACCAAATCCAGATTCAGTTATTGTATCACAAATCCATGTCACTGTCATTGCACCGCAGACCAACAAAAAAGCTGTCAGCATCACATGCTTGACCCTGCAAAAGCAGTAAAAATTTTAGCATGCAAACAAACTGTTTCCAAGCATTATCTGAAGAGACTTCTCAGTGGCACCATGCACAAATATTAACATCACTTAAAAATTTAGAAGAAATGAGGAATGAATTATGCTGCGAAAATTACAGAACCCAAATGCTAAGTCTATGACAACAAGAGTTGACATAATGCAGACAGGTGAAGGTGGCCACAATAAGAACCAAATGTAATCTTCGGAAAATTGTCGAGATTATATCAAGCATTCACATGATATGGATTTTTTTTTGTTAATTTCAGGGAAATTTGGAGAGATTAAAATGATAATAAAAATAATAAATACTATTGCATAAATCTCCTCCAAATATTACCTGTGACTGGCTGCATAAATTGAATATGGAAGTGAGTAACAAGCAACCACTACAGCTTCTAATATTGCAAACCCAAGAGAGGTCCACCATCTGAAATGGATAGAAAAACATATTGATTGGTCAAACTCAACATAGTTGTTGAATGATTGTAATACTCAACGCAAAATTTGGAAGCAAAGACTCATCTCACTGCTTGAGATAAATAACTAGACACACATATAACTCTTAATCTTCTCATGACCATCTAAGCCTTCCTTACGCAGCTTTACTAAGGATGGAACAACATGACACAGCACCTGTGGATCAAGTTTCGAAAATTAGCAAACAAATGAAAGTGAAGCATGGTACAGCAGAAAAGAAATGGCAGATGCTGTACCAAAGCATTCTTCTATCAAGAGACTGGGAGAGAGAGAAACAGCAAAAGATTTAGAGAAAGGACCATCCAACTAAAGAAGCATTGCACAGATTTTAACATTATATACTAGATCAGTGGAAAGTAAAGAAGAATATGAAACATAAATCACTAGTGGTAGAAGGATAATTCTCTCTCTTGACTAAAAAAATTCACATGGATAGCCTATCAAAATCTTGAAACCTAATGATCAAGCAAACTTAGCTTCTAACCAATGAGTTTTGTTTTCATCTCTTCCTTCCAATGAAAAAAACTTCTCAATCATCCAAGAGTAAAATGAAAAACTGCAGAACGCAATAAAATTTAAAATCAATGCCATTCCATTTGGTTCATATTTGCCCAATCCAAAACAAGTCTTATTCAACTTAAAAATTAGCAACAGTTAAAGCCCCACAAAATGTGCTTTAAAACTAAAACCACCCACAAGTTTAGAACACAAGGACTGAGAACAAATGTTAAAAAATAAATAAATAAACAAACATATAAGTAATAGTAAAACCTAAAGTCGATGGTCAATATCATCTGCCCCAATGCTATAACCACAAGAATATTGCAAATTACAGTAAGATGGCAACAGCATGAGACCAAAATAAGGATATATGTAAACTAGCTTAATAAGAAATTAACCTGCATAAGTATCGATGCTAATATCTGAGGGCTGATTCCAAGCTGGAAAAAGGATAGTTTAAGCTCTGATGTGAAATCACCAAGTTCTTCTGCCAAAAAAAGAAAAAAAAATGACCGACCAGTTAGAAAAATGAAAATAGACACTGTAGGAGTGGCATAGATGTGGGAAGGTTTCAGCTAAAACAAAAGTAAATACAACCCAGCATGATATTTTTCATTAAGTTAGTTAGACCATGGAGATGTGAGTGTCTGTTATAAGTGTAACTCACCAACAGATCCTGAGATAAAGCTAAGGTAATCTTGGGGTATCAATCTTCTATCAAATCCTGGAAGAGGAATAAAATATCCAACACGACTGATTACAAGTAGTACAGCCGTTACAAATAACCTCCGCCGTATCTCGCTTTTGAAAAATGATTCAGCAGCATTATTGAGCACAGAACTAATGCGCACAAAATTCAGAAACCTATTCTGAAACTTCATAGGTTGAGGCTGCAGATGGTTAGTGGTATGCCACAAATTGAGTATAGCAGTCTCACCATCAGCTCTGGATGGTGCGGTTTCATGTGTAGATGTTGGCTCAGCATTGACATAATCACTCCGAATCTGATCTGAAGAGCTGATGTTAAATTTCTTGTCTGTTCTTGGTACCAAAGTCCCTTTGTGCAACAAGAAATTACTTCTACTTGACTCTACAATTTTCATCTTAATAGAAACACTTGTTTTCATACATACAGGCTGGAAAAGTCGCATACTTTGTTCACTACATTTACCTGTAAAATATTCATATGAATCAGACATGAGCCAAATTCACTTGTTTAGAAGGAATCACAATACATGCCTTTAACACAGGAAGAATAATGAGATGAAGAATGCAAACAGGTGAGAAAGGAAGAGACAAATAAACCACACGCATGCTCACATCACATAAACTGGAACAAAACAGTTTCAGCATGATAGATGACTACTTCAGATAAATTTTTGCCAGGTTCACTTTTTTGCTAGTGGCTTAAATGGAAGGTCTTGGATTTCTCTACTACAAATAGAAAGCCTATATTTTCAATGGTCAAATTGACGGAAGGACTACTCCTTTAACCAATTAAAGGACTCCCCTTTATTTTAATGATGACAAAATAAATAAGTGCGTCAATCCTGTGCTTCTGTCCCTTGAAATTTTACCCACCAATCCAAAACAAAGGAAAAATTATTGAGGTTGCTTAACTCTAAAACAATGCTCATTTGAGTTCATCAATTGCTCATTTTAGAAAGTCCTTTGTTGAACATAAATAAGAAATAAATTCAAATAAGAAGTTGAATGAAAAGTGGAAGGTCAAGCATTACATTCCCACAAACTTTAAAGCACATGCACTCAAGAATCAAGATTCAACTAATAATCAAACGCATAACTTAGGAAACTCAAAGAACAATAACCTGCCCTGAAGTTTTTAGTTTTAGTTTTAGCTTTATTTGTTTATTTATTTTTCATGTCCCTTCCCTTAATGTGCCTTCACATATAATTTAATTTTAGCCACGACGATGCAGTACATAGCATAAGAGCGAGGCAGTCTAACAACAATGATCAAAGCGGCAAACTTTATACAAATTCCATGACCTCGTAAATTCACAACAGAGAATCATTAAACGGCAGGATATATGCTGCAATATTTGGCCAATTTGGATTGCAGCTAACAATGACAACCGTAGTAATAACACGGGCAAAAAAAAGGAAGTAATTCTAAGTTTTTCCCATAACTTATTGATCACATTTTCATAGTATTCTCCCATTCGTGATTCTCTCAGATACCAAAAAACCCTTTATTTATTTTCTCGGCAGCCAAACAAGGAAGAACTTACCTCTAACATTGGCGAGCCTCGTCCCAAAAAATTGAGGCGCGAAGGGAAGAGTTGTTTCCATGGACGACAAGAGCGGCGCTACTCACTTGGGTGCTCTGTTTTCGCTTCAAAATATCCCATCAAAAACATCTATTGCTCGCAATTCCTATTTTCTAGTGCATTCTCTCTTACAAGCGGCCACGCTAATCTTCCAGTGCTGACGTGTCAAAAGGTTAAATAAAATAATAATAACAATCGGAAATCCCTAGCCCACCTTTAAACCCAACTTGATCGCCGTGGCTACTCGGATCCTCTGCCTCAGCAACGGCGGCCTCTTCCATTGAGTATTTATATCAAATTGCGGAAAATTTGTTCTTTTCTCAAAACTCAAGCTTTTGTTAAGTGCTGATCTAGCACCATGAAGTTCCAAATCGAGGACGTTACAGTGTGCTTCCCGTATGATAATATTTACCCGGAGCAGTATTCGTACATGCTGGAGCTTAAGCGTGCCCTAGATGCCAAAGGCCATTGCCTTCTTGAAATGCCGACCGGAACTGGGAAGACCATAGCGCTTCTCTCCTTAATCACAAGTTACACTCTTTCCAAGCCTCAGAGCCCAGTGAAGCTTATATATTGCACGCGAACTGTGCAAGAGATGGAGAAAACCCTTGCCGAGCTCAAACTGTTGCATAATTACCAAATCAAGCATTTGGGACCAGCTGCGAGGATTTTGGCAATTGGATTGTCGTCTAGGAAGAATTTGTGCGTCAACCCGACGGTTTTGGCGGAGGAGAATCGTGATTCGGTGGATGCCGCGTGTAGGAAGCTGACGGCGAGTTGGGTTAGAGCTATGGCTGCCGAGAATCCCAATGTACCGACTTGTAAGTTCTTTGAGAACTATGAGAGGGCAGCTTCTGCTGCAGTGTTGCCGCCTGGAGTATACACGCTTCAGGTACAAAATTGATTATCTTTACGATTAACGCGGGATTTGGGTTATTAAAATGGTTTGAGATAATTGTGCGGGTTTTTGAAATAATTGGAAATGGTTTGAGATACTTGCAATTTTATTTTTAGAATTTGGATATGGCTAGTTGATTCTTTCGCTCATTATCCGCGTTTCATTGGATTGAACTCATATCTATAAAATGATTTTCTACAATAAATTAATTCCTTTATTCTGTTATGCTAAAATTATACATTCGAAAGATTTGAAACATCTATGAATATTTTTGGTTACAAAATCAATCGTTTATATCATTATCAAACGACTAGTAATCCTTCTCCTAGTTTTGATGCATGTTTTTGTAGGGATTTTCTCTTTAAAATATCTAGAATTCCAATTGAGTCCATTCGAGTTATGTGGACATAAAAGAACTTTTGTAACAGTTTGCTGTGTTAGTATGGCTGCAGGATCTGAGGGCATATGGAAAGGAGAAAGGGTGGTGTCCATACTTCTTGGCACGGCATATGGTGCAATTTGCAAATGTAGTGGTTTATAGTTACCAGTACTTGCTTGATCCAAAGGTAGCTGGGATTATATCAAAGGAGATGCAAAGGGAGTCGGTTGTTGTGTTTGATGAGGCACATAATATTGATAATGTTTGTATTGAAGCACTTAGTGTCAGTGTGAGGAGGCAAACTCTTGATGGTGCTACTAGAAATCTCTCGAGGATAAGTCAGGAGATTGAGAGGTATGACTCCTTTAACATTGAAGCTTTTTCTGATCAATGAAGTTATTACACTGTCCATCACCTCGGGTGATGTTATGAACACGTAGACCTTCTAGCCCAAAATATTGGTATATAATCACTGTGTCATAATTTTGTGTCTTCATAGTTCCTGTATCATACTTTTGAATTTTGAATTTTTATTTGATTTTCCATGAACTGACTCAGATGCATGTTCCTTTATCTAATCGTGAGAAACTAAATCATAAGTGTTTGTTCTGGACTTCCTTCAAAATATTGGTTGTTCTTGGTGCATGACTTGAAGTTATATCTTCTAACGTATGTGGCATAATTCATCATAGCAAATTTGGGATTTTTAACTGAGTGCTTCTTCTCCATAAAGGTTTCAATGATTAATTATTAGAATCAACTTGTTTATATCTTTATTTTATTTGTTTGACATGGTAGGAAGGTTCAAGGCCACCGATGCTGGTAGGCTACGTGCTGAATACAACCGACTTGTTGATGGTTTAGCTCAACGAGGAAACCTATCTGGTATGTGGAAGTAAATCTCCGAGTCATAATTTTTCCTACCACACTGTACATTTCCTTATGTCTCAATTCCCCTTTCTTTCTCTTTTACAGCCACAGATACATGGCTTGCAAATCCAGCTTTGCCTGATGATATTCTGAAAGAGGCAGTTCCTGGCAATATTCGCCGAGCAGAGCACTTTCTTCATGTCTTACGGAGATTGGTTCAGTATCTGAGAGGGCGGCTGGAGACTGAGAATGTTGAGAAGGAAAGCCCTATTAGCTTTGTTGCTTCTTTAAATACTAATGCTGGAATTGACCAGAAAACACTCAAGTTTTGTTATGATCGGCTACACTCTCTTTTGTTGACATTGGAAATTACGGATACGGATGAGTTCTTACATATCCAAACTATATGCAACTTTGCAACGCTTGTGGGGTCATATTCTCGTGGTTTCTCCATTATAGTTGAACCTTTTGATGAGAGAATGCCTCATATTCCTGACCCTGTATTGCAGGTATCTTCTTCTTTTCCGCACACAAAAACATGTATAGAATTTTCAACAAGAAAAAAAAAAGGGAAAAGGAAGAAAGAAATTATTTTGGACAGTCCATCTTTGATTTGGACATTAAATTTGTGCTTACCTGTCTCCTCTTGGCCTAACTTATGCAGTGTGTGAATCATGATGCTGCTTTTCAGTATATAATTGATGTAGTTCTTTGATCATCATCATTATTATTATTATTTATTTATTTTGGCCTTGTTCTTTTCAGCTTAGCTGCCATGACGCTTCACTTGCCATAAAGCCAGTATTTGATCGATTCCAGTCAGTTATTATTACTTCTGGGACTCTGAGCCCTATTGATCTCTACCCTCGTCTTCTTAACTTCCATCCTGTTGTCAGTCGAAGCCTGACAATGTCCCTGACAAGAGATTGCATATGCCCAATGGTTCTCACTCGTGGAAGGTACAGAGTTTAAGTGATATATAATGCTGTGGCAAAATCTCTTATGATTTCTAATGCTTTAATTCATGAGTATCTGCTGCATCTTCTGTTCAACAGTGACCAACTTCCTGTAAGCACCAAATTTGATATGAGAAGTGATCCGGGTGTTGCAAGGAACTACGGGAAGCTATTGGTGGAGATGGTCTCTGTTGTTCCAGATGGAATTGTATGTTTTTTTGTCAGTTATTCATACATGGATGGAATTATCAACAGCTGGAATGAAACTGGAATTTTAAAGGTGAAAATAATGTTTACTCCCTTATTTTATTATTGCTTGCAACAATCATCTTTCTCCACTGCAACTCTTCCCTTCTGTGCGCTTACCCTCTTCTCTCTCTCTCTCTCTCTCTCTCTCTCTCTATATATATATATATATATATATATATATAATTCAATGCTGATAAATTTTGTTGATAGTGTTGCTATAATTCCTGGTTAATATTCTAATCATTGCAGGAAATAATGCAGCATAAGCTTGTATTTATTGAGACTCAAGATGTGGTAGAAACCACATTGGCTCTTGACAACTATCGCAGGGCTTGTGACTGTGGGAGAGGTGCAGTCTTTTTCTCTGTTGCTAGGTATGGGCATATATGAGAGCTTACCTTGTTTCATAAAAATTTTCATTTATCATTATCTCATGATGGTAGAAGATGAGGGGGCAACTGATTCAGATTATAAGCTTTGATGACAGGGTATTTATTTGTTCCTTTGCAGGGGAAAAGTAGCTGAAGGAATTGATTTTGATCGGCATTATGGCAGACTAGTAATCATGTTTGGAATTCCTTTCCAGTATACCTTAAGCAAGTATGCATTCTCATATTCAAATATACATTCCCAGCAAACAATTTGCTCTTCGAATTTTCACAAATTATCCACTCCCTTTTTATTCTTATATAGCATACTATGACCTAATCATGTTTGCTTTAATAGCATATTGTTTGATCATTTGAAATTACATAGCTCTTCCAAAAGAGAGTGATGTTACCTTTAATAAGTTAAATTCATGGGGATGAAACAGTGCTCGAACAGTATGATATTTCTGTATTTTTTATTAAAGCTGTTCTGTTGCGTTATAACTTTTCAGCATCTTCACAGCTTTATGTTCCATTATGGACGTTAATGTTTTGCCCTTGTAATCATCTTCTTCTGTCAGAATTTTTATATTTTGTGAATATATTCAGAATAGAATGTTTTGCAGAATATTAATTGCACGGTTGGAGTACCTTCGAGATACATTTCAAATAAAGGAAGGAGATTTCCTGACATTTGATGCCTTGGTAAGATTTTACTGCAATTTTTAAGTAATATGCAGGTTTAAGTTTGTGTTTCTCTTTGAGGTTTGAATTTGTATGTCTGCATTAGATAGTATATCCTAATTTTTGCAAATTTACTGAAGCAGAGGCAGGCTGCTCAATGTGTGGGCCGAGTAATCAGGTCAAAGGCAGATTATGGGATGATGATATTTGCTGACAAAAGGTATGATTTGCCCATCATCAACATTTTGGTACTCCTTTCCGTCCTAGTTTTTGCCATATATATATTAAGATAATATCCATTTTAAGCACCTCTTAGGGAGGAGAGATCTTTAAACCAGGGTCACCATTAGTATACAAGTAGAAACTATTAGGCTTACTGCCTACTGGTTCATGCTGTGATATTTGTAATAGTTGCTTCTCAATAATCACAAATTTGGCAAATCTCCTGGCAATTGTGGTTATAATCCCTTGTTCATATGAGTTTGTGCAGATATAGTCGACATGACAAACGATCAAAATTGCCTGGTTGGATTCTCTCACATTTGCGTGATGCACACCTGAACTTGAGCACTGACATGGCTCTGCATATAGCACGTGAGGTTTGTTTCTTGCAACCTTGTTTTTTCTTTCTTTTTGGTCACGATTTTGGTTTTGGACAGCAAGCAGATGTGTTTATGTTAAGACATTTATAGTTGTCCATAGACTGGGTGAAGGAATTAACCCTTTAACATATATGCAGTTCGCCTCATTACATATGCCTGTAAAATGGGATGATCTTAATCCGATCTCCTTTTATCAACTCCTACCTTGCTCACATGCCTTAAGGACTTTTTGACATCGCCATAGGTTTAGTGATCTCTACCAAGGTCTAGTGCTGCTACTAGCTATGATGAGGTCCATTCCAGTTTGATCTCTCTCTCTCTCTCTCTCTGAAATGATCTCCTTGGTTTAATTTGCAATATTGCACGGAACTTTAAAATGACATCTTGGGGTGTTGATATCTGAATTCTGAAATGCTAAATGCTAGAAAATGTCAACCGTGTGGACATAACTGACTTTCTTAAGAATTATTTGCAGCAGTCTATGAGTTCTTATCCCTGTAGATTAATGACAGTTGAGGAAAAGTACTTGCATGTGTCTTAGGTCTCCCTTATTGAAAATCATAATTTTGGCACTTAATACAATCCCCTCATTATAGAATAATGGTGTAGTTGATCATGTTCTGTAAACGAATTACAATATTGGTTTATCAAGCGTTGGGGACCAAAATGTTTGCTTTGGAAGAGGATGAAATTGCGTATCAGGTCAAACTTTGTAGTTTTGTGATTAGCTTATTTCTTAATAGTGTTTTCCTGCTCAAGTGCAGTTTCTTCGGAAGATGGCTCAACCGTATGATAAGATGGGTGCCAGCGGTCGAAAAACTTTGTTGTCACAGGAAGACTTGGAGAAGATGGCTGAAAATGGAGTGCAGGATATGGTGTATTGATGACAGAAGTTTTGGTTGAGTGGGCATCCCTGTCATTCAATCATCCAATTTTGATGAGTAGGAAGAAGAGTGGTGGGGATGCTCTGATATGCTTCCTCGTGTTACTTCTCTATTCAGATCATATAAAAATTAGCCTGGCGGTGTGTTGTGCAAATTCACGGCTAAATTTTGTGTTATGATCCAGTAGACTGAAAATGGTTGATATTTGGTATGGAGGTGTGAGTGTCAATTATGGTACAGCCTTTACTGATTTTGGTAGCTGTTGCACTGAGATTGCAGTGGACGGATTTTTCAGTTTTGCTATACATGTGGAGACCTCCAGTTTCTTATATTATATAAAGCTATGATAATATTTCCTACTGGCTTTTATAGCATCTCATAATTTGGAAAAAAATATTACGTCTAGGGTTGAGCATTCGGTAGGTTAGGTTAGGTTAGGTTTGGTTCGTTCGGTTTTGGACCGAACTGATTGAATCGAAAATCGAATTTTATAAAATATAAGAATCGAATTAAAATCGATTTTTGTAGAATCAAAAATCGAACAAATTGAAATAATTTTGATCGGTTCGGTTCAATCGATTATGAGTCAATATAAGCTTATTTTTTATTGAACTTTTAACTTATATGAATTCATAAATTAAATTAATTTATATTCAACAAAATAAATTCATTTAAAATAATTAAAATTAAAATAATATACATATATTTATTATATATATCTATAATAAATATTAATCAAAATTAAATAACAATAGAGTCATCTCATTAATTATGAATTATTTTGTAATTATAGCTTTAAAATTAGATTTGAGTATATACAATAAATTATTTAAACAATATTTTTATTATATATCCCAAATAATTTATTCTATACATTCAAATTGGCAGCTTGATCCAGTAACATGATTTGTGGCAAATTTAGTAAGCTCCGATCTGACGAATTAACTTTTGTCTAAATTTCTGGTTAAGGAAAATATTCATTAAGGGAAATCGAAATTAAAATTAAATTTAGATCTTAAGAATTTTTTTATTTTATATTAACAAACAAATCAACTTATGTTAGATAATGCTACCCATCAAATTAATTTCTAGTAGTTATATAAATACATTTATTTAGATCAAATAATAAAATTTCTATTATTAAATCTCTGATTAATTTCACACATGATTAATAAAAAATCATAAAAAATTATTATACAAAAATACTTGAATGTATCTATTTTAGTTTGAAAAGTTATTTTATCCAAAAAAAATTAAAATTTACCAGAATATACAATTGACATAAAAACTAATCAGTTAGCAAATTAACTTATTAATTAGCTACTATTTTTCACATGTACTTAGAGTGAATTGTTACTCCTAAACCTAAATTGCTTTTTATTTTTATTTTTTTAAACAAAATTTTTGAAGTAAAAAATTTAAAATAAAAATTGAGAAAAAAAAAAGATTAAAGTAAAAAAATAAAATATTTTTATTTTTTAAACAAAACTTTTGAAGCAAAAAAATTAAAATTAAAAAATTAAGAAAAAAAAGATTAAAGTAAAAAAAAAAAGTGAAGGAAACATGCAGGGAACATAATATGGCCCTTAGTGAAATTGAACTTGTTACCTTTTGAGCTTTCTTTAGTTTCACACCACTCATTTCATCTGTATATTTTAATATTTTAAAACTAAAAAAATATATATGTATAAAACTTCAGTCGGTTCGGTTTCTTCAATTTTTCAATTTTAAAAATCGAATCGAACTAAATAAATCGATTTTTAATTTTGATTCAGAATCGAACGAACTAAAAATCAAAATAATCGAATTAAATAGATCAAATTTAATTCGATTTGATTCGATTTTTGGTTCGATTCTACACACCTATAATTACGCCAGTTATAAATTCCTTTAGCTTCTACATTCCGCATGGCAAGACTTGAAAATTGTCCCCCGCTGATCTGTATTCCATTGACATTTCACCCAAAACCGTCTTCTAGTTATTTATTTAATTACATTAAATTTGTAGATGTGATTTAGTGAGTTTGGATACTGCGGTCCGTACTCATAATCCCAACGGTTGGATTAAAAAAAAAAAGGGTCCATCGGACATCCGCAACACTGTACACGTGCATAGGATTCACAATTGAATTTATATGATAATGAATACATCCGATTTGACACTTGAATTTATACGATAATGAATTTCATTGCAGGAAAAAAAATATATTTGTTTTTAAAATAAATATATATTTGGAACATTTTTTAATAATGAATTTTTAAAAAATAATTACAAAAATAGAGTTTGTAAGAAATTATTTACCAAATTAATTTTTTTAAAAAATTGTTATCATCTGTAGCAGTTTCAGATTGTAAAATTCACTTTTAAAAACTGAAATTTTCAGGAAAACCGATTAAAAAGAAAAGGTCAATCGGACATCCGCAACACGATACATCTGGATAGGATTCACAATCCATGATAATAAATTGCAGAATAGTGTACATATATATCCGATTTGACACTTGAATTTATACGGTAATGAATTCCATTGCAAGAAAAAAATATTTATTTTGAAAATAAATATATATTTAGAACATTTTTTAATAATGAATTTTTAAAAAATAATTACAAAAATAGAGTTTGTAAAAAATTATTTACCAAATTTAATTTTTTTTTAAAACTGCTATCATCTGTAACGATTTCAAATTGTAAAATCTACTTCTAAAAATTACAATTTTCACTGAAATCTTTATTATCTGTAACGATTTTAATACAGATTTTAATATTTGCATATTAGATCTAAAATCGTTGTTTGTAATAACGGTTTCAAGTCCAGCTTGACAAGTGATGCAAATAATATTTTATATTATTTTTAATATATTATTTTACATGTTAGATCCTATTTAAATGGCAAAAGGCTATTTATGGATTGCTGTAGGTTCTGGATGCGATTCCCATCAACTACATGTTTTTTCATTTTTTGGAAGATATGGTTTCCACAATTGAAAATTGACAATAATAATTAAAAAATTTGACAATAATAATGAATATGAAAGTAATTAGTTAATTATTTAACCAACTAAATTAATACTTTTTTTGTTCCTAGGAAAACAGAATCATGGTTTCGGATTATTTTGCTATTATTATTATTTTTAATTGTTTGTGTTATATAAGGAGTGCGGTAATCCGGATTAAAATCCAATTGGATGGTACAGATCTATATTACATGCACACTGCATATATAGATAGACTATCACATCCCAATTCGTTAGACTTGTTTGTTGGTTTAGTTATTATCTATACTCTTGTTTTATGAATTGACAATTGGACAAACTCCTTTTTTAGTTCTATTGAAAATGAAATTCTCTGTTTGACCAAAATAAGGAAAATATAAACTCTGTTTGCTCGGCTCATTTGGATAATTTCTATTAGGGGTATACACGTATCTGAATTTTTTTATAATAAATTAAAAAATAAAAAAAAATCAGAATCGAACTATATCGTTAATTTTTTAACTAGAACCGAACTGAATTATACCGTTGACTTTATTTGGAATGGATCTAGATATTTTATCGAAAACCGTATTGAACTCTACTAAATTATCTTATACCGAATTGTAACGAAAGAACCGATATTTATTAATTATTTTATATAATGCTAGTAATTTATATATAAATATTACTTATAATTTTTTTTCTATATGTACTGCATAAATTTAAGTTCATAATTATTTAAATTATATATTTTAATACGCAAAATTAAGGAAATAATTAGTTAATAAATTAAATTAAATATTTTAATTATTAAGAACAAAAATTTAATTATTCTAATAACCGTTCTATATATGTGAATATGAATATGAATATATAACTAAAATAATTTGTATTTAATTTAATCTATCTTTAATATCACTCAACTACTATTTTATTTTCTTTATAAATATTTATATAAATATTTAAGTTAGTCAATATATCATATAAATAATTTATCAATTAATTTCATTTACTGTAAATATCAATTAACTAATACTCATATATTTTTAGAACAATACCTTTATGAATATCTAAATTAATAATGTAATTAAATATATTTATTATATATAATAAAATATTACCAATTATTGTATTATATAAGTGTATAATTATTTTACCAACTAATTTCATTTATTTTTAGTGTCATTCAACTAATATGTATATATTTCCGTACAATACCTATATTAATAATGAAGTTGTAAATCAATAATGTAATTATATATAGTTATTGTATGTAAAAATTTTATCAATTAATATAATTATATGAGTATGTAATTATCTTATCAATTAATTTTATTTATCTTTATATCATGAATGATTAATTATACTTATATGAGTACATATACTCTCAGTATCACTTAACTAACATTCATTAATTTTTTCACAATATCTATATGAGTAATTGAGTATTTAAATTAACAATACAATTATATACAATTATTATTTTAATAAAATTTTACCAATTTGTGTAATTATATATGTATATAATCACCTTAGCAATTAATTTTATTTTGTTTCAGTATCACTTAACTAGTATTCATCTATTTTTTTACAATATCTTTATGAGTAATTGAGTATGCAAATTAATAATATAACTATATATAATTATTATGTTAATGAAATTTTACTAAACAGTGTAATTATATATGTATATAATTACCTTACCAATTAACATAATTATATGAGTATATAATCACATTAACAATTAATTTCATTTCTTTTCAGCACCAATCAACTAAAATTATTATATTAATAAAATTTTATCAATTTATTTAATTATATGAGTATATAATCACCTGAGCAATTAATTTCATTTTTTTCAATATCATCCAACTAACAGTTGTTTATTTTTGCACAATACCTATATGAGTAATTGAGTATTTAAATTAATAATGTAGTTAAATATAATTATTATATTAATAAAATTTTACTAATTAATGTAATTTCATTTCCTTTCAGTACCACTCAAATAATACTGTAATGACTATACTAACTAATCCAGATTATCATTACTAATTACATTCATTAATCTCATTAAAGCTGTGACTTATTCATTATAAATGCATATGTACATACATATTATGCATATTATGCATGATCATGGGATTATACTTCACATGCTGTTGAGCATTCTTTACATAATTTAATAATTACATGCCTTTACATATACAAATACATTAGATGTAACCAAAAGAGATACAAAATCAATCTCATACATTTAAACGCAACTTCTAATCTAGTGTTGGCTTGAGATATTGTTAGCTTTGTCCCTGAGCAAAAGTTCTACCCTGCGAACCTACACGGATAAACACCCGTGCTAAGCTATAAAGCTTAGTGGGGAACAACTAATAACATGCTGATATCCACACATAATAGTTATTACAAAGCATGTATTTCAATAAAATACCATGCCTTTACTGAATTTCTACAAACATAACATTATTCATTAATTCGAATATATCATTATTTGCATTAATGGCCTACGTAAATTCCTGTGGGTATGGATAACGGGTGCAATGGATATCCTAAGGTATCAAAACAAAAGGATACCCATAGGTATCTAAATAGAAGTCTCACGTAGAGACAAATAGAAGACTCATAAGAGTCAAACAGAAGACTCATGAGAGTCAAACAGAAGCAGCTACGATAGAAATCCTATAGGCATGCCTATATATCCATAACCAAGTCTCTAAGTGCAGGCATAGCATATCATATTTCATATATCGTGAAATTTCATCTTCATCAGTCCATATAGCATTAACAAATGCTAATCCTTATAATAGTATGCATTCTCCTTTTCATAGCATAATTAATAACCATATACTGTAACTTATTTGAAATAAATTCATGTATGCTTCTAATTGAGTAATAAAAACTCACCTTTCAATCAATAAGCAACCGTGCATTTATAGAGAATACATTTTTTTACTTAACTATAATTTAGGATGATTTATAAGCTTAGGAAGGGCTTAGACAAGTCTGTACCTCAAAAAAAATCAAAGAAAATACAGGAGAGGGTCACGGTTACTATCATATTCTTGGTAACCGTGAGACCTGACTTATAATAAGGGTCATGGTTACTATCAAATTCCTAGTAACCGTGAGCCAAGATACACTTCAGTTCTGGACTAAACAACGAGCTACCTCACGGTTACCAACATTTTTGTAGTAACCGTGAAGTAGGGTTGTGAACTCGGGTCACGGTTACTAATAAATCCTTAGTAACCGTGAGATAGTTCGGATTTTTCTTCTGGACTAAAAGCTCATTACCTTACGGTTACTAAGCTTAGAGTAGTAACCGTAAAGTAATGCTACGAGAGTGGGTCACGGTTACTAGAAAATCTTAGTAACCGTGGTCCAGTAAATACTTTTGGTCTGGACTGAAAACTTAGGCACCTCACGGTTACTATGAAATTCATGGTAACCGTGAGCCCTAAACCTCCTCGAGACCGATTTCCAGTCTCGACTTCTATACCATTTTTGACCTGAAAAATAACAGTTTTAGCCAAAATGGCCTTCAACAAAGTTGTAGGCCTAAGTTTCTAGTTTTCAAAACACTAAAAATCATTTCAATAGGACTTGTAAAACTCCAATTATGCAAGAAAAACCATAGACTATTTGTGAGGACAAAAATCACAAACACAACCAGATTTCAATACCGATTTTCACTATCATGCAGTGAAAATCGGGTTTCAGTCTCTTCTAGCAAAATCAAGGTATGTAAATCTAGTTTCCATATCAACTGAAATTTCATCATTTAAACAACCATAGCTCAATATATGAGCAAAAAGGTACAGACTGGTCAAATAATCTCTAAAACAGATTTTCATATTTTCAACAAAACTTGTATCTTTTCAACTCTAAACCCTTTTAAGCTTCAAATCATCCATCAAACACATAAGAGAGACACTCAAGATCTCTCTCATGACAAGTCAATATATATATACATACAAGACCCTAAGTTCCCATACCTTAATTTAGCTCCAAATCCTTCAACCTTGAGTGGCCTCTTTCCCTTTTCCCTTGCTTGATTCACCTTCTATAAAACATAAAACATCTCTATGAAAACCTATCTAGCTATTTCATAAACCAAATACATCAAAGAATAATAGAGATACCTTACCACTAAATCCAAGTAAAACTTTCTCTTTTCCTTTTTTCAATTCAAAGAAATCTAGAGAGAGAGGATGAGAGAGAGTTTAGGGTTAGAGAGAGAAGAATGGAGGATGAAGATGAAGACCAAGGCCATAAGTTGGCCGGCCATCTCACCACTAAAAATCTCCCTTCTCTTGCTTCCAATTGGTCCAAATGTCAATTTAAAGCAAAAATTGCTATTTGGTCCCTCAACTTCTTTTATTTCTACAATTACCCCTAAACTTTTCCTTTTGCTTTTCAATTAAGTCCTTTTTCATATATTTATACTTAATTAAACATGGACATTCATAATTAATTAGTGATAATTCTTCTAGGGTGTACTGAGGGGGCCTTACAAATACTATATGATTATATAAATTATATATAGTTATTATATATGATAAAAAAATTAGTTGTACATTTATAAATATCTAAATGAATATCTAAATTAATAATATAATTAAATATATTTATTATATATAATAAAATATTATCAATTAATGTATTATAATGAAATATCTACATTTCTTTTAATACAGAAAAAAATAACATCGACTTATAAAATACTTTATTTATAAATTATTTTATTAATACTATTAATTTAATAGTCATTTAAAAAATATTTTATATTTACTCTCATTTTTATAAGTAATGTTAAATATAAATTATTTTTCTAATGATAAAAAACTGAATTTATGATTAAAATTAAATTTTAAAATTTTTAAGAGGGAAAATTTTTTTATTTTAAATTTTTTGAGGGAGTGAAAAATTTAATTAAGTAGTTAATAATTTTAAAAATATTAAAAATAGAATTTTTTGAGGTTGACAAAGAAATTAGGTTTAGGTCTTCCTTCACTCTTTAGTATTTCCCCCTTTCCACCTTCACTCTACCTTCCTCACTCTCTTCCTGCTTTACCTCTTGCCACTGCCCTTCACTTTGCAAATTTTGAGCTCGCAGGTCTCCACCTTTCGCCACTGCCATCCGCCTCTTGCACTGCTATCGACATTGTGGGTTAGTTTTTTTGTTTAAGTTTTCTTCTAGTTTTTTCTGCTTTTTGAGAATTCTGGTTTCTCTTGCACTGCTTTTTTCCTTCATGTTTTGCTCAAGATGTTCTTCAATTTTATTATGTATCGGTGAGTCTTCTCATATCCACACAAAAGGGGAGTCTTTGCAAGATGTGAGAATTTTGGTTTTGTTTGTTTTCAATCCTTATTTTTTCCATCATGTTCTACTCAAGATGTGAGAATTTTGGTTTTATTTGTTTTCAATCACTATTTGTTCCTTCATGTTCTACTTAAGATGTTCTTCAATTTTATTATTCATCGGTGCATTTTTTACTGTTGCTGTTTATTGGCTTGGTAGGATTCATCAGTTGCTAATTGTTGATATTGATTGTTTTTTCCTGTGAAACTTAGGCAAGAGTGATGACTATGTAATTGAACAGTTAGTTTTTCTTATTTTGTATAATATGGAGTCAAGACTATTACAAACTGAAAGGTTCCTAGTGGTTGTTGACCTAATTGATGGATGGAAGCAATTTTTTTGGGTTGCTGCTACTGGAGAAGATTTCTTTTCCATTCCCACCAACCAGTTAGGTGGAGGCTACATCAAATCCTCACATTTTTAATGCACCTTCAATCTCTAACACATGCTAATACCATATCAAACCTCCAGAGGTGGCAGTCAAAGAATCCATGAGGAAAGCAACTTGTTTTTATTCCTAGACAAGCAGCTAAATTCTGCTATTTTCTTCATCCCAACCCTTTGTTTTGTTATTTTCTCTTTGATTTCATCGCAACCTTTTGTTATTTCAATTGACATCCTATTCTTTTAATTTTGTTAACTTTGACTTAAAACTATGATTCCTTTATAAAAATTTCAGCATATTTAGTTAGGAAAAATAAATATGTGGACATTATAATCTGCACTTAGTTACAATTGGCAAAAAAAGCATATCTATTATTTATTTGTAATAGTTACAAGCATAAATTGTTCTCTTTTTCATTTCACGAAATTCTTATTTGATAATCAGTCAATAAAAACTAAAATATATTTTTACGAGGTATAAGTATAAATTCATATCTGCAGATATTTGACATGAAATACCAATATCATGCACTTTATACAGGGCAAACATATGTAGTGTTAGTTTTCCTGTGTGCTTGATTACTTCTCTATTTCTATTTTCATTATTGTTTACTTAGAGATAGATATGTGATGCAGTCGTTGTGGCATGACTACTGAATACTACTCTCGTCATTCCAATTTTTTTATTTAAATAATGTGTGATAAGATTCCAAGTGAGTATTATTAATCCTACTGGCCTTTGCAATTACTAGTTGCAATTCAAGTTGGAGATTCACTGTTTTCAATTTTGGGTTAATAGATAATTTTGTAAATATGTTTAATGAAATAGCTATATTCTTACTGTGCTGCAAATGGTTTTATACAAGTTCCTCTTTCAATTAGGTTATATCTTCTCCTAAAATGCCAGAGTCAAACTGTAATACCCTTATCACTCCGACCTAACTGAACAGGGCGCGTAAACTAGCAAAAATTTTTTTTCTAACATTAATGCATAACATTGAAATTTTGACTTATTTGTTCGATGACTTATAATTGTCCCGAAATACTGTTCATCTAATAAAATTTCGACATTATAACGGCTGTATTTCTAACTAGCCTTTTGAAAAATAGACAAACTACAGCCTCTCAGAGGCACCACACTTCTAATAAAATATCTCATTCATCAAAACTCCCATCAATCCTCCAATAACTCATACATATATATAGATCATAACCACATGCACACATCTCTACATATCTTTACATAAATATGTCTTTATACATAACTGTCCATTTATATACATGCCACGGCTAATAAACATTTATGCATGTCAGATTCTACTACAACTACATAACAAAAATAACTTCTCTTGATCGTGCATTATTGCTCCTCTGACTCGCTACCTGCATGCAACATAAACTACATGCTGAGCATAAATTATGCTCAGTGGTAACTAACAATCCTAATACTTCCAATAACAAGGTTTATTACTCTGTTATGATACAATTAGTTAATCTAATTTTTAAAGCAAACACAATTCACCACGTTTTAATTAAAATCAAAGGAAACCAATTATTACCTATACAATTTGCGTTTATTCTTATTTATTACTTAATTATTTAACAAAATTCAATTTAACCCCTAAAGTTTTGCTAAATTACAAAATCATCCTTTTTTAGTCTCATATTTACAAATTTGCCATTATAGTCATTTATTTTCATTTTTCTTATACAATTTCTTTAATTATTCATCTTTTATTCTTTATTTCATCATTTTCGGGTAAAATTATATTTTAGTCCCTATACCATAGAAACTTTATCTTTTGACACTGTTAGGTCTCCAAAATTACTATTTTACCCTTGTTAACTATTTCTTATTCATTTTTACTTATTAATTATCCATTTTGACAAAATTACTATTTTGCCCCTAAACTTTTATTTTCTTTCATTTAAGCCATTTTTCCACTTAAAACTTCATTTTTATCTTTCTTTTTTTACTTCTTTTAACTTATTATCACTTTCATGCCCCTAGTACAGTACCGACAAAAATTCTCAAACAGGATACTCGGAACATGGACCCCACGAGTCCCATACAGACTGAAAAATGATCTCAAAGATTACTTTTCCACAAAACAGATATCAGATACGGACAGAAGCTGTAACACCCTTCTCGGAACAGTTCTTATCGAAACGAGACTTAACTGAAGACAGTAAGTTTTTTTTTTCGAACAATTCGAAATACTTGAAAATACTTTTTCATTAATTCTAGAATCAAACAACAATCTTATAAACAATTAAAACAACATCACCCATCACACCAAAACTTGCACTGTCCACTCATCCATTAACAATTAAAATATAATCAAAATACAATACAATCTTTTACCTTAATAGTCTAAGTATATACATGCCAAAAGCTTATACTAACTAATACAAAAATCTTCCCTTTCGATCTGGACCTTCAATGTACTGTGCTCCCGCAACATTCCAGAACCTGCACGCAGTAAACACTACGTGCTGAGCATTAAATATGCCCAGTGGTGACTACTAATCCAAGAATTTCCCAAGAATAAGCAAAATTTTATAATTTATGCTTCTACTATTCTTATTTCATTAAACATTTCATTTTATTTCGGTTATCATTATTCATGTTATTAATTCATATTCTGATAATCATTGTTCTTTTATTCTAAACTTTTAACTGTACTTACAGTATCTTTTTAGGTAGATCAATATCGGGTTTACCTTTTATCAGTACTTTCATTTTTATCTTTTAGCCAAAATAATTTAATTATCATTTCATTTAGCGATGAGTATTGGTACCCGTGTCTTTACTAGTACCAAAATAAATTACTTTTAATACTTGCTTTACTAGTCAATTATTCAATTTATATTCTGACTTCACTTTTTACTATTTATTTTATTAGTTTACTTTAACTTTGATCTAATAATTACATTATCTAATTAAAACTTGTATCTTTTACTTTTCTCCCATTACATAATTTTATACATTTATATCGTTTTACTTTTCAGGTAACTTATCTTTCAGAAAAGCGTTAACTAAGCATTAAGTTCACTTTTTGTCATTATCATCCCTTTTTAACTTTAAACAGGACAATTAATATTATTTTTCAGACTCGTCATTATCTTTACAGTGGTAAATGATACAAGAATTACTAATCAATTAAAATTGACTTTTTCACGTAAAACAAGATATATTCGAATTTCTTGTAAAATCTTAACTAAACATTGATTCAATATCTTATTCTTATAAAACATTTATTTTATTTTTCTTACTAATTACACTTTCCAGAAATCTTTACAGATTTATTTTGACTTTGCATTTTATTTCAAATGAATTGTTTCGTTATAACTTTCTGTATTCAATTCAATGAAACAGTACTTATTTATTCATTTCGATGTGCCCCTAATGCAATATAACAGGTTTTCCACAAAGGATACACGGGACTGGACCCAAAGGTCCCACGTAGCAGATAGAAAAATAATCTTGAAAGATCAAGTCTCGCAAAACAGATACAGATATACTTTCACATAAGCTATGGAGATCAAAGATCCCAACCATAGCTAAGCAAGTCGCCATGACTTGCACCGCGGTACAGAGGTGTCCCTATGGCTAGCCAATTATATCCAAAATAAGAATCATACTACCTGTCTATCGCTAAGGACAAACATAATCATTATCATTGCAAATATTTTTGAACATTTAAAACTTTTAATTTCCTTTCTTTTATTTATTACTATACTTTATTATGATCATATGCACTCTTTTGGTGCCTTTGACTAATGAATAGCTTTTTATTCTTTTATTCACTTTTCTTTTCCAGTCACTTTTACGAATTACTCTTCGATAATTAGCTCAGATACTCAAGTTTTTTAGTTCTTTACACAGATTCTGAATTATAAATTAAGACAGTATATTAAAAAAATTTTTCCTTTTTGTCCAAAGCGTTTAATTATTCGCTTAACTGACTTTATATCGTCAGCGAAATATTTTATACTCTTCTATTCTTTTACTGCTTTTTATTGACTAATTTATTTCGATAAATTAGTCACACTTTTATTTACTAAATTTTACACAATTAGAAATTCCATTAATATAATTTATTATTTATATGCCGCAAGAATACAAAATTTGACTTTTCAATTGGATTATTTATTTCAACTACTTAATTACGATTTTTGCCATTATCACTATTTATTTTCATTTTTACTATATAATTTCTTCCATTATTCATCTTTTATTCTTTATTTTATCATTTTCGAAAAAATTTTCATTTTTGTCCCTCATTTTTCGTTCATTTTCAATTTCTCCCTTCTTCTTTTTCTACCATATTTACCAAATTGCCATTATATTCATTTCTTTTTCATTTTAAGTCACCTTATTACTTATAATTCATATTTTTCTTCTTATTTTTACTCATGTCATGTAAAGTTACATTTTTGTCCTTACTTCACAAAAATTCCATATTTAACACTGTAGGGATACTAAATTACCATTTTACCCTTAGTATACCTTTATTACTTATATTTACACGTAAATTTTTCATTTTGACAAAATTACCATTTTGCCCCTGAACTTTCATTTTCTTTCATTTAAGTCCTTTTTCTATTTAAACTTCATTTTATCTTTCTTTTATTTACGTATTAATTTATTTTCATCATTTTTATTTATTTATTAATTATTTTACCAATAATTCATTATTCTTATTATTTCACAACTTAATAATCATTTCGAATAATCCGTCGGTTGACTTTTTATTTCTCGTCATTGACATTAATTTACTTTCACATTAATTCATCATTTTTATCATTTTTATAAAATTATGTATACAAATTCAATTATTTTCATTATTCATAGTCACATAAAAATTTCAATAAAATTCCAATAATTTTGATAAATTCCAATAAATTTCATTTATGCATTATTTATTGGTCATTATCATTTTTTCATCAAAATAATCATGTAATTCACAATAAATCACAAGTTTCATTATATACATACACTATAAATAATCATAAAAATTCTCAAATAATTTCTAAATATTCTCTCAAAATTTATAAACATCATTTATCATGTTTATTATTATTTTAAGCCAACATATAACATTTACATGGCAAATTTTTCACCCATTTTTCCTTATTACCATTTACGGCCACAACCATTTTCCACCTTAAAAATTTTCTTTCTTCCATTAATGCCTTCATCTCAATTCCTCTCATGCTTAATTTCATTTACCCTAACATAATTGTATTTATTAACAATTTTCCACATTTTTACCTTAATTACATAATTAAGGAAAATTCATATTAATAGGGAAATCAAAGGATTTGGTAGTCACTTACCTTTTTTCATGCTTTAACTTCCTTAAGCTTCACTTTTCTTCACTTGGCACCAAGCACAACTCCATCCCTCCACAAATACATCTTTAGCCGAATTTTCAAGCCTTCTAACACCAAATTTTTGTCCTCAAATGAAAAATATAATCTCATAATTAGCTTAAACACCTCAAAAACTATAAGAACACATCAAAAAACTCAATTAAAACTACTTGGATTTTCAAGTTCCATCTTACCTCTTTTCCTTTCCTCACTTGATTTCTTACCTTTCCTTGCTCAAATTTTTTGCTTAAGATCACTAGGGTGATCTAGAGAGCTGGAACTTCATCTTTTATGTTGAGGTTTAAGAGAGATTTGGGGTAGAAGAAGAAGAAATCAAAGAGAGAGAGGGAGAGAGGGGTAGTTCGGCCACCAAAGGGGATGAAGATGCTGGAGTTTTCTGGAGCAATTCTCCAGATTTTTAGCCTTATTTATACTCTTTTTATGGCCAAAATTGGGCTTAAATGAGTGGGCTTTGTCCACCTAAACATTAAGGCCTATTTAGACCTTTTTAAAGCCCAATTCAATTTCTCTCTCTTCCTCACTTCAATTTTGATTCCATCATTCTTAAAACATCAAAAATAGGTAGTACGTAAATTTTTGGCTCAATTGGAGTCCGTTATCGGTCCGATTCAAACTTATCGATCCTATTCGACAACTGCCGGAGTCACCAAAAAATTCCATTCTCATCACCAAAATATTCTACATAAAAATTCATGTAGGAACGCAAAATCTGGCGATATTCGGAGTTCGTTTACTATTTTTAATTATTTAAGCAAAATCAAGTCCCTTTTTCTAACAGGAAAATTGACTCGCTACCTTTTTCGTATTTTTGACTTTTGGAGACCCATCTGACCTCAAATTCACTTCAAATTTCAACCATAGACTCACCATAACTATTCCTTTCAAATGGTCCAATAAAATATTTTCAACTTCCAGGTGTCCTTTCGGGCCCGGAAAATACTATTCACTACCAGGAATGTACTATTCACTACTGACCCCGTGTTTAGGCCATTACATTCTCCCCTACTAAAAAAATTTCGTCCTCGAAATTTACTTATATCACAAAGTAGATGATACATTATCATTTTACCGAATTTTCATCTACATACAATAGTTCCAACATATCTTCGTCAATAGGACCCCACATGTTTGAAGCTAACCAATCACAATCTTTATTAGTTTCTCTTTTTTTCCTAAGCAAATCATCCTGAAGGTAATTCCTTTAATGTCTTAAATCAAATGAAAGCTTGCTGACCCGATTACCCTCCATTAAGTTCAATATAAAAGATTCACCATTTTCTTTCTGACATCGTCTCTACAAGAATCAAATCTTACAAGAGATAACCATTTTTCACAATCCCGTGTACTTTACCATCTTTCTTCTTTCCATAGCGGAATTAGCCCCTCGAACTCATCATTAGTCAAGGGTAAATCTCTAAGCCAACGCTGAGATTATCACCAGTCTGCCTTATTGATACTTAATAAAGCCGTTAATAGATCCTTTATCATATTATTCCACTTCTAAACAAATACCATTACAAGTCAGATCAATTCTCCAATGAGTCTAATGCTTTGTGTTCATATATCGAAACATTTAATATTTACTTACATCTGTCACATTACTCTTCCAATTTGGCTTTTAGAATTAAGCTTTTAATCCTGACACACCTGATGATGTTAGGCATTACTATCCCAATGAGCTTCAGTAAGAATCCTTCAATTACTCACAATGACTGTTACATAAACATTATCTTTTAGAATTATTGTCCTTACCTACTGTACAAATCAGTTCCACTTATTTTCCAATTTGACATGCCCCGTCTGGAGTCAAACTTAAACTGGCTCTCACAACTTGAAAACCAAGAACATTATCATTAATCACTTATACTTATCCTTCCCATCGATTCATCAATAAGGTCGGTATGCTGACAAATATATTGATATGACCAATATCTCACAATGGCCACATCAAAATTAGAAAACAATCTTAAGAGCATTATTTCTTATCTCATTCTTAGGTTGTCTCTATGCTCGTCATATCTCCTGTCAGTTCCATCCTATCAAGTGGGGCCTAAACATATGTAATAATGCATATCAAATGCTGTCAAATAATATGGAATGCTATGCAATGAATGTATGATTTCATGTATGCAAATAGAATACTGTCAAGTATCCTCATATAATGCAGATATCATAGCCCATCCGAGAGCTATGAGAAATACAATCAAATCCCCACTCCTATAAGGAAAATCACTGACAGATATATATATATATATATATATATATAGCATCTTAAACAACCTTAACTTATAACAAGTTGTTCATTAGCATTCTTAAATAAAGGCAATCCAATCAAAGTATCTCCTTATCCCACACACTTATCAGTACTCATAATACAATTCCTTCTTATTTCTATCACACTCTTTATCTTGTGCTTCTTTTAACTGCTTCTCATCTAAACAGATACTTAAACTCTCACATTTTCACTTAATGTCAGTCAACTTTTCTTTTCCCTGCTTTGACTCTCATGAAATCTCAAGCAGCAATACTTCCATTTTCATTCACTACCATTTCTACCGTGCAAAATCAATCCTTTCATACTTGACAATCTCAGTCAAATGTCAACTCTTTCACTTTAATACAGATGGGGGAGCAAGTACCCTTCAGATTATTCAACACTTATCCACTTACAATTGGCATGTATATACAGACAAACCTATCACTTAACCTTATTCCACTCCGATCTTAGAACCGCCTAAACCATTGCTCTGATACCACAAAATGTAACACCCTTCTCGGAACAGTTCTTATCGAAACGAGACATAATTAAAGACAGTAATTTTTTTTTTCGAACAATTCGAAATACTTTAAAATACTTTTTCATTAATTCTAGAATCAAACAACAATCTTATAAACAATTAAAACAACATCACCCATCACACCAAAACTTGCACTGTCACTCATCCATTAACAATTAAAATATAATCAAAATACAATACAATCTTTTACCTTAATAGTCTAAGTATATACATGCCAAAAGCTTATACTAACTAATACAAAAATCTTCCCTTTCGATCTGGACCTTCAATGTACCGTGCTCCCGCAACACTCCAGAACCTGCACGCAGTAAATACTACGTGTTGAGCATTAAATATGCCCAGTGATGACTACTAATCCAAGAATTTCCCAAGAATAAGCAAAATTTTATAATTTATGCTTCTAATATTCTTATTTCATTAAACATTTCCTTTTATTTCGGTTATCATTATTCATGTTATTAATTCATATTCTGATAATCATTGTTCTTTTATTCTAAACTTTTAACTGTACTTACAGTATCTTTTTAGGTAGATCAATATCGGATTTACCTTTTATCAGTACTTCCATTTTTATCTTTTAGCCAAAGCAATTTAATTATCATTTCATTTAGCGATGAGTATTGGTACCCGTGTCTTTACTAGTACCAAAATAAATAACTTTTAATAGTTGCTTTACTAGTCAATTATTCAATTTATATTATGACTTCACTTTTTACTATTTATTTTATTAGTTTACTTTAACTTTGATCTAATAATTACATTATCTAATTAAAACTTGTATCTTTTACTTTTCTCCCATTACATAATTTTATACATTTATATCGTTTTACTTTTTAAGTAACTTATCTTTCAGAAAAGCGTTACCTAAGTATTAAGTTCACTTTTTGTCATTATCATCCCTTTTTAACTTTAAGTAGAACAATTAATATTATTTTTCAGACTCGTCATTATCTTTACAGTGGTAAATGGTACAAGAATTACTAATCAATTAAAATTATATTTTTCATGTAAAACAAGATATATTCGAATTTCTTGTAAAATCTTAACTAAATATTGATTTAATATCTTATTCTTATAAAACATTTATTTTCTTTTTCTTACTAATTACACTTTCCAGAAATCTTTACAGATTTATTTTGACTTTGCATTTTATTTCAAACGAATCGTTTCGTTATAACTTTCTGTATTCAATTCAATGAAACAGTACTTATTTATTCATTTCGATGTGCCCCTAATGCAATATAACAGGTTTCCCACAAAGGATACATGGGACTGGACCAAAAGGTCCCACGTAGCAGATAGAAAAATGATCTCGAAAGATCAAGTCTCGCAAAACAGATACAGATACACTTTCACAGAAGCTATGGAGATCAAAGATCACAACCATAGCTAAGCAAGTCGCCATGACTTGCACCGCGGTACAGAGGTGTCCCTATGGCTAGCCAATTATATCCAAAACAAGAATCATACTACCTGTCTATCGCTAAGGGCAAACATAATCATTATCATTGCAAACATTTTTGAACATTTAAAACTTTTAATTTCTTTCTTTTATTTATTACTATACTTTATTCTGATCATATGCACTCTTTTGTGCATTTGACTAATCAATAGTTTTTTTATTCTTTTATTCACTTTTTCTTTTCCAGTCACTTTTGCGAATTATTCTTCGATAATTCGCTCAGATACTCAAGTTTTTTAGTTCTTTACACAGATTCTGAATTATAAATTAAGATAGTATAATTCAAAATTTTTTTCCTTTTTTTTCAAAGCGTTTAATTATTCGCTTAACTGACTTTATATCGTCAGTAAAATATTTTATACTCTTCTATTCTTTTACTGCTTTTTATTGACTAATTTATTTCGATAAATTAGTCACACTTTTATTTACTAAATTTTACACAATTAGAAATTTCATTAATATAATTTATTATATTATGCCGCAAGAATACAAAATTTGACTTTTCAATTGGATTATTTATTTCAACTACTTAATTACGATTTTTGCCATTATCACTATTTATTTTCATTTTTATTATATAATTTCTTCCATTATTCATCTTTTATTCTTTATTTTATCATTTTTGGGTAAAATTTCATTTTTGTCCCTCATTTTCCGTTCATTTCCAATTTCGCCCTTCTTCTTTTTCTACCATATTTACCAAATTGCCATTATATTCATTTTTTTTATTTTAAGTCACCTTATTACTTATAATTCATATTTTTCTTCTTATTTTTACTCATGTCATGTAAAGTTATATTTTTGTCCTTACTTCACAAAAATTCCATATTTGACACTGTAGGAATACTAAATTACCATTTTACCCTTAGTATATCTTTATTACTTATATTTACACGCAAATTTCCTATTTTGACAAAATTACCATTTTGCCCCTGAACTTTCATTTAAGTCCTTTTTCTATTTAAAATTTATTTTATCTTTTTTTTATTTACGTATTAATTTATTTTCATCATTTTCATTTATTTATTAATTATTTACCAATAATTCATTATTCTTATTATTTTCACAACTTAATAATCATTTCGAATAATCCGTCGGTTGACTTTTTATTTCTTGTCATTGACATTAATTTACTTTCACATTAATTCATCATTTTTATCATTTTTATACAATTATGTATACAAATTCAATTATTTCCATTATTCATAGTCACATAAAAATTTCAATAAAATTCCAATAATTTTGATAAATTCCAATAAATTTCATTTATGCATTATTTATTGGTCATTATCATTTTTCATCAAAATAATCATGTAATTCACAATAAATCACAAGTTTCATTATATACATACACTATAAATAATCATAAAAATTATCAAATAATTTCTAAATATTCTCTAAAAATTTATAAACATCATTTATCATGTTTATTATTATTTTAAGCCAACATATAACATTTACATGCAAATTTCTCACCATTTTTCCTTATTACCATTTTCGGCCACAACCATTTTCCACCTTGAAAATTTTCTTTCTTCCATTAATGCCTTCATCTCAATTCCTCTCATGCTTAATTTCATTTACCCTAACATAATTGTATTTATTAACAATTTTCCACATTTTTACCTTAATTACATAATTAAGGAAAATTCATATTAATAGGGAAATCAAAGGATTTGGTAGTCACTTACCTTTTTCCATGCTTTAACTTTCTTAAGCTTCACTTTTCTTCACTTGGCACCAAGCACAACTCCATTCCTCCACAAATACATCTTTGGCCAAATTTTCAAGCCTTCCTAACACCAAATTTTTGTCCTCAAATGAAAAATCTAATCTCATAATTAGCTTAAACACCTCAAAAACTATAAGAACACATCAAAAACTCAATTAAAACTACTTGGATTTTCAAGTTCCATCTTACCTCTTTTCCTTTCCTCACTTGATTTCTTGCCTTCCCTTGCTCAAATTTCTTGCTTAAGATCACTAGGGTGATCTAGAGAGCTGGAACTTCATCTTTTATGTTGAGGTTTAAGAGAGATTTGGGGTAGAAGAAGAAATTAAAGAGAGAGAGGGAGAGAGGGTGGTTCGGCCACCAAAGGGGATGAATATGATGGGATTTTCTAGAGAAATTTTTCAGATTTTTAGCCTTATTTATACTCTTTTTATGGGCCAAAATTGGGCTTAAATGAGTGGGCTTTGTCCACCTAAACATTAAGGCCCATTTAGGCCTTTTTAAAGTCCAATTCAATTTCTCTCTCTTCCTCACTTCAAATCACTTTAATTTTGATTCCATCATTCTTAAAACATCAAAAATAGGTAGGAAGTAAATTTTTAGCTCAATCGGAGTCCGTTATCGGTCCGATTCAAACTTATCGGTCCGATTCGATAACTGCCGGAATCACCGAAAAATTCCATTCTCATCACCAAAATATTCTACATAAAAATTTATGTAGGCACACAAAATCTGGTGATATTCGGAGTTCGTTTACTATTTTTAATTATTTAAGCAAAATTAAGTCCCTTTCCCTATTAGGGAAATTGACTCGTTAACTTTTTCGTATTTTTGACTTTTGGAGACCCATCTGACCTCAAATTCACTTCAAATTTCAACCATAGGCTCACCATAACTATTCCTTTCAAATGGTCCAATAAAATATTTTCAACTTCTGGGTGTCCTTTCGGGCCCGAAAATACTATTCACTGTCGGAAGGTACTATTCACTACTGACCCGGTGTTGAGGCCATTATAGAAGTCATGGAGATCAGTGATTCTATCCTAGCAAAGCAAGTTGTCATGAATTGCACCGCGATTCAGATATCCTTATGGCTAGCCAATTATATCCTGAACTAGTCTTTTGCTGCCAGACTATTTTTAAGGGCATAATTTCACAAAAATTTTAAATCAAACATTTATTTTCTTATTATTTCATTATTTAATTATGCTTACTTACTTATTTATTTATTCTTTTCCATTCCTTTACATAATTTGTGAATTATTCTATCATAATTCACCAAAATTACTTGCTTTCTCATCAAATTTCACATTACTTCACATTGATTCAATAGTTTCATCACTTACATAATTGAAAATTTATCTCTAAAATATCCATTTAATTTCAATAAATTATATAAAAATTCTTAAGCTTATTATTTCATTTCTACTATAATTTTAAAGCATAATTTTATCAAAATTCACAAAATAAACCTTAGTTTTCTTAGGGAGTTCATTCGGCCAACATAGGATTTATACCATATATTCACTTAACACTTCATTTAAGCATTCAAACACATTTATTTAAAGTCTCATGACATTCATCTACCATTACTTTGAGTTAAACACCATTTTTATCATATTTTCCTTAAGTTACATAAAGATTAATTAACTAAAATCAAGGAAAATATTAAGATTTATTAGTCACTAACCTTCCTTCCTAGCTTTAGGTTGTCTAAGCTTCCTTTTTCTTGCCTTTATCCTTGGAAGCTTGAACTTCTCCTTGATTCCCTATGGAAACCGAAACTTTAACCCATTAAAACCCTATTTTATTAACCTCAAATGCTAAAATTGACATCATAAATGAAATCTAGGCAC
The DNA here is from genome assembly GCA_037975025.1 of Excoecaria agallocha. Classification (NCBI taxonomy): domain Eukaryota; kingdom Viridiplantae; phylum Streptophyta; class Magnoliopsida; order Malpighiales; family Euphorbiaceae; genus Excoecaria; species Excoecaria agallocha. The sequence continues at coordinate 76,454,783 of CM075806.1, read as the reverse complement.
CCAAAAATACTAGTAGGCACCTAGAAAAGAAATTTAACTCATTAGTTTCACTTACCTCAAATGAAACCCTAATTTCTCTCTCTTGATTTTTCTTGTTTTTATTCCCTTTTTTGAAGAGAGGAAGGTACTAAAATAAACTAGAGAGGTGGAATATATTATATTAGGGCTGAATTTAGTGTGAAATGGAGGGAGGAGAAGAGAAAATTCAAGGAAAAATGGTGGGAGATGGTTCGGCCAAAAGGAGGGGAGATGGAGGAAGATGAAGATGCTGGCTTTCTCCAGATTTTTCACTCTATTTATACTAGGTCTTTTGGGTGTAATGGGCTTGGGTTAGGCTATTGGGCTTAATTAACAAATAAAAGCCCATTAACCACCTAATTCAAGTCCTAAATGATTTCTCCCATTTTCTCATTCCAAATCACTTCAAATTTAATTTTATAATTCTTATAATATCAAAAATAGGTAGTATATAAAATTTTCGCTCAATCGGAGTCCGTTACTGGTTCGATTCAACCGAACTAGTCCGATTCGATAACTGTCGACATCGCCGAAAAATTTATTTTTTTATACCAAAATAATCTATATGAAATTTCATCGAGGACTATAAAATTTAAAAATTTTTAGAGTTCATTTGATATTTTTAAAAATTTATACAAAATCAAATCATCTTTCCTACCAGAGAAATTGACTCGCTAATTTTTTCGTATTTTTTACTTTCGGATGCCTATTTGAGTTCAATTTCACTTCAAATTTCAACCCCGGACTCACCATGACCAATACTTTCCAATGGTCAAATAAAATATTTTTCACTTTCGGGTTCGATTTTCGGCTTGGGTATACTATTCATCATCGGAATGTACTGTTCAACCGATATTGAGGCCATTACACAAACAGGGTTTTAACAAGCTATAAAGTCAAATGGAATCCTTCCATTTAAATAGCTTGTTTTATAGTTGTAGTTATTGGTTTTGTCATAAATTGGAAAATGAACATGCTTAATTTAAATAATTAAATGGTTTTAATATGCAAGCACCACGTTAACACGATAGTTAATAAATGCAAAACTTTATTTACTTTTTATGGGAAACTGCAATTTGAAGCTTAGTAGGGTGAGGAAAAAAAGGAATCAATTATCTGATTTTATTTTAATACTGATGATAAATACAAGTGATAGATTTCTCTGTCAAAACCATCAAGAGCTTGTCATGAGCATCACTCAATGATAAAAAGTACAAAAAAATTCAGATTCTATAGTTTCACATCTTTATGCAAGATCTGAGTGTCTGACAATATTTTTAATTAGTACATTTTGTCAAGTTATATTAATCATTGCCTACTCCATTCTTTTGTTGCATGCATAATTGGCTCATAGAAAAATGAAAAAAAAACTTCTAGCTTCACCAACTCTTCTTCATTGAATAAAAGAAAACATTTAAATGAGATAGTGGCATCGACTGATGAGATTATGGGTCCTCCGCTTACTGTCCCAACAACCGAATCTTCTGCAACTCCAAATTCAGTAAGTAATGTTACTTCTCCTAGTATCCCTGCAAGTAAAAAAGTAGGTCTAAAATTTGAGAGCATTTTGATAGATTATTAGATGCTAACGGTAATGAAACGAAAATGACTAAATGTAAGTGGTGTGGTAAAGATTACCAAGAAAAGAGTCAGTTAGGCACTTCAGGATTGTGAAAACATTTAAGAAAAGTTGTAAAAAAATTTCAGATAAAAAAAGTTAGTGACTCCATTCAAAAATAAGGATAAGTCACAAACAACTTTGAGTTTTGTGGGATCCGATAATAATAAGTTATTAGTTAGTTGGAAATTTGATCAATAAGCTTGTACATAAGTTTTAATAAGGATGATCATCAAGAATGAACTACCATTTAATTTTGTTGAACATGAGGCTTTAGGGAATTAATTGAAGCAATTTATCTTGAATTTAAAATTTCATCTAGAGTGACTATTGCTAGAAGATGTTGCACTCTTTTTATGAAGGAGTGAGAGAAATTGAAAGATTTTCTTAACAAAAAGAGTATGCTTATAAGGACACTTCTTAAAATTATCCCTAGCAAAATATGCATTAATACGACTGTACCAAGCTTTTGGAGTTTGCTTTAATCCATATAGTGCCTTTTTCAATTTATATACCTTATGTTTTTCACCAATTTTAACATAGCATGGAGGTTGATTAATAAATACCTTTTCATCAAGTTCTCCATGTAAGAAGACTGATTTCACATCCAATTGAAAGATAGGCCAAAAGTTTTGAGCTATAAGTGTAATCACAAGTCGACTTATGTCAAGCCTTGTTACTGGTGCAAACACTTTACTATAATCAACTCCAAACTTTTGCTTGTATCCCTTTACCACTAGCCTTGCCTTATACTTGTCTATTGTTCCATTCTCCTTCACTTTTTTCTTGTACACCTATTTGACTCCAATGGTTTTGTGTCCATTTAGAAGCTCCACAGGCTCCTAAATGTTATTTTTTTCAATCACTGCAATCTCTACGTCCATTGCTTTCCTTCACTTTGCCTCTTTGATAGCTTCTTCAAAGGTGGTGGAGTCACAATCTAAAAATAAAAAAAAATGAGTGAATGGATCTTCTGTTTGATCAATTTTCGGCACTTCATTCTCTGCAATCCAAGCTGAACTTCTTCTTGTGCATTGAGGCCTCCCACTTTCATTTATAGTTGGTAATGAATTTTCTACTGGGGGTTGCTACTCTTCATCTATATTTGCATCATCAAAATCAGCTGTAATTTGTTGATTGTCATTGTCACTCCATTCCCACATATTTTCTTCATCAAAAATAACATCACAACTAATAATGATTTTCTTAGTGTTAGGATTATACGATTTATACGCTTTTGATTGATTACTAACACCAAGAAAATATAATTTTCTATCTTATTATCTATCATCTTCCTCTTCTCATTAGGGACATGTGCATAGGCAATGCACCTAAAAATTCTGAAATACTCAACACTCGATCTTTTTCCATTCCAAGCTTCCTCCGATGTCATATTTTGAATAATATAATTGGGGAATTTGTTCAAAATATGAATATTCCAATTTACTGCTTTAGACCAAAATTGCTTTGGAACATTGCTTATTGTCAATGTGCGATTCTTCCTCTCACAAACTCCATTTTGTTGTGGTATAATTGCTGTTGTAAGTTATCTCTTGATTCTATAAAACTCATAAAAATTTGTAAATTCTTGTGAGTTAAATTCACCTCCATGATCTGTCCATAGATTTTTAATTGGACTCTCCACTTCTTTTCAACCAACATTTTAAATGATATAAAGGCCTTAAATGCCTCAGATTTTTGCTACAAAAAATACACCCAAATTTTTCTACTATAATCATCAATGAAAGTAAATAATATATCATTTACCTCCATTAGAACTTGGATTAATTGAGCCATATATATCTGAGTGAATTAATTCTAAAACCTTTTTTTCTCTCTATAATTTCTTGTGAGAAAATAGACTCCGAGGTTGTTTGCTAATTGTGCACTTTTCACACACACACCGATGGGAATATGGAATTGGGGAAGACTAGTGACCATAGTCTTTTGCTGCAGCGTTTTCAATCCTTTAAAGTTCAAGTAACCATAGTGAAAATGTCATAGCCATGTTGTGTCTTTCATTTTAATTGAAAAACAAACTTGTGTAGTGTGAAGTAGATATAGAGGGAACAAGTGATTCTCTGTCATGTTCACCCGAGCAATTAAGCCAATCTCATTATCACGAACTTGACATACTCCATCTTTAATGGTGACTTTGATAACCCTTTTCTTGCAGCTGGCCCACACTAATCAATTTTATCTTCAAGTTAAGGACAAAGAAAATATCATAAATTGTATGGGTGTTGCTTTCATTGGTTTGAATAGATATTGTCCCAATACCAACAACTTTCCTTAAATTGTCTTCAAATTTGATCGTTGTTTTGAATGATTTATCAAGCTTTGAAAATGTTTTCTATCTCCACACATATGATTGCTGCAGCCTGTATCCAAGTACCATAAATCCTATTGCATTTATTATTTCACGTGACATACCATCAAAAGAGACACTTCATTATCTTCCTTTTTCTCTGCAAAATTAGTTCTTTCTCTATCTTGTCTATTCAAATTAGTTCTACATTCATATTGATAATGACCATACCTATGACACCGATAGCATTCAACATTAGACTTATTTGCTAATTTTGGCTTGGAGTTTGTTGAATAAGAGCCTCTTTCCCTTCCTCTAGCTTGAGCTTGATGCTCTTGGTGCTAGTTTTATTCACGATTGTTGTTGTTTCCTCTACCACCACTCCTACCACGTCCTCTACCTGCTGAAGAGATGTTTTCAGTTGAAACCTTCAACATTTGCTCTTGTGGCTCTTGTTGGTTCATCATGTGTTCATGAATCATCAAGGAACTTTGTAACTCATCAAGAGAAAGAGTATCAATATCCTTGGATTCTTCCATAGAGCAAACAACATAATTGAACTTTGGTACCATAGAACAAAGAATCTTTTTTACTATGGTGAAATCTTTAATCTTATCTCCATGAATACAATCTTGTTCACAATTGCCATGGTGCGAGAAAAATAATCTGCGATAGATTCTCCTATCTTCATTCGAAGGCCTTCAAACTCTATGCGAAGAGCTTGAAGTTGTGTCTTTTTGTTCTTGTTGACCTCTAACACTTCTTTTTCATTGAATCCCATATATCCTTAGAAATTTCTTTGTAAAAAATGTTTTCTAAGGTAGGACGATCAATGTCCTGAAAGAGATAGTTCTTAGCTTTCAAGTATTTCAACTTCCGTACTTCCAATTCAATCTTTTGTGCTTTTGTCAACATTTTACCTGCTGGTGGTTCTTGAATCCCTGAACAAATTACTTTTCAGTACTCTTTGGACCATAGAAAGTTCTCCATAAGCATGCTCCAATGATCATAGTGACCATCAAAGCGAGGAATGGTAGCTTGAATAAAGTTTTATGTAGAATTCATCTCTCTCTTTTGGTGTTTCACTCAAACTCACATGTTTCTCTCACACTTGTTTAGTATCTCTCTATCCTGACTCTTATACCACCGTTAGAAATTGCAGAAAAACATTAACTACAAGAGGAGAAAAATAACTGCAAAATTATGATATGTTTCATTGATATAATTGAACCTTTAAATAGCTAATAAAAATAACAAATTAATGTGGAAATAAACCCATGATCACCACTTCTAAACTAAAATAGATAAACATGCCCATTATCAGCTGTCAAGAAAAACTAATTCCTAAAGATCGATTCAAATAAAAATTAAACACTTTATTGACTACGAGCCCACATCTAACAGTTTCAGCTCAGTTATCTTATAAGAACTTGGACTTGGTTTTTTTTAATTTATTTTATTTTTAGTCTTGCCTTTTAACTTGGGCTAAAAAAGCAAAATTGAGTAATTTAAAAAAAAAAAGAGTAATAAATATTTCAATTAATTAGAATTTGAAAGAGAGAGGAGAGAAACTATTTAAACTTGACAATATCCGGTGCATGCGAGCTAAAAATTTCACATATTATAGGGAATTGTTTTATACATTGGAAAAAAATGGCACATGATTATGCACTTTGGATATATTACAGTTCTCCATTTCAAGAATCACCACTTGCCCTCTACTACAACATTAATTTTCATACTAAATTGTACATACCTAAGTAAAGATTATGAGGAAATTAAAAAAAATTGTCAGAAATATTTTGGATTATCCCTTAATTAATTACTCTAACAAAACCTACAAATAAAAGAAGAGTTAGTCAGAATCATGGGGTATTATTTGACGTATTGCTCTCTTTACTTCCACAATGCTTACCCTCTTCCCAGTCAAATTGTCCCTTACCTGCCATTCACATACAATTTTTGTGTTAATCCCGAATTTATCTCCAGTTTTTTACAGTCAAATATATAATTACAAACAATTAATGTATTGATTAATTAATTAATTAAAAAATTGATGATGTGTAAAATTTAAATTGACTATTTTGTTAAATTTATTGGTTGTAAAAAGCTATTTAATAAAACTTAGAATTATATATTTTGGTATAGAAATAAAGGCATACCTTGGCTCTCAATTCAGCTATAAACACTCCATTATTCGAAGAAGATTGAACCGTCGTCGTTTCGATCCTTAGATCCCTTAGCATTTGCATTATATCAAGCAACAGCCCTTCTCTGCACCCGCATTGTAGCTCCAGCAACGCATCACTTTCTATTATCGACACCTCTACACTGGTCTCCGCTTCCACCACCGGTGGCACAGGCGGTGTCTCCACCGACTTTGGCTTTGCGGACCCACCGTTGGCCTCCCCTATCCTCAACTTCTTCTTTTCTGGTGCGGGACCGGGAACAAACCTAGCCCGATCCACGGTCACTCCGCTCCTTTGCTCTTTTAAACTAGAAGTTCTTTGCGGCGGCTCAGCGGATCTCGACCGTCGCTCAATCTCCATCTGTCGGTTACGCGTCTCCAAGTCCTGAATCTTTTTACGTAGCTGTTTCACATACTCTATGGTGTCTCCTAAAATGGAGGCCTTATCCATTTTGGTAACGAACGGGACTAACGATCTGAGTATTATAAACCTCTCATTGAGCTTCTCACGGCGGCGGCGTTCTGCGAGGACATGATTAGCACTGAGCTCCTCCTGAGCGGCGCCGCCCTTACGGAAACGAGCGGTGGAGTCGCCGTCGCGTGACTTGGGGGAATTCTCTTCGCGATATTTTTGGTGGAGGTAGGGCACGCTGAAGAGGATGTATTTGAGGAACCACTGGGAGGTGCCTTCAAGGGGCGCGTAGAGTACATGATCAGCGCAGCGGTTAGTCCACTTGGTGAAGGCTGATTGGTTAGAGTAGGCCATGTAGGAGGTGGAGGAGGACTCAGCCCAGCGGACACGCTGGGTTTGAAGAATGGTGGAGACTGTTTGGGAGTAATGAGTATCTTCTTGCGCCATCTCATGCGGCGGTGGCGGTGGTCCTGCCGGTGGTATAATAAACTAAATTCAGCTTAAAATTCATAAACTTTTATTGTTTAATGAAGCTTGGTTTCAATTGCGAAAGAAGAGGTTGGTTTTTTGAAGCTGGTGCACAAAACGAGTGAAAGTTTTTTTATTATTTTTTTTCGAAAATATGAAATATTGCACGTGTTTGAAATAAGATTTTGAAATTAAAATGATTGTCGTATTGAGCCAAAAGGTCAAAATCCCGAGACCCGAACCCCTCAGAAATATTATTAATTCATTCAGGCCTGTGCCTATGCTTTGCAACATTGCTAGTAATATACAATATCTACATAAACTTATATATATTTCTTTATAAACCCTCTATTAAATTAGTTGCATTTTTTAGTTGTTAATTATTATATTAATTTTCTTATGAAATCTTAATTCATATCATAAATAAAGAATCTCCCATATATGTGATGTTCGAACTTTATATGTATTTTCCATTTCGAACTATATCTCTTTTTTGTTTCCTAGGTTAACAAACCTTCTAATTAGAAATTAGAACTAATTATTCAGTAATATTGTAATACTACTTGACTTAAAACTACTAATCGGTTGCCTTCTTTTATAAACCAACAAGTGGCTTAAGCTTAGTTTGCCCTAAGTGGGTATGCGCTTTCTTTGGAGAAAAGGAAAAAAACAAAAAAGAAGACATGTGGATTGCACGTGAGCTGCATGGCTCGGCACAAGCTTTATCAGTAAGCCTTAATGATGACAGAATCATAATAACCCAATCAAAGAAATAAATAAATAGAGAGTTTAATGATACCTGGAGGAGTGTGTTGAATACTCGTAGTAAGCGGGTCTTGAACCAACGCCCATCTCCTAATTGACTCCGCTCTAAACGATTCGACCGGGCTTTGATGATCCACCATATTCCTTGACCCACCTACCTGAAAATCCGAATCCAAATGGTTCGACCCGTCATCCGGGGATCCAAGCCGGATATCCTCAGACATCTCCAGTTGCATCAGTTCACTTGGCTCTGCTGCTGCTGCCGTTACGGGCTCACCCTGTTGACCCTCACCCGTGCCACCGCGAGTTTCCGATTCCGAATCCGACCCATCTTCTTCGTCGTCCTCATTCTCTTCCTCCTCCTCGTCATCCGGGTTGGCATTGGTAGGCGGGTGTGAGGCGCTGTACATGGCTGGGATAGGAGAGTGAAAGCGGAGGTGATCTGAAGATGCTGCCGGATTGGACGTAGAATGTTCCGAAAGAGCTGGTTTTGGTGGTGGAGGAGGTGGATGGTGGTGGTGGTCGGTGAAGAAACCCTTTACGCGATGAACAAATCCAAGGTCTTCTTCAACCTACATATACAGGTACGGAAGTCAATATCATTCAAAGCTCTCTTATAAAAAACTAATGGATGTTCTGTGAGTTACCTTATCTGTCATCCCAAATTCAACTACACCGTCGAGAAGAGGGATGCAAACTACAGTCTGCCACCATCAGAGCAAAGAAATTTAGTAAGTAGTGCATTTATTATTGACACCTTATTCATCCTGAACTAATCTACTAACGAACTGTCATATATGCAATCCAATGACAATTCATCACTGGATTAGTTCATGAAAATTCATCAACATATAGATTAAAGAAACTGAAACCAGATTTACCTGTATACGGGCGCTCTATGCATCAAATTTTTGCAAAACGAGAGAGAAATAAAGTTAGTAAATTGAAGCTTTAATACAGATATAAAGCAAGAAATTTGGATGTGTTTATACCTTTGCAAGGATAGCCCTAGAAAAAGTTTTGCTGTCGACCTCGTTTGAGCCGGTGAGCCACACATGGTGCCGCCGTGCATATGCCTTTCCCGGTAACCTACACGTTATTTACATAAGTTACATATAACAATGGCAAATATTTTGACCTAATCATGATAATCAAGAATAACAAATATGACAAATGACAGAATGCTGGACGTAAAACAGCAGCAATAATTTGTCCAGTGATTGTTAAGTTTAACCATTAGTATTTATTAGATCATGTGATTTGACGATTAGGTATGCTTCCCATTTCCAGCAGTACTTTAAAAGTTACTTTTTCACAACTTATAAGATTCAAAATTAGTCCCAGATGATTCAAATATACATATGCATGCATCTTACTTGTAAATTGAGAGATGCATATGGGAAAGTGGCTATCTGATGCAAGATTAACAGTTTCGCCCAGATTGGATAGAATATTTCACGTGTGCTCCATTCATAAATAAGCACTGAAAGATCTAAAACCCATTTTAAATTTATGGAGAAAAGGAGGTACTTATATGGAAAAAAATCATTGATAGAGAGAACCGAAAACATATAATTGCCATACCACTAAACTGTTTTAGCTGTCATTGTTATTCATGGACTGAATTAATGATTTACTGACACGTTAAAAAGGAAAAAGTTTTAGCTAATTTGAGAATAGATACATACTGACGTGGGAAAAAAAATAAAGATGCTAGAAAAGAAACAAACAATAGCAAAGAAAAAAACCGTAACTTACTGCAAAATTTGGTATCACTATATTCTTTTTCACAGATCCTCCGGATTATATTCTCTACTGCAGCCTTAAGTAGTTTCAAAAAACAAACCTAAGCAAGTGAGGTTCGATGAACTTCTTTTACGTAAATAACTATAATTCAGATGCCCCTTCGTATATACGAACAACATGACAACAAACTTCTCACCTAACGCGTCGTAAAGGCAAATCCACTAATATGACAAATCAGAAATACATCAATAACTCGATTCTTTTTTTTTTTTTCACCTAATTTTCAATTTAATCTTATATTTAATATCCTAATTAACAGTACCATCAATTGCTTCTGTTTTGTATGTACTATTTTATTCTGACATGCCATTTATGGCTCTAAGGCCATCGTATTTAACTGATTTTGTAGAGGGGAGTTTCCGAATTCAATTAGCTTCTCTATTATTTACTTCTTCTTTCTTCAAATAGGTAAACATTGAATTGAATTGCAGCCAAAATAAATATCCAACTTTCTCCGAAAGAGAAACTTGATATTCTTTATAACTAAGTTCGAATGAGAAATACAAAGAGTAGGATACTAAAAGAAATTAGTGGCGGAGTCTATATGACAACAAGTGTAAGACAATAGTCATTCACCCATATGTATTTTTCTACTTTTACTCACAGTTATATGAACTGAGCTTCACTAGAATAAGAAATTTACATTTAACTCGATAAAACAATTAACTAAACATCAAATTAGGAAATTATTGAGCGAAGTGAAACTTACCCCACACCAGGTGGGAAAGAGAAGGAGACACACATCAAATAGAACCATTCCGACTCGGTTAAGTCCTCCGGGGACAAGGAGGCGGAAGGCCTTCTTGCCGGCTGGTTTGTCTCTCCGGCGGACAATGATTCGTAAAGCTCTCTAAGCTGCTGGCTCCTTTGCAAAGAAGCCTCCTCCGCGCTAACTTCCATTGGTTGCACTGTCTTCCTAGTCTTAATTGCTCCATTGTAATACCCATCGGCCCACACTAAAGTCCTGAATTTTTCAAACCCAATATTAAATTTATTAAGTAATTCCAAAGCCATACATACAAAGATAATTCTTGAATTTCAAGGAAATTAGAATATTAATTTACCCTTGCTGAGGACAAATTTGCCAGAACAGACTATAAGTCCACCGAACTGATTGCACAGAGGCCTGTAACATACTCTGCAAGCGGCTACTAGGAGGAGCAGCCATGCTTGCGGCAAAAAAAAAAAAATTTGTTGGCCACTCCTAATTAACAATCCCAGAAAGGAAAAAAAAATTGGCAGAGGGAGTTCGTATGATAAGTAAGTTGATTAGCGAAAAGAAATTATGAAAAACATGTGAGCTAAAAATCAAATGAGAGAAAAGAAGGTGGGACAATGATTTAAGGAAAGAGAAGAAGAAGAAGAAGAAGAAGAAGAAGAAGAAGAGAAGGTATAACAGCAAAAGTAGCAGACCTGCAGGTGAGACAAAAGAAGGTAAAAAAGAAAGGTAGATGACTTTGAGGAGAGATCCTATTGAGTTGTTCGAGAAATAACAAGATGATTGAATCTTAGAGTTTTGAAGGGCCGTTAGCTCAACAAGTTTTTTAGAAGATTTTCGAAAATCAGATTAGGGTTTCATTTATGAGATTCCAACAGAGAGAAGAAAACGTATGTGTTTTTAGTTTTTGACTGGTTGGTCTACCTGACATTTTAATTACGCTGTCCTTAAGCTGGAGCGTGCAGCTCCAAATGTTAGTTGGGTAACTGGGTTCTGTTATTAGGCTATATAATCAGCGCGTCTTCTTCACCCAAGGCATAGGAGATTGGGTTTTAGAGTGAAGTTTGTGAGAAGAAGACTGGACGTTGGGGTAGTACGATAGCCAATTGTTTTGCTTTTAGTGTGGAAGCCACAGAACTTCCCCATCCCCTCACCTATGGAGTATCTTTTCTATTTTCTTGAAATTCAGGATTATGTTTGTCTATTTGATTACAAAATCTAACATATATTTATAACTTTACGAGTTTTCGAGGATTACGAGGGAAAAAAAATGATTTTCCAAAATATTTAAAGTTAAATTCCATCTACATACTTTTATTTATATCTTCTCTGAGTATGATTTTTTTTAAAATATTACTCCTTTTATAGAAATATTAAATGCAAATCTAATTAGACCGGTGAAATTTGAATACCAAATAATTATTTTTAAATTTTTATTTTAACCCCATTAAAAAGATTAAAAAATTGGTTCTACTAAAATAGAAAATAAATAAATAAATAAATTCATTGACCTGCTATAAATTATTTTTTTTTTGGAATGATGCAACATGCATATTGTTTTTGCTATCTTATGACTCAAAGAATTGTTGATAACTTAAAAATTACTCCTTTTTTTATCTATCATTTTTTTTTATTTTTACTAGAATTCAAAAATAATAAATAGATTTAAATTTAATATTAAATTATATGATTAAAATTAAATTATCAAATTTAATTGATTATAATTTTATTAAAAAATAAAAATAAATTAAATTGTGTTAAAAATTTAAAAATAAAATTTAAATTTTATTTAAAATCGTGCGAGAAAGAATGCTGGTATCTTAAAAAAAACATATATTTATTACTGGATGAGTATTAATAAAAATTTATTAATTAGCATATATGGATCTGTTAATGAAATACACATATCCAGAGACGGAGCCATGGCCTTTGACTTTAAGACAAACCTTTGGAATGGCAGATTGTAGGGAACTGGGATTTGTTTGGACCTACCAATAGGTCGTTGAAAAGGTCATATATGTTGACAGAATTGCCCTTGGAGGATTTTTAGTTTATTACCAAATATCCTCTTTGCTATAATTTTATGACAAATTGCACATTACTTGCACTCTTGAGTCTTAATTATAACTTCACTTCTCCTTAAAAAAATAGATAAATAAACTAAAAGTTCGTTCCACTTTGTGGGATCAAATGCAAGTTCAATATCTAATTAAGTTTTAAGGTTAACATTAATTAAAGTTATTTTAATGTATCAAACTTTTGAGTCTTATTTTCTAAATATTAGTACAAAATATAAATAGATGATAATAAAAATATACAACAAATGCGTATGAAAATTAATTTTTTATTTATTACCCTCTAATATTTAGTTCAATTTTTTAAAGTTTATAAAAATAATTAATTTAAAATTGGATATTATTGAAATTCTAATTAGTGGCGACTTTTATAACTGTGTGAATTTCATGTATAAAATAAAAATTGAATCTAGAATTTTATTCAAGAAAGTCTAAACTTCTTACCGTTTGAACCAATAATCGTTACATATATATATATATATATATATATATATATAAACTTTTTACTATAAACTATCAACAATGAATAACCAATTAGCGCAAATTGCTCTACCAAATCAACCCTATAAATAATTTAAGTATATATATATATATATATATATATATATATATATATATATAATAACCACTAATGGTAATATTCCTTTTCCAAAGGAGGTTGAATAATATCTCTCTAAACTCCAAGGAGGAAGGTAACCAAATTTGAGGCCACTTTTCCTAAAGCTAACTTTTGAGATTGAACAACGTGTTTAATTGGATGAACATATATATAATTTATTAACTAAATTCATAAACTGATTTCGAAATGTCTACCTAACTTATATATGATGTGTTTACTTTTTGAAAATTTAAACAATTCAATTTACCTCCTCTACGAATTTTCCATGAACAAAATTAAAGATCCTGGTCAAATTTCCCCTGGTAAGAATTGAAGGATCAAAGGAGGCACGTGAAATACAAAAATCAAGACAAGTGAACATTTTAAATAAACTATACATTATAAAGATCATTTACTGTAAATTTACTATAAAATATACAATTATTGCATATTCTGAATGAGCCATGCAACTACGTATATACCCAAAATGTAATGGATCAAAGCTATTTAATATTTACCGATATGTTCAAAGAATTAGTCAGTTTTACTATTTAAGATAAAGAACAGAAGTATATATAAGCATAACAATAGATATAGCAATCAATAATTTCTTGCAGCTTATTTCCGTATTTATGTTAGCATTGTTAATCATTAGCTTTTATCCTAACAGTCTCACCAGTTCTTGTTTTCTGGTTTCGGCATGGGAATTGAAAGCTTGAAGGCTATTAATTAATGCCTAGAGAAAGAACCCACTTTTATATTAATGGACCCATCTAGGCCTCAGGCCCGACAGTCCATAATGTCTGCACCAAAACATACCCAACTTTAAATGCTAATTTATAATACATATAATTGTGTAAGACTCATGAGTCCTTAAAATCCAAGGCCTATTTTACCAAATAACAGCTCACACGAGATAAATTTTATCGGACACATACGGTCTGTTAATTCAAATCTGTTAGCCGCCATTAAATTCAATCGGTCTGATAGATCATACTGTATCAATCGTATCGACACACTCCACAAGATATATATATATATATATATATATATATATATATATATATATATATTTGGTGCTAAATTAGGGATTTTACAATAATTTTGAAAGCCATATATACAGGAAAATGTCTTTTCTCTGAAAATTAAAACGCAATTTTATTTTGTAATTTAAAGTGTCTCAGCATTTCTATTGTTATTTGTTAGCATGTTATTGGTTAGTAAAAATATGGGAAAGGATGAGGAAAACTATTAGGATTAAGAAAATATCTTCTCTGTCTCCCCCCCCCCCCCCTACACCAGTGGAGGAGATTTGGGATTGTGCTGACAAATACCATACTAATCTGGAATATTTGATACTTGCAGCGGCAACAACAACAACAATAATAACAATGCTTTTTTATTTTCTTTTTTTTAAAAAAAAATAAAGATCTTCCGAGTAAAACAAATTTATTCAATATAATTGTAGCAGAAGGGTTCATCTTTTATTAGTGTTGATACAAAATTTTCAAACTTCAAAATCTTAAATAAGCATAGATGGTAAAAGTATTTGTGTTTTTCATTATAGATAATTTATGCAAATTAATTTTATCAAATTTGAAGTAAAATGATTGGAAGAAAGAGTTTGTAGAAAGATATATAATGGCTTAATTAGCCGTTATTAAAACTAATGAAATATTGAATTAACACTTTAATTAGCATTAGCAGGCATTGAAAAGGAATAAAAGGCAGCATGTTTTTAACCATAATAAAATGCACTAACAAAGTATTGCGCCATAAGTTTTGCAAGATAAAGAAGCAATATGCAGATAATGCTTTTGAATTTAATTCCAACCAAAATACATACTTGAAAAAGAAGAAAGCTTTATTATTTATTATATGATATTATGATTTCACCTAATTTCTCATTCTCTTTAGTCTTTACTGGCAACACACAGCCGTACGTAGTGCCTTCTCCACTTTATCATTAATTTTATCTTTCTTTATCTTCGTTTTGTCTTCCAAGGATTTGTCTCCTTTATGAAATATATATATATATATAAAGAAACAATATGCACAAGTATCAAATTATGTCCATATAACTAAATTAATCTAATTAAGTCAGCCCAATCTTTATTATAAATTCAAGCTTGATGGCTTCAATTTATTTGAAACTCATCCAATGTTTTAATAGGAAGATTTATTGGACTTGAAAAATTACATGTAATTTAATTAATTGAAATTTTAACTATTTTTTCAATTGATCAAATTTGAATTTCGTATTAAGAGTATTCAAAATCCGACCCTTCCAGAATAACTCGATCCGAACAAGATATTCAGGATAGAGTTATTATGGTTGAAAATTTGGAATTTTTTGGATTCAGATCGTGTCGGGTTAAAACTCTTATAAATTTAGTCCGCCCAAATAACCTATTCCCATCTTTTTTTTTAAACATGTTTAAATAAAATTCTCCAATTAATCAAATAAATTAAATTTTTAATCCAAATGAAATATTATTATATTATTTGCTAGCACATAGAATAGAATATAATTAAGATTAATGATAAATTGAATTTTTCTATTTGAAATAGAAATGTCAACAACATATCTTGGTTAATTTTTTAATATAATAATTATCCATATATATGTGTGATATATGTATGTGGTAATTATAATTAATATATATATATAGTAATAAATGATTTAATTGTAATTAAGATTCGATTAAGAATTAGATCAAAGCCCAAAAATACATTTAATTCCATGTGGTGCAAGGCATGCACTATGCGAATTCATTCCAATTAAGAATTGGAATGTGAAAAGGGAAATTACTTTTCAATTTCAATTAGAAATCAGAATGAGAGTGGCAACATATAAATATGCACATAAAGGGTTTTTTGCAGTAAAAAATTAAGTAGGCCACAATTTTATAAAAAAGGTGTTTTTCATTAACTTTATTTTTTGTAGTTTTTTCATTTGTCTGAAATTATAGTCCACTTTCTTTTATTATACTACAAATAATTATTCAATTCTCTAATTCACCCTTATTTAATATTCATTATTATCAACAAATATCAAATATTATCTTATACTTCTCATATATCAAATATTATATTTTTATTTAATTATTTATTTGGATTTTAATCTATTTTTTGTCATGTAAATTGAAAGAGAAAAAATTATTTTTTAATTTAAAAAAAAAGTTCGGATTGTTCGGGTAGGGGGTCTGAACTATTCATAGAATGGGATAAGGTTGGGATTTAAGGGAAAATTCGGGATTTGGCTTGTTAGCCAGATCCGAATCCGCCCGATGAACACTCCTATTTCGTATTCTCTTTTATTTAAATAAAGGTGAAACCGCAGTATAAGATGGAACCGGACTATCAAATTTTTTTTTTCTTGAAAACTTTCCTTATTAAAATACACTATAAGACTTATATAATTTAAGTAACTTGTATTCTGCAAGTAATGATTGACTTTGATTAAATTGAGCTATATGTATAATGTCAATTTATTATTGAATTCATCCCTTGTAAATATACGTGTATTTTTAAAAAATGTCATATTAGAAGTGCATTGTTAGATTTTTGTTTTGAGTTGCTTGGAGGATATTGAACTTTATAAATCAAAATTACCAGCTCATCAAAGTCAGCATCGCCAAACAGTGACCTAATGAGCCAATCTCGATGGAGATTTAGATTTTCAGAGTCGACAGTAAGGCTGGCCCTGTATATATATTTTTCAACATTGTTTATAGGTGAGTGAAGAGATGAAGAAAGGGATCAGCTCATATCAGATTGTCAAAATCTGATTGGTAATATGGTATTGGCCAACAATGAAAAAAAAATCCAAATTGGCGACATGACCCCTCCAAAGAAGAAAAATACAAGTATTATCCAGTTGAAAGTTTCTTATGATTCGTGGATCCAAATAACTAATAATTTGTGATGTAATTAGTGACCAAATTGCTCCAAGTTGGGATATAGTCAACGGTGAAAGAAGAGTGTATAAGGTTTCACATTCTGACCTAACATCACCACTGAACGAAAAATCTCCCATATTAATATTGGGCGCTGCACTTCCTTGTAGTTGCATTGCATGACACATATACAACATTTTAATTATCACAAAAGCCTACTTCCCTATTCAGCTCAACATATATATATATATATATATATATATATATATATATATATATATATATATATATATATATATATATATATATATATATATATATATATATATATATATATATATATATATATATATATATATATATATATATATATATATATTTAACTAATAATTTTTACTTGTGGATGACTGTTAAATAAACATCTCATCTGTTTTATGAATATACTCTCGGAGAATCTAAATTAATCGTAAATATAAGCTTCCATTTTCTACACTATTCTATTTCATAATTAGGTGGAAGAAGATGTGTACGGATGGTAATGTTTTTCCGTGGCACGGACTTGGAAAGCTTGATATTACTGCGATTTATTATTATGCAAATCTTCTTAATTCTGCTCATTGCTCTTTTTAGCTGCACTAATTTGGGATTACTTCTTTTTTTTTTTTGGCATAAATATGTTGGGGAATTCTAAGGATTAATAAAACATTAATTTCATTTCCCATCAAAAACAAATTACATATACCTATTTAGACACTTATATTTCAACCATAATGAAAAAAAAAATCATTGCTTGAGTTAATAGCCATTTATGGATTGGATCAAAATTTGATCCATGAGTTGATCCACTTCAATTCAATTTTTTTAGGTGATACTGGTTAGATCACATAAATTATTTACAAACCACGGTAGATTTAAATTTAAATTTTATCGAATTCAGTATTTATGATCATATGTATGTGTACCAACAAATAATTAACTGTGCATTTAGGGAATTGATGCAGCAAGTTTTATTCTATCTTTCATTGTGTGGCGTAGCAATCTTCTGCTCTATATTATTATTTAGTTTGTCGTAAATGTTTAGGTATAAGCTCACAAAAACAAAATGGACATTCAAATATGGGCAGGTTCTTGTCAATTTCAGCTTCAGTCTCCGTTTCTTGTTGCACAAAACGAAAAAGCACTTACAAACTATAAATTTTGTAAATTGTAATTACTAATAGTTAATAAGCATTAATAGAGATTCAAACCATTAATTAATTATAAACTAATTACAAATTTTATAAAAGAAAGTCTCCATGCTAAAAGTTGATGGTTATGGGCACTACACAAAACGCGTGGAAACAGGGAGTGGTACGACAACCGTACATATATCAAAAAGTATGATTAATGATAATTTGTGAAAGTGCATTCCATGTGCCTTCTAATTAGAATGCCTTATATCATTAATTTAATTAAACCTTTTCTATTCGCATCATCAAATATTTAATCTGCCCAATCTTTTATTAGGAATATAATATTAGACTCCATGTTGGTTGGTCACCTCCTCACCATATTTAGATTAGCTTAAGATTAATGAAGAGTTCTTAATCCTAATTATCTGATTTTTAATCGATGAAGTTATTACATAAAAGGCTCTAGAATCATTAACACCTAAGTGGTTTTCTGAATCAAATTATGATATTTCTCAGTGATCCATTAACAAGAGGAAACAGGATATACAAATTTAAAATTTAAGTTATAAAGTCCGTATTATTATATTATTGAAATTTATATGGCCAAAACGATCACGTAATATAATTGAAAGTGCTATACGGTACGACAAAATTCAACTATGGAAGCTGATCGTGTTTTCATTTTCACATAATCATCATTAACCCGTAATATGTATTTAATTACTTTCATTACAACATTCTCACATCCACTTTAGCTTCTTTTGGCTTCTTTATAAACTTTTGCTTCCATTTGCTGGTATATATAATTAATAGGGAAAAAGTTCAAATTTGCTTGTAAATTATATAAAATAGTATATATTATTTGTTTTTATTTATTTTTTGGTTATAAATGTTCATATTGTTATTAAATTAACTTATTTTTACCCTTATTTGTAATAGAAACTGCAAATATATATATATATATATATCGTTAATAAAATGTTTCATATTTGTTATTACAATTACAAATAAAAGTAAGTGTGATCTAATAATTTTTTTTTTACTAAAAGAACTTTAAAAAAAAATTATACCATTTTTAGTATTCTAGAGATAAATTAGACTTTTATTCATAATTGATAAGCAAGATAACCTCCCAAATAATTAGTTACTACTGGAGTAGTTTTGCAAGACCATATTCCAATGAATTAATAAGATACATACCTATCTTCTAAGTGTGTTAAGGCAACAAGATAAAAGAGCCATAAAGGAAGAATAAAAAATTATGAAACCTGCAACAAGACATGACACAAGAAACAATTGTTGCAGCCCATTTTAGATAGCAACATATAAATGAAATTGCATGTACTTGTGTCATGAGCTTAAATACATACATGGTCTTACTATAATGGAATCATACCAAAATTTTTCAAACCAATCCTATGACACTTTGGCGGACATCACCTCTTTCTAGCTAGACCTCATTTATGTATTTATTACAGTGCCCGAGCTTCGCTGGGGCATGCTGGGACCATACCTCGCCCAAAAAAAATCTTTTGAGTATATATATTAGATTTCAATTATAATTAATTTTATACTGATTATCCGGAATTTTAGACAAATATTGCAGTTGTATGTTCTTTTTAGTGTGAACATGCTATAACTAAATATAAGTAGTTAAATATTTATGTTACTTGATTATTATGTACGTTTTGATTATATATATTAAATATTTTAGTCAAATTCCGCTATTGTTTAAGCTATACATTTGAAAAGTATTATTCATAATTTAATTCTGAAAATAATTTGTATGTACTACATTTATGATTCTAGACACAAACATACACATTAGGCACTATATATAAAGAAAGCTAATATATTTATATATATATATATATATATATATATATGCGACTAGACCATTCTCCACATTAGTTAATTTCGGCAAGATAAGACACGCTTGCATTATGCAAGCGTGTTCCACTATGGTCTCTAATATCTTTACAAAAAAAAAATTATATATATGGTTTTTGCATGTTTCCTTAATTAATTTCCGAATTTATATATATAATCAGAATTCAGAAGCCTGTTAGCCTTAACACAAACATTTATCTATTTATCTATATATACACAAGCACACACGTGCATGTTCAGGAATTGCTATACTAAGATCAAGAAGTAGATAAAAAACATGGGCTCAACTGTTATACCGATTGCAGATATTGAAAAGGGAGTTTCTGTTAAGGAGAAAAAGAAAATTCAGCTTTCTTTTGAACCCATTATTTGTTTTATCAGAGAGAAGACCAGTGATAAGGAAGAGATGAGAAAGTTAATTCACAGTATAAAGGTTGGAGTTGCTCTTGTTTTGGTTTCTCTTCTTTATTTTCTTGATTCTCTTTATGAGAAAGTTGGAGATGACAATAATGCTATGTGGGCTATCATGACAGTCGTTGTCATCTTTGAGTTCTACGCAGGTTTGTTTTGTTTTTCATTTTCATTTTTTTTTATCGATTAAGCTGTGAATTATTGAGTTTGATAAACAAAAATTTTGCAGGAGCTACACTTGGTAAGGGATTAAATCGGGGACTGGGAACCATATTGGGTGGTGGATTGGGATTTTTAACAGCAACTTTAGCTCAAGAAGTTGGAGGAATCGGACGATCCATTATTGTTGGAATTTCAATGTTAATCTTTGGTAAGTTTCTATCCATTTTTTTAAATGTATTATCGATAAATTAAATTAATACGAAGAAAAAAGACCACAAACAATATAATGGTTTCTATGTTCCAAAATGATTGGAATATTTTGTTGAATGTTCTAAATTAGCTTAGTGGCCGCTTACGCTGTTGCGCATTTTCCGTGGAAATAGTATACAGTAATAGGAAGCCTTTTTTACTAACTTGGTTTGCGCCTAAAAGTAAATTTAGGGGAAAAAATAAAAAAAGTAAAAATATTTGTGGATACTTCAGGTGGAATAGCAACATACTGCAGAATGAGGCGAAGAATAAAGATAAGATATGACTACGGAGTAATGATATTTATACTTACATTCAGCCTGGTAGCTATTTCCGGTCTGCGTGTTGATGAGGTGACAGAAATAGCACGTGAAAGGCTTTTGATGATAGTTTTGGGCTTTGTGATTTGCATTTTCACTTCCTTATTCATCTTCCCCATTTGGGCTAGCGATGATCTTCATCTTTCTACCATCTCCAAATTCCATTCCCTTGCCACTTCTATTCAAGGTACTTCTTCATTTTTATATTTTTCTCTCTTTTTTACTTGTAATTTCTAACCTTAGCATCCTCCTTTCTATGATTTCCAAAATGTAATATTATTTTTCTAAAGTATAATACTGTTGTTATTACTTAATTTGCCATATATATAAATCTAGAAAGGAGTGTGAAACTGTTTGATTTGGTAGGATGCTTGGAGGAGTACTTTAGAGTTGAGAATAGTGAAAAGGAAGAGCAATTCGCCAGCTTCACCGCTTGCAAATCAGTGCTCAGCTCCAAGTCCAAAGACGAATCACTGGTATATATACAATTATTTGTTAGGACAGTATTATTATTATTATTGTTATGATAAAACTGATAAATAAAACTATGATAATCAGGCAAATTTTGCAAGATGGGAACCATGGCATGGGAAATTCGGACTCACCTATCCATGGGAGAAATACCTTAAGATAGGAGAAATTCTTAGAGAAGTAGCAGCAACTACTCTTTCACTTAAGCCCTGTCTTCAATCTCCTAAACAGGTATAATTAGCTTAATTTCTTTAAATTCAACTTCAAAATTAACCATATATACTATAATAATCTTGAAATATACACATGTGTGTGCGTTAATTAGCCCATGCAAAGTTGGAGGCAATCAATGAGAGAACCATGCAAAGCAATGGGGGCTTCATTGGCATGGATATTAAAGGAGCTTGGGGAAAGCATGAGCAAAATGAGGAAATGCAACGCAGAAGAGCTAATACTGCCCAAGTTGAAATCAGTGAGATTAGAGCTAAGTGAATTATTATCTCCTTCAAAGCTAGGGCAATTACAAAATGGCGACGGACTTGCAACTGCAAGCTTAGTCTTCTTGTTAATGGACATGGAAGAGAAGCTTGAAATCTTGACTAAAGAAGTCCAACAACTTGGAGAAGTTGCTTGTTTCTCTGAAACCTAATCAATTAAATAATATTGAATTACATTATCTGCCAATTTTTAGCTTGGCCAGTTATATGCAAATATGATATTAAGAGGGAAATTTATAAATACAAATGCATTGGACCTGCTTCAACCATTAATACAAATCTATGGCTATCAAATGACTTAACCCTGTAAATTTAATCATACATATTATATAGTAGTTAATATCTGTACTGAGCTATGGTTAAATGATCATTGAAAATCGATGCATATTTTATAATAGTTAATATCACTTAATCTCATTATAATTAATTTTGAGTTTGATTTTCGATCACAGTAAAAAAAAAAAAAAGTCTCACCAAATGGATTAATGATTTTGATGTATATTGGGGCTATAGGCCCATGACCATTTGAAGGCCCAACTAAAATGGCTCAAGAAGAATTATTTTACCATTCATCCTCGTCGCCTCTCTCCCTCTCCATCGTCCAATCATGGCCGGCCTCCGGCTCTCGTTCGTCGCCCGCCCATGATTTTCCTTTACCATCTCTTACGTCTCCACAACCAAAACACTCAAAAAACCTTCGAAATCACGACTGAAATCAAAGACAACAAGCTCAAGTCTGCTCCAATGGCGGTGAAGAAGCAGGAGATCACCAAAGCGAAGTTCAGGTTTTGCTACAAGTCTAGATTTCCCCATTGTTGAATCAAGGCAAGAGCTTATGATTTCCCCAACTTCTCATGCAAATCAAACTTTGAGAACGGCCCATTGTTGGATATAAGTGGTTCATACCGAATAAAGCCGTTTTTATATATATATATATTTTTCTTTTGGATCTGTTGAAGATTTTTTCGATTTGGGTTATGTATTGTTATGTGGGCAATTATCAGTTAAATTTGTAAGCTTGAATATTTCGCCTCTAGTCTCTCTTCCTCTCCATTTTTTTCCTTTTTCGGAATCCACTATGTGCAAACGGAGACACTGAACTGTGGGGTTTCATTTTCAAGAATGGGGTTTTGTTCACCCGGATTAGGAACGATCATGGGTCGAGAAATCTCTATTCTCGATGGAAAATCGTCCTGAATGGAGCGAAAAATTTCATCGTGGGCAGGGGTGTATATCGGTCGGGTTCGGGTCAATCTGACCTGAACCCGAACAATCCGAGACCCGAAATTTTAGGAATATTCACCCGAACCGATCCTACTAAACTGTCGGAGCCCTACCCGATTAATTCGAGTAATTTCAGGGCCCGACCCGAACCAGCCGAACAACCCGATTATTAATTTCATTTTAATTGATTAAACTGAAATTTTAAGTAAAATACAATTAAATACCATAAAATATATTATAAAACTATAACAAAACAATTTTAAAATTACAACAAGCATATATTGCATAATAAATAATCACTAAAACAATAATAAAAATAAACATCCACAAATAACAATAACAATAATTAAAATAAACATCCAAAAATGAACATAAAAAATCAAATTAAACATCCAATAATAACTAACATATAACATCCATCAATAACAAGCATGTATTAAAAACGCCACCATCATTTTCGCTCTTGAATTTCTTCATATCATCCTAAATTATAAAATATGAAAAATAATTAATTATAAAATTAAGAACCAAATAAAATAAAATTTAAAATATACTTAAATTAAATTAATCATACTCACTCAGCCATACTCATTAATCAACAGTTATGCTTTTCAAATTTGATTATTTCCCTTGATTTACACTTGATGATGTCTCTTTGACCGGCTTGAACTTCACTTTATTAAATTTCTCTAACTCTACAAATTATATAAACAGTTATAAAATAAAAAAATATAGTAATATAAAATATACTGCAATTAACATCCCACTTTTGAAACTATGAACCAGTTGCAGCATTCTTTAGTAATAATCTCGTTTCTAATTAACATGCTCTATTTCTTGATTATGCTAACAAATAACAATTTCAATTCAGATTTCAATGATAAAATCATTTGATGAATTTTCAGCAAAGCTTCATAGAAATACCAAATTTCAGGAGAATTATAATGAGTCTTAACAATATCTGCAACTAAAGATAATTCATTTTTGTTTTTGTTTTCTACTAATCGGTTTTAAGAGAAACTTGCAGTAAAATTCAATTTGAAAATTAAAGATCTTGAGCTAGAGAAAGTGAAACTCTAATTACAGAAATTAAAGTACAAGCATGTGAAAACCTCACACACAAGAAATAACAAAAGGAAACGGAAGCAAAAAAGAGGTAAGATGGACAAAGCTGAGATGCAATAATCAGATGCAAATTACCCATTAAACACAAGATTCAACAGGAAATATTATCGAGAAAAGAGAGAGCTCCGGCGACGGCGGTGGCCAAACAATCTTAGGGCGGCAGAGAGGAGGGACCGAAGGAATGAAAGCAGGGATTTTTAGATGAGACGGCGAGAGAATGAAAGGAAATTAGGGTTTTTTGATTTATACACTGGGTGGTTGGTTGGGTTAGTCGGTTGGACCGGTTTTTGTAGGGTTTTCACCCGACCCGAATCCGAAATTTTCACAAATCTCTTCCCCGACCCGACCCCTACAACCCGACTAGCCCCACCCGATTTCATCGGTTCGGTTCGGATTGGTCGGATCGATTTTTGTACACCCCTAATTGTGGGGATGTGGACGGAGAAAAAATATTCTCCGACTTAGAATTCGAGGTGGGGGAGGAGATTGTGGTCCTCGTCTCGAAATTTTTTCACCCTCGAAATTTAATTATATTTATATAATTTAGTTTTAAATTATATTTAATTTTAGTTTTATCAATTGTTAAAATTTATATTAGTTTGATTTGTAATTAAATTTATATTTTTAATTATTAAATATTATATTTTAGTTATAATTAAATTTTTTAAAAAAATAAAAATATTTTTTATGCAGAGACGAGAACAGAAGACATTTTTTCCCCGAAATACTATCGATTCCTGCCCCGCCCCTGCGCGGGGCAATACCCAACCCCGCCTTGCGATCATCCCTAACCCGGATCATACTTTCTGCATTCTACATAAATTCCTTTCCTTTGGGTATTTAGAAAAGCACTTTTTGATAATCCAGGCTCATGTTGCTATTGGAAATTGCTCTTAATTCTTAGAGTTTTGATACTGATGTTTCTTTCCTAGAGTTTTGATACTGATGTTTCTAACCTCTAAATCTAAAGATAAGATTGTTTTATGTATGCTAGATTTGCTGAATCTGGTGGTGGTCAATGTTTTGGCTAGATGAGTGATGATACTAATGTTTAGGGGTGATCACGGGACCGAACCGACTCGGAGAATTCTCTCCCACTCACTCTCCTGCCAATGATAGGGATTTTTCACCCCCGTCACCAATATCGAAAAGGAAATTTACTCCATCTCCGCGCCCGCGGGGATTCCTGTCTCCCGATTTTTTTTTAATTTTAAAATATAATATTTTATAAATAATTAAAATATAATATTTAATAAATAAAAATTTAAAATCAATAATAATTTAAAATTAAGTATAATTTAAAACTTAATAATTATAAAATTAAGTTATATTTTTAATTTTAATTATTTATGAAATATTATATTTTAAAATAAAAAAATATTTTTTTTCGGGGCGAAAATTCCTGCGGGATGAATATTCCATTTTCCGTCTCTGCCCCCAATTTTAGAATGAAAATTTTTTTCTCCCATTTTCATTTTCGTGGGAAAAAATTTCGAAAATTCTCTGTTTCATGATTATTCCTACTAATGTTTGATTTTTATTGCATAAAAACTGGTTTGTTTTTTTTTTGTTTTTTTGAAACAAGTTTGTGTTTTCTCGAGCGCATATTCGGTTAGAAACTTTATATTGACTTCTTCCAATTTATTGATACAGATAGTTTCGTGCCGGTATTCTCAGAATTTGTGGGAGATATTAAAAAAATTCATTAATAAAATTTCCTGACGAAAAAATCTTTTTGCAAATTTAAAAGTATTCAATTTACCGACGTATAACCTATTTTATTGTAAATTCAATGATTGATGGACACGTGTCATCATATTTCGAGTTGTCAAAGGCTAATTTTATGTAAAGATGCCAAATTCAGATATTTGTCTGATTAAAATTGAAATTTAGATATTAAAATTATTTTTGGTGTCAAAATGGGAGACTGCTAATGGATTATCCCTTGACCAATGATATGTTCACAAAAATAAAATCACTTATAAAGTTATCTGATTTTTTATATTCTTTTTTTACAATATCTTTTAAATGATATATAATATATGTGAGGGGAATGAATTTTTTATCGTATTAAAAAATAATTTTATAGATTAGTAATTTAGTAAATTATTGATTAATTTTTTAATTAAAAATAATAAAATGATAGTTAATTTACTGATTAACATTTAATCAATTTTAACGGTTAGGTTAACCACTGTAGTGCCCAACCATAATCAAGTAGAAGTAGAAGGCAATCCATCAATTAGGGAAAAGAAATAAAAGCAGGGAATACAAAAAGAAATGGAGGCCCATCAACATTCTTTTTGTGATCTGAAATGGTAAAAAAACGTGTTGGAAAAAAGAAATGGTAAAAACAGGGGTTTAAAATTTAAAATTTTCACCGTTTGAGGATGTCAGAGCTTTCCTCAACTAGAGCAAAAAGAAAGAAAATAGTCAGAAATAGTAATGGAATCTTCTATGGATGAGACAAAAGGCCGTCCATTGCATCCCTTTTCTTCCACCTCATGTAAATATAGTGAATATACTCTATTATTTTTCTTCCCTAGACCATGTCCATGTAGCTAGAATAAATAAATAACCACTACTATACTATGTATATAGTGAATATATATATAAAATATAAGAAAAAAAAAATTGCACTAACAAACAAAGACAACAGAAACAGCAATATTTATCATGGATTGGCTGAGAAACCAATGACAACCCATCGTTAACAAGTCAAACAAAACCTCATTTCTGACAAAAAAAAAATTAAACCAAAACCAAGGAAAAGAAAGATGGGTCTTCATCCAAAATTGGCAACGGCAATTATCATCGTAGCATTCTTTGGATTTTGCACAGTAGCTAGGAGTACCCCCAACCTACAGATATTGACAGTACTCTGCAATTCTGGGGTATACTCAAAGGGTGATCCTTTTGGTACAAGCCTAGCCTATATTATTGAAGAACTAGTAAGCATAACACCAACAACCAACAATTACGATTATTACACTCTCTCTCCTTATCCTAATGCTTTTGCTTATGGTCATGCTGCTTGTAACCGAAATCTTACAAATTCAGACTGTACAACATGTCTTGGTGCAGCTAAAACTACCATGCTTTCCACCTGTCAAACCAGGATTGGGGCTCGTTCGCAGCTCTATGATTGTACAATTAGGTATGAGCAATATCCATTCACTGATTAGGAATCTGGGTTCCGTTTACATTTTTATGTTTTGGCCAAATTAAGGTGTGATGTTATTTGCCACCACGTGTGTGCAAGCTTATCTCCTTTGAATAATGTGTGGAAAAGGAAAGATTGAAGTCTTTTTCTTTGTTTGTTTTAACGTTGGATTGGATCTACTGCTGTAATATCATAGCAAAATTCAATGAGTGGAAGTTCTTTTCTTGAAAAGAGAAAAGGAAATATAACAGATAATTCCACTACTGCATACTGCTCATCTGATAAGGACATATATTTCTATCTAAAAAGAGAGAGAGAGAAACTGAAAAATCTTCAAATTAAATGGATCTTAACACAGCAAAACATCAATGCATTCCAATTTTGTTGAATGAGAATTATATATGCAGACGATGGATTTGGAGACAGGAAACTCGTACCTAGGGTATAGCAACCCTGATTTGCTTGTTTCTCATAGTATAGTTTCACCACAGCCGGCTTTATTTTCGCCTTCTGTTTAATCAAAATGCAACTATAATCTGCGAAAGCAGATATCAAAATAGGCAGCCTAAAGAACCGACTTTTGAAACCATGGACTGGTGGATTAAACACATGATGATTGCATAAACAATTGCCTCAAACGTGGATGTAAGATAATGAGAAACCACCAATTTTCTTAAGATTTTAGGGCGATAAAGGTAAGAACGATAAAGCCTGATAGCCAGAGTATGAAAACTAAACAAAAGGAGAGGTAAATTGTATTATGAAAATTCATTATCTGCTCTAAATATACATTGCACTAAGAGTTAAAATCAACATTTTTGTTCTCCATTTCTCCTTTCTAATAAAACAACATTAGTATAAAGAATAAACCGCTTGCGTATGTCTTTCTTTTACTATCAATTTGCTTCATCAGCCAGCCTGCTAAATATTACTATGAACCAGTTGTCCAGGATCTCCCTTTTATGGACCAGCACAGGTTCCCTCATTGCTTTCTAACATCTGCTGACCAAGAAAAAAAAAATTGAATATTGGAAGTCTTCTTTCTTTCTGGCCATAGCATAACTTGAATATTTACTCAAGGTGTCATGGCAAACTGAATTTGGCCGAACACATACCAACTTAGCAAATGATGATTTTGCTTGTAGAAGTAAGGAACCTTTTCCCTCTTCTCTTTAAATTGATCTCCCTTTAATCAAGTTGGCAAAATAGAATAGTTTTCCATACCAATCATAATGGAACTTGAGAAGAGACGGTTAAGTTTTGCACATGAAAAGTTTCCCTCTTGAGAAGAAGAGCGTACAGAAGTTCATTCTAGGAATCAGGGACCCCAGGCAAGCACCAATGACTGCAATCTTGGCGGTGGAGAGATGCTGGACCAATCCCTGGATGTAAATAGTATACAGATGCATGTCCATCTTTCCTCTGAGCTGCCATGCTCGTCACATTCAATAAACCTAAGTTCATCACACGTGATTCATTTGAATGCTTTGATAACACGTCAAACAATATCTTGGAACGATAATCTGAAGGATTCTGCAAGGAGACCAAGTCTGGAAGCTTTTCTAAGTGACAGCTACCACCAGTCTTCCAATCACCACCTCTGTCACATTCAGAGCTGAATCATTAGGTCTCTGAGCTATCCTTTTTTAACAGGTTAATTTCATGATGAAAATTAGGTATTACAGTACTCTGCACCAGATAAAATTATTTTAAGGTAACCGTGACTTCAAAACTCTAAGCATTTTAAGATATTTATGCCTGATTAAAAATGTCCAAGGCAAGTGGCAACGATATCAGCATTCAGGCAAAAAATATTTGGGAATATCTTTTATCAGATCTCAAATTATTTGGATGGCAAATTTGTATCATTTTCTCCAAAACAATGAAACAAAGTGCTGAGGAAAACTTCAATGTCGAATTCAGATGCCAATGCAATAAAACCTGAAATATAATTCATAATGAGACAAACCTGAAATGGACAGGAGCATAGGTTCGAAAGAAAATTTGTGTCTTCCTCATATTGATTTTCTTATGCATCCAATCAAACACAGTTTCAAGCGATCTTTGGTATGCAGTTTCAACACTCATCTCCATCTTTACCTCCACGCCCTCTTGAAAGTAACATCCTCTGACCAAAAACACAAGGCCTAACATCAGCTACTGTTCTTGTAATCATAACAGGATGAAGTGATAATACATCAACAACTATACAATATGTAAATGCACACAAGTGAAGAATGTACCATCCTTAACACTTCAAATCTCAACAATGCTGTCTTTAAAAAATTTCATAAAGATATTAACACAGAAAATAAAAATGAGCAGTAAAAAGAACAAGTAAAGCAGAAAGCAGGATTGGCGGAGTACCCAGCAAATCTTAAAAAATTAGGAAGCCGATGACAAATCACTTGTCAGTTCAACTTATCATTAGTTTCACCCACAGTAATTTATGTATGCTCTAAGGACATAGACAAATATGCCCTCCATGATTTGGACTAATTAAAAGGCACAATAGGAGAGCACCCTAGTTTCTAGTCTGAACAAGCAACAAATGTTTCTGTTGCTTCTCTCCCAGCATCCATCCACAAATGGCGGTAACTTCTAAGACTTTAATTCCTACATCAAGAAGATGCATATGCTATAAACATTATATTCATCCCTCTGTAATCTTTTGGTGAAACCATCCATTCACAAGATATTTTCCTTCATGTCCCCAAGGGATGTGAGAGTGGGGAATGAAAAGAAAAGAAGCAAAACTAGTATCTATGCATATTGATCAGATCAGCTGCAGTATAAGTTGTCAACAAAATATTTGCACCTATGTGTCTTCCAAAACCTATAGAATCTAACATCAGGATCAACACATGCCTCAACTTAATATCAGAGAGGTTGAACAAGCTAAGCAAAAACTTAATATCAGATAGGTTATACTTACCCTCTTATGGTCTTCTCATAATTCCACCAATGACCGGAGTTAAAAACCAACAAATCTGCATTTATCCACTTTGAGGAAGTCCAATCCATCGTATCCACCCTTAAAGTCATCTTCACCTTTGCTGGAGCTTTGGCAGGAGGCCGGCCCTGGTAGATTAGAAATGGAGCTCTGTAGTATTCAACAGTGCAATTGTAGTCCTTGAACATGAAGGCCAGAAACCCTCTATGCTTTGTGATTGGATTCCCATTCACCTCATAGATTGAAGAATTGTCAGGAACAGCAGTGGCAAGCATACAAAGAAGGGATTCCCATTGGTTCCTTCCAACTGAATCACCAATAAATG
Organism: Excoecaria agallocha; assembly: GCA_037975025.1. Classification (NCBI taxonomy): domain Eukaryota; kingdom Viridiplantae; phylum Streptophyta; class Magnoliopsida; order Malpighiales; family Euphorbiaceae; genus Excoecaria; species Excoecaria agallocha. The sequence goes on along the minus strand of CM075806.1, from coordinate 76,423,948 downwards.
CAAGCCGTCTGTTCCTTAGCTTTTCGAGCATCATCTTAGCATCAAATCTATTGTCAACGAGAAGAAGATCAAAATGAAAGTTGCAAACACAAGCAGGCAGATAAACTCCAATAAAAAATTCAAAGCAAAAGACTGGGCAAATTTAAATTCCCCAATTAGGAGCTCTCCCAGGCGAATGATGAATCTACCTTTCCTTACACAAAACTTGTATTTTTGATGTTTGAATTTCATATATAACAATTGAGCTTAATATCCCTGATGCAGCATATCAAACAGAAGAGAAACATGAACAATCAAGAAAAGCATGATGTGAAGAAAAACTGATCCAAAAACTAATTATCAATAGCAAAACGAAAAATAGCATCAGCGACAAAGTGATCAAATTGAACTCATAGTTAGAAGCAAAATTTCAAGCTGCAAAACATCGTCAAAGAAATTAAATCCACTAATCCTCACTTTTGAAGCTGGGACAAATTAATGGGAGAATTGCGTTTAACTCAACCTAAAAGTACAGCTATATAATTTATCAGCTTGCGTCTGTCCCAAACTAAGTACACCAATTGAAAATGACACTACAAACAAATGTTTCATTTTCATGATTTCACAGATTCTAAGCTGCCAAATTGAATTTAAAAAAGCAAAAATAAATAAATAAATAAATAGAATAATCACAGTCAAATAGACGGATCAATTTTAAAGGAAGAAAAAAACACCTGGGCAAGTCACAATGATTTGGCTGCCAACGCCACTTGGTGTAGAAACTATCAGGCCTTCCATTCTCTAAACACCTAAACCCATTATCCATAAAGGCACAATTTTTACTCTGGTATAATGGATAGCTATCATCCCAAACCCAGTTCCCATCAAAAATATCACACCCATCGCCATCCTTATCAAGAAAACCAGGCCGTCGATTGGCAGCACTGGATTCTACTGAAGATGATGGAGTAATCAATCCTAGCCAAGAGAACCCACGGTAGCGAATATCATCAGTGAAAGCCCGATAATCCAAGTAGAAGAAGCAGCCAATGAACAGGAAAGCAACCAACAAGAAACCAAGAATGCCTAGAGAAGGCTCGAGAGGATTCCAGCGCTTGAATTTCTTGAACAAATCCAAGTGGGTCATTGTGTCCTGCCGGTCTTGCGCAGCTGTGCTGTTGTTGCAGCTGTTATTATTCTTGTTCATTTTGTTCACAAAGATAAGATTTTTAAGTTTCAAAGCTGGTACAATTGAAAAGGACCGTCTTTTAGAAATGGTGGGTCTCAGTAGATAAAAAGGGATTAGAGGAAAAGTAGGGCATCACCCACCAAAGAGAGAGAAGGGAAAGCATTAATGGCCAAAACTGGTTTTTGCAGAATGGGTTTGCTTTTGTTTTCTGTCTTAATAAAGAAAATGACAATCATAACAACATTTAAAAACGTTTTGTACAGAAACAGAGAGATTGATGAGGCGATAGGCATAATTCTGTGTGATAAACAATGAAGATGCGAAAGATTCAGAGCAATTTATTAAGGCAATCAATACCGTTTTCAGGTTCAGCTAATTAGAACTCAAAGAAGATAATATTAGCAGGACAAATACCAGTACATGGTGGGTGGCGATAGTTAAATTAATAACAATGGGTGAGTAAATTAGATTGAAAAGAAGTTGAAGGAAAGAAAGAAAGCACAACCGTAACACCAACTAATTAAGCACAAGAAACCATTAAAGTAACAATTTTCAGGGTCGGGAAGAAGAAAGAGGAGGAGGAGTTTAGAAAAAAGAAAAGAAGCAATGAGAAAGATTTTTCTTCTGAAAAGATAACGGAGGGGGGAGAGTGGACGTGGCTTCCCGGCTGTGCTATTCAGTGTGAACGTGACCGTGGCTGATGAAAGTGGCCCAACTTTAAATCCCGACAAAGGTCTCTTAGAGGGACAAATTTTTCACTTGCCAAAGTGCCCCTCCATTAAATTAGCTAATCAACAAGGACGTGTTTGGTTTATCGCATCGCACTTCTTTACTTTATACTTGCACCGTGTATGGGTCAATTTATGTTTTTTTCTTTTTTCTTTTTTTTTAAGTGTGAATTAATTAATATTACGTATAATTTTAATTATTTAATAATGAAATAATTCAATAAAAATTAATTAAGTAATATGATAATTCAATATAAAATCGAAATTAAATTTAAAATTTTATGTGTTGGATACATACCACGATCTTTCAATGAAATGTCCATATTCTATTATTTTATATGTAAAAAATAATTAAAATAAATATGATTGAAATTATAAATTTTGTTTATATTTTTTATAATAATCTAGAAATAAATAAAATAATTTAAATTATTCAGTAATTTACATCATACAATTATAAAATTAATAAAAAAAATATATAAAAAACAACAAATAAATAAATCTGTTATACTTTTAGTTTCAAATAGTTTTATTATACATGAAGAATATTTGTGTTAGTCACAATGGTTCAAATATTATATATTAACATAGTTAAAATTATTCGCTGTAATTTTTTAAAAATAGTACAGGTTTTTATTCTAAATTCAGGTTTCATATATATATATATATATATATATATATATATATATATATATATATATATAATTTATTGTCCATGATTACTCCAATTTAGAGGTTGTAAAATTGATCAAAATTTAAAATTTAATCCAAATATATTACAAAAATTATCCAAATCTAATTCAACCCAAATAAATATCTAGTAAATCAATCCAAAATTGATTTATTTTATTTTTTAATCCAACCCAATATCCATTTAGTCAATTCAAAGTTAATTCATTTCATTTTTCAAACATTTAGATCAGTATGCAATGAATTTCTTCCAACATCCCTCTTTCTTCATCCTTTTCATCTCTTCCCATTTTTGCTTTGGTCTTGTACAATCTGGGTAGGTAAACATGTAATTTTTTTAAATGATTTTTAACTTAATGGAACAGTGCAATCATGGATAGCTTATTGGATATAAGAGCAACAATGAATGACTTTCAATTATGACAATATATATATATATTTCCATAGTTTGTTTTAGTATCGTCAATTCGCAACAAATTCTAAATTAGCCAGTAACTGTTAGATGAAATGCAACCAATTCCATGATCGTCAAAATTAGCTAATTATTCAATGAAATGCTTAGTTGGCATTTAATATGAGAAATTCTGTTAGTCGGAATAGTATGAATTTTACTAGATTTTTATCTATTTATATATCAACTTATTATTTATATTATATTTTTAATTGAATATTATTATTATTATTATTATTATTATTATTATCGAATTCATTAATTAATTAATAAAAATATTTATAATAATTTACATTAAATTCATGAATCAATCCAAATTCGTTCAATATATTTAAATATTGATCCATTCATAATTCATATTTTTGATCCATTTATGATCAAACTCATCAATGATCATCCATTTTCCACCAACACTCCAATTCTTAATTTTTTGGCAGCCATTATTCTAAAACTATTACCTGTTTTTCTCTTTCTTTTTGTCTTTTACCATAAAGAGTATATAACATTTACATTTATAATATAAATTATATATAATATATATTCATAATATTATCAAATACGAAATATAATACAAGGAAAGCTCCATTCATTTATTTTTATATTTTTTTAGATCCATTAGTAATTAGCAATCCATAAATATGCAAACATGTTAGATAATCTTACTTACACTCAATTTTAATAGTAAATAAATAAAATAGACAATTAAAGCTTTGAATGAGCAATAAAATTTGAGCAATGTGGCTCATGCCATCGCCATCAGCATTGGAAGAATTTTCAATTACTCCGTTGATTGATCCAAGATCAAATGCATAAATGAATCATGCCAACCCATCACCATATATGACTATCCAAATACATTATTAGAATCAAACCCACAAATATTAGTTTCTTGACTTCCAAAAAATTATTTTATTTTCATAAGTATAATAGTGATGTATATTCATTTGACTTTGATAATATATACGACCACTTCTCCACATGACCCATTATTGATCAATTAACATACATTAACCATTAACATTAAAAATTAAATTCCAATATTCTTTGCCCATAATTTTTATTCAATGATACTAAATTTGTTTTCTGAATTATATGTTTCATGCTCATTAGAAGGCTTGCTATCAGAGACATTCTCTCACTCTTTCCTAATGCAACTAATTTGATTGTTAGTTTAAATAAAAGTGGGTACATGTGAGAAACTGAGTTGGCATAGAAAATTCAAATATGTAAACCAATGATTGCAATGCCTGTAATATTCCCACTTCATATCCACTATCTCAGAATTTAGCTACATTCATACACACAAAATTCAATTTAGGAAAGAGTCAATTCACCATTACCCACCAAATTCTCCATATCTTTATCTTCAATTGTCAAGCAATTCATTATTAGAGTCCATCTATTTTCTCTCTGTATATGCTGCACAAGTAATTAAGTGTCAAGGAGTATTTTCTGGTGTAACCCTTGTTAAATTAATTACAATTTGTTTTCAGAGCTTTATTGAAGAAGCAATTGTTTATGGTGTCTATACCTTTTATAGTCATCTTATATGTTTTAAATTATGTCCAGATTAATCATGTCTTTTCATGAATATCGTTGTTAATTAAAGGTAGCAAATGGATTGAATCATAATGGATTGACTTATAAATGAATTATATCAAATGGGATTCATGATTCAACCCACTTATTGTTAACCAGATTATAAACTAATCAAAGTTTTATAATATTGTTTTTTTAATGTAAAAAAGTTATAAAATCACAAATAATATAATCATATCATAAATTAATCTAATTATTATGATCAGATAATGCATGAAATTAAGTCGAATTATTCTAGGGGTGAAACTGATCAAATCACAAATAGGTTAATAATGTAACAAATCCTTTTCTTTTTCCTGTCATTTGCCCAAATTGACTATACTCTGCTTCAAATATGGAAAAATTACTTGAGAGTTTTTGTTCACCTCTTATTATTATTATTTTTTTTCCTGACAATGTTCTACGAAACATCTCCATGACACAGATCAACGTTTGAAGGATTCAGTTGCACGGTAAGGTACATAAGAATCAACCATATCCGCACGTGATTTTCCAAGAGGAAAATTACCTGCCATTAAGCAGACTACTACCCCATTTGTCGTTTATGATAACTATAATGCAAAGCATGTTTCACTTAAGGCCATATGTGAGAAATCAAATCAAGAGTTTATCATCAAATCCGGCCAAGCCACAGCAGATGATGATATCCACTCACTTCTCATCAAGAAGATACGGAGTCGAGCTAACAGTTAAGTCCAAAATGTATTCACAAGACTCCTGTCCTGTGACAAGTAGCACAGCAGAAACTTCCATCTCTCGGAAGCAACAAGCTGAATATCTGAATAAATAAAGATCAGTTACTTATATTAGCAAAGGCAAAATTGAACTATACATCAGAGGTGTACAAGGCTACAAACTTCGATTGTTAGAACATTTTCGGCTAACAGGGTTAAAATAGGAGTCTGATATCTGCATTTCACAAAATATAGTACCAGAATGTAAGGAAGACTGCTATGCCACTTATGATACACAGTCTCTCATTCCTGCTTTCATTTCTCATCTTCTCCTCTCTTAACTGGCTTTGAACTTTTGAGTACAGATGACAAGACTCCAGAACCTCACTGTAGTTTTTGCTCCTATGGCAGCTTAATGCTTCCTTGAGAATAAGCAAACTGTTCCTCCCATTAACATGAGCACCTTCCATGTCTTCCAACTGCATGCTCAGCTCCGTTAATTTCAGAGTTGTCTGGCCTTCTCCTTCTTCTGTACGAATTACTCGAAATTTCATAATGATGATGCATTCTACTACTTGACATGGAAGAATGTCTTTTGCAGAAAGAACGGATCCAAAGCGCATTACAAAATCCTTGTCTGTTGGCCAATGCCTTTGCCCACCAAGAGGACTCCAGCTAGCGAGATTAGCAGCTTGCTTAATCTTTTTGTTTACAACAATCCAACTAAGCCGGAGTCCATCACGAAGCTCCTTCCAGAGCTTTCCGTCTTTTCTTTCTTTCTCCATAGATAAAATTGGCGGTAGACCATCAGAAACTGAAAGGAATAATTCACCTTCACTGTCATTATCCATGGCTGCATATGCAAGAAGATCAATTTGAAATGGGCAGTTGTAAAACCAACCATTGGATCCACCTGCATTAGGGATGCCCCATAGGATTTTTGAACAGATTGCTTTATCTTTGTACCTAATATCAACGATAGAAACAAAATCTGATGCTGCAATATTCTCGAATTCATCCAGGTCACCATAGTACTCAGCCTCAGTCCATTCTTCAGGATACTCTAGGTACTCATTCCTTTGGTACTCGGAAACTTCCTTATTGACAATAAGAGGAAAACAGTCTGCATAAAACTTTCTGAATCCGCCCATCGACATTATTAAACTTTTGATTTCTTCCCTGTTTGTCGAAGGCCACATAGAAGAACAAACATTTTCCCATAACTTCTCTTCTCTTGAGATGGAACAGAATGCAGCACAGGAACAAGCTGCACTTGCCAATGATGGGCCATCAAGACGTTTCAATATGTCATAGAAGATATCGCTGCTTAATGATGCCATGCTCTCAACTGGTGCAACTGACATAGCCATGGATCCCTAATCATCAGATGACCAAATTTAGTCTGCACATGTACAGGTAGTCATTCAACAAGAATTTGCTTAATAGTTAAATAGAATTAAAAATAAACTATATATATATATATATATATATATAAGGATCTTTTAAGATGGGCAAAATGTCACTATTTTCTTCACTCATTTATCTTGATTATTTCCAGGAATTAAACATACGAGATATGCAAGGTATGCATGCCCATCATATTGATTTCTTCAGCTAAATAAAATAGTTCATGATAGAGGCACCCCTAAACTTTTATCATGTGAAAACAAATATTATTGGAAAAAAATTATCTAAGAACACACTGTCACTTTGCTGAGCACTACTTAGCCTATTGCAAGAAACAAAAAATCCAAAGCCATTAATTCAAATTGATGGCTCTGCATTTTGCAAGAGAAGGGCCTAAAAGAAAGAAAGACAGAAATTGATAAAAAACTAAGATTTGAAATGGCAGTAAGAATATAAATGATGGATCCCTAGCCAGTTTCAACTCGGGACCTAAAATATCTACTAAGTTGAGCTCAAATATCACATCTTAACTGCAAAAAGATTCCACCCAATTCTAACAACAAAACACAAGCGATACAACTCTATGGGTTGAAGATGACAAAGTCAACTGTCTCAACACAGACAAACAAGTATATGGTTTAGCAACTTCATCTTTCCGAATTTTGGATTAAATTTTCATGACTGTTGCACGCACTTTTTACTCATACCAGGAAACAAAGGCATCAACAAGGTCCGAAATCCAAATAATAGAGTTTAAACAAGTCTTAGTTTTATTATGTTCAGTACCAAACACCAACCCAAACCGAAATTATGAAGCTTAAAAGCTCGTAAATGAACTCCATATTTCCAAGAAAGATAAATAGAAAATCAATAGTACAAAGTTCAAATTTTTAAAGTGGTTTGCGCTTTGATAAAAGAAAATTAATTATTTGCGCTGAAGTATCATCAATTCTCTTCATATATGCCATATGGTACAACCAAAACAGAGATTCACCACCAGTAAATAACAGAAATTTCACTTTATGCAAGGAAGAAACTAATCATAGCACACATTACACATTAGGACTTAAAAAATATAGCATCTGTCGGGTTTGATCCGCCAGGATCAACCAAAGCTCCATAACTCAGCTATCAAATGATCATTCTAAATGGATCGAGTTCTACCAAACACCAAATTTGACGTTCACCCAATAAAAACGCCAAATTGTATATCATCGAATTCGCATAGGTTTAATAAAAAGGAATAACCTTTCTCGGCCAAAAATCAGTACCCAAAAAATGAAAACCCGTACCATCAATGGTACAGAGAGAGAAATCGACTTACGCACCTCTAATATTGACAACCATGCGAATAAAAACGAAGAGACCAAAATTGAGAAGAAATTAAGCGTCTTGCAGGAGATAGAGAGAGATTGAGATTGCAAAATTCGAAATTTTCTTTACTTGGGTTTACGAAAATATTAAGGATCGGGTTGTGAGTCGCTGTCTGGAGTTTTTTTGAGCTGTTTTCTTTTTTCTTTTTTCTTTTTTCAGCTTTTAAATAACCAAAGGTGACCCATTTTTTTGGATTACTGATGGCAACAGAGTGTGCATAATCGAACCGAACCGAATAAATTTTAATCTGTTTAATTTGATTATTTTAATTTTTAATTTATTTAATTTTAAATAGAAATAAAAAATTAATTTTATCGGTTTAATTTTTAAAATTAAAAATTAAAAGAATCGAACCGATTGAAGTTTGTAAAACTCATCGTTTTACCTTAGTATATATATACGCACACTTACTTCCTTACAGAAATCCCTAACCCTAACTCATCGTTCTACCTTTGATTCTTCTTTACAAATCCCTAATCCCATTTTCTATCATTCTCTATCTTCTCTTCTCTCACTGTTGCTGGTAAACGACGGTTTCAATCTCCTTCGTTCCTATTTCTGGCCTCGTTCGTGAGTCATTCCTCCCTCTTGCCTCGATTTTGGTCTCCATCATTTGCTGCAAAAAAGTTCTTTAGATCTGTAAGTATTTTTAGATCTTTAGTTTGTTAATCTATTGATGGATTTATGTGGGTGCTTAAATTTTCCTATTTGTTTGTTAATCCATTGATGGATTTTCTTTTCTCCCTATTATCAATATGTGTTGGAGAAAAAGTATGAGAAATACGAGTTTTACAGCCCACAGTTGAATGTAAATTTTAAAAAGGAATTTGTAAAGAAGGACATTACTAGTTTGGAATCCTATTTTATATTTTCTAATATATAAATGTATGTTCTGTTGAAGTTGGATTAGAATCTGTGCTTACCACTATTTTGATGAAGGTTCTTGTCCTTTCTGTTCATTTCCTATCTATATTGCTTGCCTTGTTGCATATAATATGTAATGGCCTCAACACCGAGTCAACCGTGAATAGTATTTTCCGATAGTGAATAGTATTTTTCGGGCCCGAAAGGACACCCGGAAGTCGAAAATATTTTATTGGACCATTTAAAAGGAATAATCATGGTGAGCATAGAGTTGAAATTTGAAGTGAATTTGAGGTCAAATAGGCCTCCAAAAGTCAAAAATACGAAAAAAGTAGCGAGTCAATTTTTCTAATAGAAAATAGGACTTGATTTTGCTTAAATAATTAAAAATAGTAAACGAACTCCGAATATCACCAGATTTTGCGTGCCTACATGAATTTTTATGTGGAATATTTTGGTGATGAGAATTGAATTTTTCGGCGATATCGACAGTTGTCAAATCGGACCAGTTCGATTGAATCGGACCCGTAACGGATTCCGATTGAGCCGAAATTTTGTGTGCTACCTATTTTTGATGTGATAAGAATTATGAAATCAAATTTAAAGTGATTTGGAGTAAGGATATGAGAGAAATCATTTAGGGCTTAAATTAGGTGGTTAATGGGCTTTTATTTGTTAATTAAGTCCAATAGCCTAACCCAAGTCCATTTCACCCAAAAGGCCTAGTATAAATAGAATGAAAATTCTGGAGAAAGCCAGCATCTTCATCTTCTTCCTTCTCCCCTCCCTTTGGCCGAACCATCTCCCACCATTTTTGCTTAAATTGTTCTTTTATTCTCTCTCCATCTCACACTAAATTCAACCTTAGGATAGTAATTTTTACCTCTCTAGTTGAGTTTAGTGTCCTCCTCTCTTCAAAAGAAGGAATAAAATCAAGAAAAATCAAGAGAGAGAATTTAGGATTTCATTTGAGGTAAGTGAAACCAATGAGTTAAAATTCTTTCTAAGGTGCCTACTTGTATTTTTGGGTGCCTAGATTTCATTTATGATGTCAATTTTAGCATTTGAGGTCAAGCAACTAGGGTTTTAATGGGTTAAAGTTTCGGTTTCCATAGGGAATCAAAGAGAAGTTCAAGCTTCCAAGGCTAAAGGCAAAGAAAAGGAAGTTTAGGCATCCCAAAGCTAAGAGAAAATGTAAGTGACTACCAAATCCTTTGATTTTTCTATTGATATGAATTTTTCTTAATTATGTAATTAAGGTAAAAATATGTAAAATTGTTAATTGATGCAATTATGTTAGGGTAATTGCAATTGAATTAGAGAAATGATGAATGAAAAGTGAAAATGAAATAAAGAAAAATTTTAAGGTAGAAAAAGAATGGTGGCCGAAATGTTAGTGAGAGGAAATGATAAGAAAAAATGCATGAAAATAATGTATGGTAGCTTAAATTAATAATAGACTTGATAATTGATGTCTATAAATTTTTAGAGAATATTTAGAAATTATTTGAAAATTTTAAAGGTTATGTATAGGGTATGTATTGAATGAAAATTTTGATTTATTGTGAATTAAATGATTATTTTGATGAAAAATGACAATGACCAATAAATAATGCATAAATAAATTTTATTAGAATTTATTAAAGTTATTGGAATTTTTATGTGAATATGTATAATGAAAATAATTAAATTTTTAATGCATAATTGTATAAAAATGATAAAAATGATGAATTAATATGAAAGTAAATTATTGTCAATGACAAGAAATAAAAAGTCAACCAACGAATTCTTCAAAATAATTATTGGGTCGTGAAAATAAGAAGAATAATGAATTATTGGTAAATAATTCATAAATAAATAAAAATGATGGAAATAAATTAATATGTAAATAAAAGAATGATAAAATGAGTTTTGAATAGAAAAAGGACTTAAATGAAAAGAAATAAAAGTTTGAGGCAAAATGGTAATTTTGCTAAAATAGGTAATTAACGCGTAAAAAAATAAGTAAGAAATACTTAAGAAGGGTAAAATGATAATTTTGAAGACTTAACTGTGTCAAAAGATAAAGTTTTCATGGTATGGGGACTAAAATATAATTTTACCCGAAAATGGTAAAATAAAGAATAAAAGATGAATAATGAAACAAATTATATAATAAAAATGAAAATAAACGATTATAATGGCAAAATCGTAATTAAGTAGTTGAAATGAATAATCCAATAAAAAAAGTCAAATTATGTATTCTTGCGGCATAAAATAATAAATTATATTAATAAAATTCCTAATTGCGTAAAATGTAGTAAATAAAAGTGTGACTAATTTATCGAAATAAATTAGTCAATAAAAAGCAATAAAAGAATAGAAGAGTATAAAATATTTCACTGACGATATAAAAGTCAGTTAAGCGAATAATTAAATTCTTTGCACAAAAAAAGAAAAACGAAGTGTAATCAGTCAAGCTTAAAAGTATTAAAAAATAATAAAAGAAAATTGTGAATTATAATGTCATAATTCATAATTTATAATCTGTATAAAAGATTGAAAGTTTAAGTATCTGAGCGAATTATCGAAGAATAATTCGTAAAAGTGACTGGAAAAGAGAAAGTGAATAAAATGATAAAAAGCTATTGATTAGTCAAAAGCACAAAAGAGTGCATTTGATCATAATAAAATATAGTAACAAATAAAAGAAAGAAATTAAAGAGTTTTAAATGTTCAAAAATATTTACAAATGTGACCGATTATGTTTGCCCTTAGCGGTAGACAGGTATTATGATCCTTATTTTGGATATAATTGGCTAGCTATAGGGACATCTCTGTACCGCGGTGCAAGTCATGGCGACTTACTTAGCTATGAACGGGATCTTTGATCTCCATAGCTTCAGTAAAAGTGAAAATGTATATGTTTCTGCTTTGTGAGACTTGATCTTTCGAGATCATTTCTCTATCTGTTCTGTAGGACCTTCGGGTCCAGTCTCAAGTATTCTTTGTGGGAAACCTGTTATATTTCACTAGGGGCACATCAAAATGAATAAATTAGTACTGTTTAATTGAAATGAATATAAAATATATAAAAGTTATATCGAAAAACGATCCGTTTAAAAGAGAATGCAAAGTTGAAATAAATCTGTACAGGTTTCGTACTTAAAAAGAAAAAGAAATGTTTTATAAGAATAAGATATTAAATCAATATTTAGTTAAGCTTTTATAAGAAATTCAAATATATCTTATTTTACGTGAAAAAGATAATTTTAATTGATTAGTAATTCTTGTACCATTTACCACTGTAAAGATAATGACAAGTCTGAAAAAAATATTAATTTTCCTGCTTAAAGTTAAAAAGTGATGATAGTGACAAAAAGTGAACTTAATGCTTAGATAATGCTTTTCTGAAAGATAAGTTACCTGAAAAGTAAAACGATATAAAGGCATAAAATTATGTAATGAGGAAAAAGTAAAAGATATAAGTTTTAATTAGATAATTAAATATGGGTAAATGTATAAAAGAAGAAAAGAAAGTTTTGACTGCAAAGTACTCCAAAATAGCTATATCGCTTTGCGATGAATCTTATAAGCTTTTTAACAGTAATGTAATTATTAGATCAAAGTTAAAGTAAAGTAATAGAATAAATAGTAAAAGTGAAGTCAGAATATAGATTGAATAATTGACCAGTAAAGCAAGTATTAAAAGTAGTTTATTTTGGTACTAGTAAAGACACGAGTACCAATACACATCACTAAATGAAATGATAATTAAATTGCTATGGCTAAAAGATAAAATGAAAGTACTGATAAAAAGTAAAAGTTATAGTAAAGATTAACGTAAAGATAAAAGGTAAATCTGATATTGATCTACCTAAGAAGATACTATAAGATAAAGTTGAAAGTTTGGAAACAAAGAACAATGATTACCAAAATACGAGTTAATAACATGACTAATATTAATAAAATTAAGAAAAAGTGTTAAGTGAAATAAGAATAATAGTAGCATAAATTATGTAATTATACTTATTCTTGGAAAATTCTTGAATTAGTAGTCACCACTGGGCATATTTAATGCTCAGCATGTAGTATTTACTGCGTGCAGGTTCTGAAGCATTGCGGGAGCACAGTACATTGAAGGACCAGATCGAAAGAGAAGATTTTTGTATTAGTTAGTATAAGCTTTTGGCATGTATATACTTAGACTATTAAGGTAAAAGATTGAATGGTATTTTGATTATATTTTTAATTGTCAATGGATGAGTGGCTAGTGCAAGTTGTTGGTATGATGTTTGATGTCTGTTATAATTGTTATAAGACTGTTAATTGATTCTGAAATTATTGTAAAAATATCTTAAATGTTTCGAATTGTTCGGTGAAAAAAAAACTTACCGTTTCCAGCTAAGTTTCGTTTCAGAAAGGACTGTTCCGAGAAGGGTGTTACATAATCCCTTTATTATCTGTTAATTAATGTCTGATTGATACATTGGTTGTCTTAAGATAGTTCAAACTAAAGCAGTATAAGTATACATAAGAAGAAAGCCATTTTCAGTGGCTATTCTACTTGGGTCAGATTAGGTGATATTATTTTTAGATGAAATCTTTAAATAGTTGATTCAAATGTATAGAAATTTCAACCTCTCTAGAGCCAAAAGAATAAACAAATGCAAAGCTGATAAAAAAATTGAAAACACAATTTTTCTTTATCATCAAAAGGAGCTAAAATCATTAAATGCAATTTTGCAAACAAACTTGTCAAATATTACAATTATAAATTTGCACAAATTAAAAGATGGAGAAGCTCGAAGTTTAAATACGAAATTTTCAAAATAAGGAAAATTCTTTATGGATTAAATATCAATTTACCCTTGTAACTTGTCAACAAAGTCAGATTTTGTGTCAAAACTACCTTTGTGAACATATTAGTCTTAAACTTTGATTTTGTGTCCATTATAGACTAAATTGCAAAAAATTATTGAAAATATCAAGGATAAAATAACTAAAATTGCATTGAGAATGTATGAAACACAATTTTTAAGTACTTTGTGTTGGTTATTTTTTGAGTTAATTAGTTCTAATAATACTAATTTCATTAATTTGTTAATAAAATCAAAGTTGTGAACTAATATGGCCATTTAGTACATATATATTTATAACACATACTTACCTGAAAATTCTTATTTCTTTCTAGCATAACACATACTTACCTGAAAATTCTTTTGCAGGGTTTGCACAAATGGGCTTCAAAGTGATATTACCATTCATATTGGATAAATGTCTTTCAATCTTCACAAGGTGCAGTAATAAACTTATTATAATAATATAAGTATTAGATCTTTTAAGTAATTATTTTATAATTTACAATGGATAGCATGAGATCTTAATTATTATTGCAATTTGTTTTGAATTAATATTTTACATGGATATACAATGAATCCCACAGTAAGAAATTGAAAGACTGCAGTAGCAACTTAGTATTTTGAATGTGATATGTTAAACAAGTAACGCATTTAATGTAGTTGTAATGGCTTATAGAGGACCATCATTGATTATTAATGCTAGTTAGTTGCTAATATCTCTTTAATGACTGTAACATTATAAATTAGTTTTTTTCTTTTTTTTTTTGCTAGAATTGAGATTAAAAGTATACCTTTAATCTTATTAGGTTTGCTATGGCTAGTTGGAATAGGCTTGCATTTTATTTTCCCTGTTTTGGTTTGCCTATTCTCAAATAGATGCATTGTCTTCGAATTTACTCGAAGTCTATTTCAGGCTACTTGCAAAGAACAAAAACTCATATTTCCTTCCATTTTGAATTGACAGCGAATGTTTAGAAAATTTCTCACTTCTGATTCTTTCTTCTGTGCCCTGATTATTGAATACACGTTCTTGTTACTCTTGTGAAATTTGAAGTTTTCTTTTTGAATTGCTGCTTTTGCTATCCTTCTGTTACATTTGGACCTAGTTTTTCCTTAGGTGATAATGATGATTAATAAAATTGCAATATTTGCAGTAGGTGTTGCATCCTCAACTTTTGTACTCTATATCTATAATCTATATAAATAAAAAATGATTAAAAAGAATGCAAATAAACCAAAAGTACTTATTTTTATAAATGAATTGATATATCTCATGTCTATTTTAATTCAATCCATTCTTGTTTTATATAGGTAGTTATTTTTATATCTCATGTATTATTTTTTTCAATTTAATTAAATTTATTTAATTATTGTTCGTTTATATGAATGCAAGTCTAAAAAGTTAAATTCGCGAGAAAAATCCATCGATAGTTATGTTGTAGACTTGTTGTATTAATTTGTTGGAATGCTTTGAATGCCTTTTTAATTATGTGTTGTAAATTTTTTTAATTTTTATTGTTTAGTGTTATTTTTAAGTTATGTTATATGTATTTTTAATTGATTTTATTTTGTTGGATATATGAGCATATTTAGGTTAAAAGCCCAATTAAAAAAGTCCATATATGACCCAGAACCGGTTGAACCGAACCGAATCGATCGAAATTATTTATGTTCATTCGGTTTTCGATTCTACAGAGTTTGATTTCGGTTCGATTTCTATATTTCCCGAAGTTTGATTTTTGATTTAATCGGTTCGATCCAAAACCAAATCGAACCGACCGAATGCTCACCCCTAGATGGCAACTCTCTCCGCTTCGCCAACGTTTTAGTGAATTACAAAAATCAACCACGTTATAATCCTGCGCATGTGTAAATAACCGATATTTCAGATATATGCGCATTACACATGGGCGTGCATCAAATGATAATACTATCAGCACAATAAGCATATTAATTTGGCTCTAAAGTATTGTATCCATTAAATTTAATAATTGAAATATTCAATCAATTTCCGACTGCTAGTAAATATTGATAACCAAATTATTCAATTTAACGGATATAAATATTAATGAAAATGATAGATACAGAAATTATATAGTTAATATCCAAACAGTATGGCTATTAGCATTTTAACTCAGCCATACAATGTTTTGTTAGTAATGTAGTCATCCCATTTACATCAACTTATTGTACTGGATTTTCCTTATCTGTAATAAACATTTTTATTAGACCAAATTAATGGCCTTTCTGTTTCTATATAAATTCTTTAGTCTTCACATCAATAAGCATATGAATATAAAAACTCTGCATGCATTCCAGTTTGGCTGAAATATCTTGTTAGGAACTTTTATGGACTTGAAAGTCATAACGTAAGAGGCACTTGTGGCCACAAAAGTGGTGTCAGCCTGTCAAAAGTAGTTTCTAGAAGGCAGATATTGTACCAACACATTATTATTTAATTTTATACTTATAAAGTTTTCATTATTAAAATGGGTTATGCAAGAGGGCACATTATTTTATGGCAGCAAAGAATGATGGTTGTGAAATTTTCACATTGCTGGACAGATTGAGATAAGAGCCAAATTGTTCACATCCGAATCATCTAGATGATGAATTTTCCAAGGGAAACCATTAATTTTAAAAGAATTTCAATAATTAAATATACTCATACTCTGATAGTGAAATAATCACCACTGCATCTCATACTCTTTAATAATATATTCAAAAGAAAAAAAAAACATAAATCGGTTTTTCAACTTGCTGATTTTTACAAATTAGACTTTTTAATTCTTTTAATTAAAAGAGATATAATGTTTAATTATAAAAATATTATTAAAAAAATCGAAAATTATCAACAGTTCCCATTTTTTTAATTTGAAATACTTGAATCAGGCGAAATTCACACGTGTTTTCTAAAAAAAAAAGAAAGAAAATTAAAGAAAAGCATGAACCGACAACAACTGAACGTGGGCAATAAGCATCGATTAATGATGTAATGTAATTGGTCAAAAGTATGGCCCCCATGATGATGATCATTGTAATCGCATGGTCACCATTAACCTTGCATTAATAAAGTATTGATTAAAAAGATAAGTCCACAAAAAAATCACGAGCTGAAAATGAAAGGCCAGCGATTGAAGAAAAATAGAATATGAAATACCCAAATCAATTGGACAGCCTACAGAATGAGCTGTGGGGAAAGCCTTAGGTGACCTAAACAAAGGGAGATAATGTTAAAAATAATGAATAATTAACACCTAATTAGTAATTAGGTAATTACAATTACCAAATTCCACCATTTTTTTTGTGCCTGTTGAGAGCGTGGATGCAATTGGACCACTTCATCATGCCATCATGTTAGACTCAATTTTTTTTTAGGAGATAATCATTTAGCTCAAATTAAACCTTTAGGCTTCGTATCCGAGTAATATTATTTTATTCTTTCATTTTCAAAATTTAGTGCGCAATTCACTATAGATAAAGAATTTTGGATCTCCACTTATTCTTAAACCTACTAAATCTGATCCAATTAAAAAATTTTGCCTAAATTCTTTGAAAAAAATATTTATTTAAATCTTTTCACTTAAAGTTATCCAAAATGATCCATGGATTTGAACCTATCCATGGATCTATCCAAAGTGGCTTAAACCACCCACCCAAATGGGCTAAATCCCTAAACTTTTTTTTGGGCCTATAGAAGCTACTGGTTTTCGATTTACTACCAGCTCTTTAATAATTGTATTCATGTAATTAAAGTTTAGGGGTTTTTACAAAAATATACAGAAAAAAAATAAAAACAACAAAAAATACAACACTTTTTTAATTTTTTCATTAATATAACTTTTTAAATTTTCAATATCAATTATACAATTTATATTTTCAAAAAATACAACTTTATACTTCCCTTATTAAATTTCCTACTTTTATTTTAACAAAGACCGTTTCTTCCTCCCATTTCTCTCATCTCTCCGATTCATCGATAGACTCAGTTGGATTCTCATCATAACTACCAATTTTCTCTAGGCGATTTTGCTAATTCCAATTCGCTTAACCACAGCGTTCCTTATGGCTTCAGTCTGAAAGCAAAGCCCATTCTGCCCAATACTTGACATGTAACTCCTCACTTCCTTCCTTATCATCTCTTGCATCACTGTCAAGAACTCAGGACTGAAGAACTGAGTCTCAATCCCAACACCATTTTGTTGCACTGCGGCTAGACCTTCCTTAACGAGCAAACCAACTGGTTGAGCCATCGCTTTCTGTAAAATATCAATATTAGTCTGATTTAATCCAGGATTGAATCCGAAACCCGTACCGAAAACAGTTACTTTATTTGAGGCTTCGCAAGAATCGAATCCAGGAAGTGACATGCTCAAGAATGTCGGTGGATCCGTCGTAGAAGAGGTGGCATCGATTGAAAGCGCCGGCGGAACCAGCGAACCTATTCTCTCAAGGGGCCTGGAGAACGGAGATGAAGCCATAGCTGCCAAGCTGGAATCGCTTATTTCGGATCCGGACGAACTGCTCGGATTCAGATGAAGGCCCGAACCCGAGGCGTTGGGTGCAGCCCCAACGCTGGCGGATCTTTTAAAACGCGGTTGAGCCTGTATATCGTCGAAATCTTCACTGAGGGAAGAGCATTTTCGCTTGAGCGTGGAGTTCCAGTGGTTTTTAATGGCGTTATCCGTACGGCCATTGAGGAGGCGAGCAATGGTGGCCCACTTGTTACCAAAACGAGCATGAGCCCTGATAATGGTTTCATCCTCTTCAAGAGTAAAAGGCCTATGCTCCACCTGAGGAGATAGCTGGTTGCACCATCGCAACCGGCAAGACTTGCCAGATTGACCAGGGATCGATTATGTACTTGATGTTTACTTAACCTTAATTTTTCGTTATGATCATATGTCTTTTTTTTTGGTTGAAATACATGTTATTAGGATCACATTTGCAAGCATGTTCATGTCGATGGTCTAACAAGTTAATTGGTATAACTTTTTTTTTTATTTGAACCAACTAGAATTAGTTTAATTGTGCAATTATTTTTGAACAAAAAGTTATTATTTTTTTTCTTTACTATATACATTTTGCTAATTGTGAATTATAATTCTAATTGTGTGTACTTGCTCTATATATCAAGTGCACATGTTGTATACACCTTGTGTACTAGATGTATACATTGTGTGTACATCATATATACACAGTGTGTACTAGCTGTATATACAGTGTGTATATGTTGTATACACAATGTATACATCATATATATACTGTGTGTACATGTTGTATATACAGTGTGTACATCATGTATATATTGTGTGTACTGTTGCATACAGCTAGTACACACTATGTATACATGATGTACAAACGGTGTATATATGATATACACATAGTGTATACAGTTAATACACATTGCGTATACATCAAATACACACGGCATATATAACATGTACATACGGTATATACACCAAGTATATACGGTATATACAGCTAATGCACACTGTATATACATGATGTACACATTGTGTATACAGCATGTATACACGATGTATACATGATATACACACTGTGTACTTTCTTTATATATCGTGTGTACTAGTTGTATACACTATGTGTACATGCTATATACTATATAGACATGCTGTATATACCGTGCACTAGCTGTATATACCGTTTATACTAGCTGTATACACCGTGTATATATGCTGTATACAAAGTGTACTAGTTGTATACACCGTGTGTATATGCTATATACACAGTATGTACGCCATGTATATACACTATGTATTAGCTATATGAACAGTGTGTATTAGTGTATACATAGTGTGTCTAAAGGTGAATGAACAAGATAAAGAGTGTAGGCTAAAAAAAGCAAGCATAAAAAATACACTGTATATACAACAAGTACATATTATATATACAGTATATACATATGGTGTATATAACTAATATACATTATATATAGTATATAGACACGGTGGTGTATATAGTTAGTGTTGCATACGAAAAGTTTGACTCTCAAAGTGAAAACATAAATTAAGCAAGATCGCCCCGTGGTTATCTCAATCAAATGGTGACTTTGAGGGAGAGTTAATGGAGAATTCACGCCCTTTTCTAATCTTAAACGAAACATAAGCCACGTGGCTGTCATTTTCATAGAAGAAATAGCATGAAACTAAGCTCACAAAAATGGACAAATTGCTATTGGACATTGTCAGAAATTGAAAGGATTTTGTTTTTTCCTTTGTAAAAGTCGGATACTCCAATTCAATGTATAATCAGTGCGAATATTAAATTAGCATTTAATTTCATACATTACTTTTGAGGCAAAGCCCCGTGGCAAACTTACGACAGATGAAATTAAAAGCAATTTCAAAGAGTTAATACAGTGTATGATTTGCAAATATAGAAATACTTTGAGCAAGGAGTGTGATGATTACTCGAGTTTGCCAAGATAACATATATAATATCATAATACTTGTTATTGTTCCAAAACTTCTCATATAAATCCGGTCTTTATTAAGAGAGAGACACCAGCGGGCTGCTATCTCTACTTATCCTGTGACAGTGTCCATTGTTTATTTAATTTTTTTCTGAGATGGAACCTCATAGTATGCATTCAGAGCCACTATAAGCTTACTGTATGGGTCGTTCCCTCTTAGTCCAATATGCAAGCAAAGTTTATTAATTATATTTGCGGCTCTTTGGTGGTCACCTAACATGTTTCTCATAATTTTTTTCTCCACCAGCAATTCCACATATTTGGCAGTGTCGATCAGATAATCCAGTACCATTGCGTAGTGGCATATACAAGTCTCACCTGGATATAAAAACTGCTCCAAGGCCATCATGTTACTTAAGATACATTCAGTTCTATAATAAAAAGTAAATTTTGGGATTTCCAATTTTCCGTTATCAAATCTTATTTCAAGGAAGTTGCTTTTCGCCACCCGTAATTTCACTCCTGCTTCACGTAGTTTGGTTGCACCGTATAATAATGGAGTCCCTGATGATGATGAGGCATCATTGGCTTCGGAAAATTCTCTTGGTTGTTATTGATTATTACTTGACACAGGAATGGAGCGGGAGTCGGGCTGGTACTTGGAACAATTATCGCACCTGTGGTTGCCTTCTCTACAGCTGAACTTACGGCCAAGATGGCGTTCTCGTACAAAATCTATGAAATGTGCGAAGCCATCAAAATAGATATCTTTGCTGGTTGTACTTTCAGGTATGAGTTCCTCAGTATAAGTTTAGAAGAAATAGGCAGTCAGATGAAAAAAAATTTTTGGACAATCGGGATCAGGAAAAGCCAGAGAATGTAATTGTTCGAGAAGAAAGAATGGAAGTTGGTTTTCAAGTAAAGTCAAGTCTTCTTGTATTTGGTATCGGGGATCTGCTCTATATATCTACTATATGATCAAAATCTTTCTCTTCATATGGACTTTCATTCATCCTTAAGAAGAGCTCCAAGATAAAGATGGCACCTAGTAGAATCATCTCCGTAAACTTATCACTGCTAAAATCATCTAAACTGTCCAAGTAACATTCGCGGATATATGCTTCGTTTTCCTTGATATGTCTCACGAAATCATCCGAGCCTTTGATGCCTTTAATTCTCGGTCTGTCAAAAAAATTATGTAGATATTCTAGTTTCTGATTTTCCATTTGCTTCAAATTTTGTTTTCCATGGTGAAATGGTCCATGTGGTCAAGAATGCAGAGGCATCAAAAGTAAAACGATAAGGAAGGAGGAAGTGAAAAAAAGTTGTATTTTTGAAACTGAAAATTTAAAAAGTAAGATTTATGAAAGCTTACAAAAATTATTGTATTTTTTGAAAAAAATGATAAAAACTTGGCATTTGAGGTAATTTCCTCTAAAGTTTAAATATCCCCTTTTGACTTCCAAATATTTTGGGCTTGGTTTTTGAAACCAGCCTGTGTATTGGGCCTATAATAATAATAATTACTATTATCAACCGCTTAATAGTATATTTTGTACAAGTCGTACAATTATGTGTTTCTACTTGAATTAGCTATCTTTACGAACTAATTGTTTGTACTTCTGTACCCTCAATGAACACCATAATGTCAATTTAAAAATTATAACGAAGTAATTATATATTATATTTATAATTATATCTACCTAATTGTAATTAACTCATTAATTACTACATGTACAAAACAAAAATTATAATAAGTAAACATATATTATTTATATTATAGTTATAATTATATATAATATACAATCAATTTAAATAATAATTCTATGATTGGATTATAATCAATTTATATAGCATACTAAATTAATTATACATTATGGTCATGTTTGGTTTTACTTATTAGATACAGGACTGTATAATATAATACAATATTTAGTAATTTTTTTTAAATAATACATGGATTAAATTATACAAAATTAGGTATTTTATCCCTCATATACAGGATAAAATAATATCCCAGTATCCCTTGATTTTATATAATACGGTGTTACCGTATTATACTAGCATCAATTTCGGCATCACTGTTACATTTGATTCTTCTGATCTTCGGCCGTCCTCATCTCCAACAGATTTCAATTTTTTTAAGGAAAAATAATAAAATCAAAAGTCCTAGATCTCTATTGTTCGATTTGTGTTCTTCTCCATCTGCCTCTGTTCTTCTCTCACTCAACCACCATCATCGAAGCTTTCATGGCCGACCATTGATCGTATCATCCATCGCCGAGCAGATTTCTTATTTTGGTATGTATAATTGTTTTTTTTTACATTTTCTGTGTCTTACTTTCTGGTATTTGTTTCTCTGATTATTTTTCCTTTCTCTTTCAAATTCAAGCCAACGATTAAAAAATAGAGGAAAATAAGAAACAATTTAATTCCCTCTTCGCCTTTCCAATCTCCACCAAAATCTCATCTAATTCCCTTTGGGAAAAACTGAAAACAAATGGAGACTTGCATATTTTAGGAAGTCATTTGTACTTTTTTTAGGAGATCACAGCTGTAAGTTCTCGTTTTCCAGCTGCAAGTTCTCTCTTTCTCCGTTTTTTCTTAATTATTTTTTAATATAATAGTTGCTTTTGCTTTTATGTATTTTATTGCTTATTTTATTTATATTTTGCAAATTTATGGTTGATAGGCTTCTTCGTTTTTGTTGTCTTGCAGAAACAGGAGTTATATTAGAAATTCATACCTTTTTTATTCATCAACCTTCCTTCAATCATCTAAGGTAGGTTCTTTTTTGCTTTCTAAAATCTGCTAATGTTATTTGGGATGTCTATTATTTTTGCTATAATATAGTTGGATTGGTTTTAATCTGAGAATTAATTAAATTTTCATGAAATCATGTGATTCAAATTTACATTTGGGTTCTCAACGATGAAAGTTTTTTTTTGTTGCTAGATGAATATATCTGAGTTCTTTTTGCAGTAAATATTTTCTTGAATTTCAAGAAAGTTGAAAATTTTTTCGAAGGGATTTTAGTCTTCTACTAGTTTGTTGAAGTTCCTTTAAAGCTTTGGGTTGTCTTATTATAGTTGTCTCATATTTGCATCTTAAATAACAATTTTAATCAAACTTCTACTAGTTTGTTGATGCAATTTTAATAAAATATAATCATACTTTTATCAACACATGGTTAGGGAAAATCAATGTAAAAAAATTGCACAGCCTTAAATTTAATAGTGCTTTAACTTAAAAATTTTTCTAAGTATTAAAACGACCCTTGATGCTTACATTTTTTTTTGAGAGAGACTTACAGAATTTAAAAACTAAGATTCAAGTATAAGTGGCATAGATTTTGGTGGGATATTCAAATGTTTGTGTACACCTCAAAGCCTTCAATTAATTAGTGCTTTTGCAACTTGTGTTTATATATACAAAAAAATAAGATAGTTTAAATTTTTACTTTAAAAGACTAAAATTAATTGCTTTTGTTTATTTATGTTGCGATTTTCTGCAATTGTAGGTTTGAGTTGTGAGAATATTCAAAATAAAATTAACTATAAGGCCGATTCATTAAAGGCCCACAAAGAGGTTTAAGATCAGAGTTGTGTGTGTGATTCACGAGTTCCATTTAATTTTTATGATAAGGTTGTAAACTATGTATTTAGTTGTAATTATTCATGATAAACAGAGTCTATGTTGGTGCCCCATTATGCTCAGCTCAATTTTCTTTAATAATATAATTTCAGAAAATCTAGGAACCGCTACTGCAGACATGAAAACATTAATTATGTTTTTACCTGTTGTTTTCAATGTTCCTTCTTTTTTGAATTTGGAACTATGAGTTTTCAGCTTTGTTCTCTTAAAGTCATAATCTATAATCTTGTTTCATTGAATTTGCAATAAATTTCAGCTTATCAAAAAAAAAAAAGAAAATCCAATCGTATTTTTAGTTTATGTTGCCGACAATTATGTTGTAAATAATATTATTATACTAGTAGGAAATCTTCCTATGAAGCATATAGATATTTATATAGGTCCTAGCTAAAGAAACCAACAGAACGTGATGAATAACGAGTTCATCATCAATAAAAGTATTCGTTGGTTAGAATCCTTTTGAAGATGGTGAGATCATTGGGATTTAAGTCTCTCCTTTTGGACTTCTAGTTTCTTTATACCGTTTGTAGAAAATGATTTGTGTTTTTACTTGTAAATGAATCAATTGAGTACTGTTTATAGAATTTTAATAAAAGAAATTTTAATAATCAAGTTAGTGATATTACCGGCAATGAAAATAAACTTAATAATTAGTTTGCAGTCTACTACTACTACTACTATTATTTAATTATTTATTTATTTTTGAGTGTACACTATCCCATTCTTATGTTCCACCAAACTACAGAAAAAAAGCCAAGGGAGGGAAAGTTCAAATCACAACTATAAATGTAGGCAGATTAGTGTAATTATCAACCTAAGACTTCCATTAAATATGCGTATTGATTTTTTTTCTTCTAATTTTAGTTAAGTTTTCTGCGTATTTATCTTTTTTTTTTTTGCTTCCCTTTACTTTTTGCTTCCTCCATTATAGGTGCATTTAACATGCATTTCTTTATTTAAATTATCTACGTATTGATCTTTTTTTTTTAATTTATTTATTACGTCTAATGCTTCTCATTTTTTAATTATTTGAGTAGATATGGATCAAATAAATGTTATGTTTTACATGATCATAAGGACGTGGAATTTGCACATGATCTGGTTGCTATTGATGATGATGATTCATATGAAAAATATGAAGAAAAGGCAAATTAGGAGCAAAATGCTTACAGATAAAATAATTGATAGGGATAAGTTCATTTTATTTATGAGAATAACATAATTGGGACCAATGACTTACATTTTATTAATCAATTAAGAATAGATAGAAGAACATTTCGAATACTATGTGACCTTCTTCGAACTCATAGAAAGATTAAAGATGATGGACCGGTACAATTAGAGGAGAAAGTATGTATGTTTTTACATATTCTTGCCCACCAAGTGAAAAATCGTACAATTATCTCTAGATTCTGAGGCTGGTGAAACTATTAGTAAACATTTTAATTATATTTTAAATGGAGTTTTACGACTGCAAATCATTTTGCTTCATATTTCAGTACCTGTCCAAGATAATTGTATCGATGATAGGTGAAAATGGTTCAAGGTTAGCTAATAAAAATTAACTACATACACTAATTTATAATTCAAGATTTTTTTTGCCATCACTAATGGCATTTATTTATTGATTGTTTCATATAAAAAAAAGGAGAATTGTTTAGAAGCATTGGATGAAACTTATATTAAGGTTTGCGTGGGAGAAAGTAACAAACCTAGATATCATACTAGAAAATGAGAGATTACAACTAATGTATTTGGTGTTTATTCACGTGATATGAAGTTTATATTTGTTTTACCTAGCTGGGAAGGATCTGCATCTGATTCTAGAGTGCTTCGAGATGCATTAAGTAGATAAAATGGATTTAAGGTTTCTACAGGTAAATAAAAATTCATATTTATATTATATTATATATATATCAAGAAAAATTTTATATAATTATATATTTTTTATTTAAAAAATTATTATCTTGTTGATGGTGGGTACATAAATTGAGAAGGATTTCTTGCACCGTATAGGGATACCGGTTATCATTTATCAAAGTGGAGAGAAGGAAGTCAACCTGCTAATTATGAAGAATATTTTAATATGAAACATGCCTCAGCCAAAAATGTAATAAAAAGATGTTTTGGCTTGCTTAAGATGCAGTGAGCTATATTAAGAAGTCCATCTTTTTATTCTATTAAGATACAATGTCGAATCATTACCACTCGGTGTTTACTGCATAACCTTATTAGAGGTGAAATGAATATTGATCCGTTAGAGCAAACAATAAAAAATTTAGATAATGATGAAGAAAATCATGAGATTGATTTCTTAAGTACAGCTAAATCATCATATAAATGGATTGCTTGGAGGACTAATTTAGCTATGAAGATGTATGATGAGTGGTGAGCATGTAGACTTTAAGATGCGGTGGGCTATATTAAGAAGTCTATCTTTTTATCCTATTAAGATACACTGTCGAATCATTATCGCTTGTTATTTACTGCATAATCTTATTAGAGGTGAAATGAATGTTAATCCGTTAGAGCAAACAACAGAAAATTTAGATAATGATGAAGAAAATCATGCGATTGATTTCTTAAGTACAGCTAAATCATCTGATCAATGGATTGCTTGAAGGATTAATTTAGCTATGAAGATGTATGATGAGTGGAGAACACGTAGACAACATTAGTGGTGCTTATAAATTTATTATATTGATTCATGTACTATCATTTTGTAATTTTGATGATTAAAATATATATTATTATTGAATGGATTATGTTTCTATTTAATTGAATATTTATTATGTGTTTATATTAGAATATTTTACTCCTAGTTTTCTTTGTGCATGCATTATATATGAATAATATTTTATATATTTAAAATTGTCATTTAGGAATGGATATTGGACAAAGTTCTCAATTTAAAAGAACCAGGCGAACATAGAGTAAGAATGAAGAAGAGTCACTGTTAAAAATTCTTGAAGAAATAGTTGCTAAAGATGGTAAATGTGAAAAAGGTACCTTCAGATCTGGAACCATAAAAGCCATTGAAAAAAAGATGTAAGAGTTGCATCCAAATTGTGGATTAAAAGTTAATACCCATATAGATTCAAATATGAGAAAATAGAAAAAAATTATGCAATAGTCTATAACACGATGAACAAGAGTGGTTTTGCTTAGAATGACGTAATCAAATGTATTGAGGTTGATAGCAACGAGACATGACAAGCTTATATCCATGTTTAAACTTTATTATTCGTGTTTTTAGTTTTTTTTATATAACTTAAATATAATTTATTATACTTTTTGTATTTTTGTAGCACAATACTGTTGTAGTGGGATGGAGAGAAAAATATTTTCCTATATTTGATTGCCTTGCCAATATATTTGGAAAAACTAATAAAAGAGTAGAAACACCAGCTGATATGACAAATGCAGTTGACCTTGAAGATGAAAATTTAGGTGATATTAATGACGATAGTATGCAAGTGATTGATATTACTGAGACTTCACCACTATCAGTTCCAAATATATCTACCAATGCATCTCAAACTAGAAAGAGAAAGAAAAACAAGGCAAGTGATGAATCTGATCTCAATAGTATGAGATTATTTAGAGAAATGTTTAAAGAAAATGCTGATAAAATTGTTACTATTACTAAAAAATTAATTAGAGCAAATGATGACCGTTCTGACATTTTCAATGAGCTGGAGGCAATGAATCTTTTTCTTGAAGATCATCTTGACGTTTTACAAGTAATAATAGATTCATGTCACTGAAATCTTAAATTATGGAGGTATTTATTCAGAGATTATTTAGACAAATAAAGGATTATTAAAAAAATATTCAATGAATTAGTTATATTTTTAATTAGGTTCATTTTCATAAAGATATATGAATTTTTTTGTATTCATTAATTATTTGAACTATATCTAAAATAATAATGATAAAATTTATTTATTTTGATTTATTATCGGATTATATATAAAATTATTAATAGTAGCATATTTATTAATATATTTTAGCTATATAATTAAATGTTATTATTTATTTAATTGTTAATTTATCTACTAATATAAATTTGTATTTTAAAAATTTTGTGCCTATTTTTGTAAAAAAAAATTAATTAATGTACGAAAAATTATAATTTATAATTAATATTTTTATCTAGATTGATAAATTACATAATTTTTTATTTTTTTAAAAAATAATACAGTACATCATTATATATTAATTAAATATAATATAAAATAATACAAATTAAAATTAATATAATTATATATCAAATATCGTATAATATAATACATACTAACATAGACAAAATATTTAAAGATTAAATAAAACAAAAATAAACAAACGAAAACCAAATAAGTTGAAAAAGAAAGCGGTCCTGTTTTTTTAGATAAGTTAATTAAATATGAAAAGCGAGAGAATCACGGCAAATGCAACCTTCGATTGAAAATTTAAACAATCGGTCCCAATTGCCAGCCTCGCATAACAAAAATAATTTAGAATTAGGCCGAAAGCCAAAAAGGCGAGGCACACATCTACCTTCCTCACCAACTTTCTGCGTTGCAAGTGAATCTGTTAACTCTATTCCTTAGGAAGACCCTTCCACTTAATCATATTTAATTAACTAAACCAAAAAAAGCTTCAAATTCCATAATCTTCATCATCACTGCATACACTTTTCTACCTCTTTCTGATTTCTATTCAAACCCCCTTATTTAAGATATATAGCAGGGATAATACCTAAAACTCACCGTCCATTCTCAGATTGTCGTCGGTTTCTCGTCGGAGGCATCAGCTTCCAAAGGCGTTTTCTCTGGGGGCGGACTCGTCGGCCACATCGTCGGGATCTCGTTCAGGATCGGACTTGTCCATAGCAGCACGAGCCTTGGCGAGAAAAGGCTTGAAAGCCATCTCGATCGCTAGCCATCCAAATGCGAGAGCTCCAAACACCACCATCGCTTGTTTCGCTGGCTTCATTCCCATGTTTCTTCTCTCTGCAGCCGCCGCGTTTACCTTGCGTTCTTGGGCTTTTGAATTTTGATGCAAGAAAGCTCAAGTCAAGAGCCGATTTATATGAGATAGGGACCCGCGTTAGACTATTAACTATTAAGGCAAGTTATTTGTTGGGTACGTCAATTGACGGTCAAGATTGGGTGGAGTTAGGGTTATGCCTGAGATTTTTGGAGAATTGGGCCGCCAGCATCAGTTTCAATCATCCAGTGCAGATTGTCCATATTTAAATTGGGTACATACAAGGATAAGTTGCAAAACATTGCTTGCTGAATAAAAAAAAAGTTCCAACCTTTTTATTGCACTTATTAACAAATGCAATTGCCTAAAAGTTGAAGCTCAACTCAAATTCGTCTACCGGATTGGTAGTATTCCAAAACATGCTCACAAAATAATTTCATTACTCGAAATATAGATCCAGCTGAATCTAAATGAAAACCATACCAGGAGTTGGCTTCTTAGGTTTGACCCCAGCTCTCTTCAACAAGCAAGGTCTCAAAAATTCAAGCTCAGGAACAATATAGCAGACAATATTGTTTTTATTCAACATAAAAAGGAAAACTTCCATTGAAATAAGCAATTCAATCATACAAACAAGAAACATTGACAATGATAATGGCTATGGGGTTGGAAAAACTGTCATGGAAGTTCAAGCTGGTTAGCTCTGTTAGTACTAACTGGGAACCTCATCTGACATTTTTTTCTTCTCAGATGGTTCATCTTTCTGAGGGCACTCTCCCCCTTCTTCTACTCTATCATCTTTTGACAAATCAATGTTGCCTCTTTTTCTTTGAGGAATTACTTGAAAGAATGAAGTTTTCCAATCTCTTGTTTCCAAGAACTTAAGGAGTATCTCTATCACTTGATTTACTGTAAGGACCTGAGAAGATGACATCTTCAGGTAATCGCTAATGGGAAGTTTTGCAGTTTGGATTCCCTGTTCTTGTGCTTTCTTCATGGTTAAACCTTTCCATCTATTCCGATCAACCAAACCACCAACAATATAAAATTTTTTAGGATCAAGCTCTTGTAGCACAATTTCAGAATCTGCAGTAAGATAAACAAGATTTTCTTTCCGATCTTGCAACGCTTCAATATATGAAAGACTTTGTTTCTCAATTATCCATTTATCAAATCCAGGCAGCCTTTGTAATTGGTTCTCCATTTCTCCTCTGCATCCCGTTAACCATAGATGCCCAGGTGAAGAACATCTTCCATTCACAGCATAGCAATACATAATCTGCAAATTCAATTAAAAAAAAAATTACTAATCAAGTTAATGCAATTTAATTCATTATTTTTTTTTTTCAAAAAAATGTTTGTAGCTCAGAAAAAAGACCTGTTGGACGAGGCTGTGAATCTCAGAGGAAGTCATGAGATGACAAAACTCGAGATCTATTATGAAATTTTGGCCGTGAGATTTGGCTTCTGTTAGTCGATGGATCTTATTTTCTCTTTCGTCCGATCTTTTCTCCATTCTTTCCTTTCTCAAGTCTCTTCTTGACTGAATCAACTTTGTCCTCTCCTCTTCAGAGACAGCGGCTAGGGTTTCTTCCCATTCTTTGCGCTTCGTCTCAGCCTCTTTCTGCTTCTGCTCCTTTAGTAGAGCCTTCTTCTCTGCTTTCTTTGCCTCAAATTTCTGCTGCTTTAAAAGCTTCTTTCGGGCATTTTTGGAGAGAAGTGGTTGGGGTGGTGTGGGACTTGGCCGGAAAGTCGAAGGGTTCTCAGGGCTGTTTTGGTCATTTTGTGCAGCATCACCCGCCATTGATTTCTTGCTAGCTTCTAGTTCAGTCTAAGAGTCTACAGAGTCAAATTTAATCAGAACAGAATCTGGAGCCCACCAGTCTATAGTTTGTTTGGTCCATATTGGTTCAAAATAACAAAAGGTAACTTTTCCTTTGATTTATTCTTGGAGCAAACTTTATCTTAGCCAACTTAGGCTGGTATCTTTTGAAGTGAATCGAGATCACCTAAGGCAAGAAAGACAGAAGGTGTATGCATTTAAGAGCAACATGCAGCAGATGAACTAGAAATCACAAGGAAATTGTTGAAGAGAGCATACTGTGCATTTAGCTCAACAACCTAGAAAGAACTTACGAAACACATTTCAAAATGATGCATACCTCATCTACATAAGAATTACCAAGGACTGGTGGAGTTTCATATTTCAAATGAATGGTGCCTACTTACCTATGTTTTGAGGATGTAAATTTTTACATTGAAAAGCACCAAATCGAACTTTTGGTGACAATTTCAATTACATGAAGAATAAAATGATAACGAGATTACAGCGATGCATTTCAATACTCAAATTACCTCATTGTCTCTACACGCACGCATTCTGGTTTAGTTAGTGCATCCAAAACAAAGTAATCTTCCAATAGAGCAACAAAAAGGCATATATTACCCAGTTGGAGTGTACTTTGAAACTAAAGCAGAGTTATGCTAAATGTGAATAAATTACTGCAAAACTATTTACTAATAACACTTTAAAGTATACTTCGAGACGCCAGAATACCGGTTAGGGTTTAACAAAACCATGGGCTGAAAAAAAAAAGAAAAGAAGAGAAAAAACAAGAAGCGGTCAAATGGTGTAGCAGAGAAAGAAACCTGTAATGATGCCGTGATCAGCAGTTGCGTTCTTGAGATCAACAGACACGGTCTCATTGTTCAACTTCATCATAAACAGCGAAAATGAGATGATAAAATCGAATTATCACAACAAAAAACGAACCAAAATGGATTTACAACCTAACAAAATAAAAGAGAACATACCTGACGAGCTTCATTGTGAAGCAGGAAGCAGAAATCTAGGGTTTGAAGAATTGAATTCAAGTCTGTTTTTCAGTGTCACATATAGGGCCCTCGCCTGCTCCGAAACCAAAAAGGTTAACGAAATATAGTTAAACGACAGCGTAGTATATACATCCTATTGTTATTATATATTTTTTTTAAAATATGCAAGTCTTATATAACTCGAGAGAAAATAAAATGTATGAAGATTAGATTTGTCAAATTTGCATTCGATTCCCGAATCCAACCGGTTTATATGCATAATGCCCGTTGCTAGGCGGTTCTAGACGGTAGCAAAACAGTTAAACCGGTAGGCGGTGGCAAGTCGGAGTCGCTATCTTTCTGCTTCTATTCATCACTTCATAAAACAGGATTCTTTCTCGGCAATAGAATCTGGGTGGGTTAGTACCTCCATCTGTTTATTTCCACAGATTTTGGGTTTTTGTTTTAATTGCCTGTCGATTGCTCAACAATTGACTTCATAAGCCTATTTTGATTCGATATGGGAAAGCTTTTTATAGTCTGTTTCTGCTCATGTATCTGATGCTATCTACTTCCAATTAGTTTGTTTTATAATCGAACAGGGTCACGAATTCAAGCCGCTTGCTGCTTGTAGTGGATAATTTGAGTTATTTTGCTATGGAGTTCAATGGCTCCGAGCAACCCAAAAATTATGATCGCAGAAAAGGAATTCTGGGCGACAATGGAGGGCGGGAACATTTTGAAGTAGCAGTATGTACCTTTTACTTTGCTCTTTCTCAATTCAGTTTCTATGCCTTTGCATTGCAATTCTTTCTGTTTGCTGTACTTCTTAGCTCTACATTTTTCGTTTTATTTCTAGCGGTATCTCAAGAGTAAAACTTGTTAAATATTTTTAGTGCACATGCTTTCAACTTTTTATGTTGGTTTTTGTGTTTCATCACTGATTTTAAGTAATCTATCCTTAGGGCAGTGAAAGAAGACCGTGGAGGACAAAAAGGAAATTCCCAGGCGAGGATCAATTGCGTGTCCCTTCATCATTTGCACATGATCAACGGTTTGGAAACCGTGGATCCTATGATGGAAGTATGCTTCCTACTGGTATGTCTTGTGTTTTTTATGCATGGATTTAGTTCCATATCTTGACTGTATCTACTACATTCGACTCATTGCATTATGCCTTGGATACTGTGTCCATAAAGGATAAGCATAGGAGGTAGATGAATTGTTCTAGGCAGGCCGGCTATTCGGAGCAGGGTTGGGCTGCCTTCTAATATGCTTGATTCCCATTTTTGTTATTTTATCTGTTTCAAAGTTAGTTTCTTTAAACCCAGAAATGCCTAGTCCTGAAAGTTCTGCTGAAATCCCATAGATGTCAGCTTAGAATTAATTGGTTAACATGATATCATAAAAAAGTGTTGTATGCTGCTTTCACTAATATATTCCTTTGTTACAATCTTCATGTAAATACCATCTTTGTAAGAAGTTCTAGAGCTCTTCCAATAGAAAATTTTATTTCTGGGTGAGAACCTTGAGTTGATTCATTTATTTGGCTTTGTTTAGTTCTTCAACTTTTGGTTCTTAAGCTACTATTTTTCTTACCTCCTCTCTTTCATACTTTTGTCATACAACTGATGCCTGTTATTTTTCTTATGATCATATGTCCGTAATGTCATCCTATCTATTAAGATTTTAATCTGGGGTCTGCGGTTACTTACCTCATTGTCTACTATATGGAAATTTATGTATTTTCCCCATTTTCTATAATATCTGGTTGTTATTTTCTTTCAATTGCAGGTTGGTTGGATTGCCCTGCATATGGTCAGGCTATAGATCGTATAATTTCTTCAAAAGTTCCACTCGGTGAGTCCTTCAATGAACATATTTCTGGCAAAAGATACACACCCGAACATGTGGTTTATGAACAAAGACTACTTGGAAGAGAAGTGAGTAGATACACTACTAATTATTTGGACTCTTTCAATTCAGTATGTGCAAAGCTAAATTATGTTATCTTCTTGTGAAGTAATACTTTGCTTGGATAGGAAGGGAATTATACAATTTGCATATGGAGAAAAATAAATATAAAATGTATATATTGACCAAAGAAGATGCGCGTGCACACACCCATACACTGATTGTTTTTCTTTTTCTTTTTTTTTTTTATTTTTTTATTCCTGTTTATTTTAATTGAAAGCACAACTTGCCTTTCTAATCTCTTTTAAGTATACCAAGTGATGGTGTTTAGAAATCTAGCATAAGAATTTGTTTTCCATAAAGTGGCGATATTAAACTTGATGCATGTTATCCGTGTGCTTGTTTCCAAAGCGAATAAGATGACATGAAAAGAAAGTGTCAAAATATGACATGTGCACCGTGTATTCTTGCTAATGTGTGAGAAAGAGATATATACTCTTCATTGTGGCAGCATTTCTAAAAATACAAAGGTTTAACGTGTGCTTTTTCAGAAGTGTGCATGTGATATATTTTCTGCAGTCATATCCATTTTGGCAGTAAAAAGCTTCAGACATCTTAATGTTTATCTTGTAATTTTCAGCTTGGTTTAGTGATTGACCTAACAAACACTAATCGGTACTATCCCCTCTCAGCATGGTCAAAGGAAGGAATAAGACACATAAAGGTTTGCATTCAAATTCTCATCTTAAAATTATCCTCTCATTACTTTGAATGGGTGGGTTGAAACTAGATCCTAATACATTCTGTGTTTTCTCGAACCAGATTAGATGCAAGGGCAGGGATTCTGTACCAGATGATGAATCTGTTGACAAGTTTGTCTCTGAGGTAAGATACTAGTCAAAGCAAGATGTGGTCCCTATGGGGAAATATTTTTGCATTTTCCTCTGCTCTTTGATGTTGCAGTCATCTTCTTTTCACCTCATTGGGTTACTTGAGAATTCATTAGTGGTATGTGGAAACATGCCATAGTTTGCGCACACAGAAGATGATCTAATAGTTTCTTTAGGGAGTGCTGACGCTTTTGTTATTTTTCTTTTCTGCCCCAGTTCTGATTCAAGATCGTTGCTTATTCTCCTTAGGTTTCACAATATTGTTCCCAGCCTCAATCAGAGAAATTCATTCTTGTCCATTGTACACATGGGCATAACCGCACTGGCTATATGATTGCTCATTTTCTTAAGCGTACAAAATCAATTTCTGTGACTGAGGTAGGTGCCATTATTTTCATGTTTCCCTTTTTTTTTTTTTTTCTGTTCTAATGTTCAATGTTCTAATTTGAGCGTGCCTTCTGTTTCTTTATGTATGCAGGCAATAGATATATTTGCTAAGGCACGCCCTCCAGGAATATATAAAGATGACTACATCGATTCATTATACTTTTTTTATCATGAAAAGAGGCCTGAGTTAGTTATTTGCCCTCAAACACCAGAGTGGAAAAGCTCTTCTGATCCAGAATTTAGTGTTGAAGCTGTGAAAGATCATAAAAATATATATGCTTTGTCTCATGTATGTAGCATCTGGAGTATATTTTGTTCTCAAATTCTGATAGGCTTTCCATTTACACTCAATTACCAATAGCTTTTATGTTGAAACATCTTATATGCTACATGCTATAACTAGTACCGGCATTTGTTTTTTGTCCATTTGTTAACTTCAAAGTCTGCTGCAATCATGCTGCTACAAAACAGTAATAAAAATTTTATCTGCACTGGAGTCTATGTACCTTGGGGCATGAAATTGTTATCACTCTAAAAGTGTGCTATATAACACAGCCGAATGGTAAATTCGAATAATGACTTGTTTTACTCTTAAAGCGTTTCTTCTGTGAACTTTGTTAGCATAAAAAGTTCCATTCTTTTGGGTCTGGAAAAATTAAGTCCTTATGTAGAAGTAAAAATCTAAAATGGAGAGAAAACTGAACCCTTCAGAGTTTGTGGTTTAATGCTTCTGCAAAATGATGAGAAAAGACATAAATATTAATGTTTTCGTATATACAAGATTGAAGTTGTATCTGGTCTATAGATTTTGCAAGTAGGCATGCCACTAAATCACTACAGCTGAAATAAGTTTTACATGTACAAGAATGTCTTTCTCAAGCCTGAAGGTGTGTATATATTGGGGCATAACTATGTTAAGCTTTTCAGGGGCATACTCCACTAAAGCTCATATGAACTTAAAGCTTAGCATAATTATTTATAATGTAATGATCCACCAACAAAAGAGGTCTTATAAACAGACTTGTTCACGGGCCACGTTTTTTTACGGGTTTAGGTGGTTTTTTAAATATTTTTTAGGTCTAGTGATACTTGTAGTCCTATTTTATATCGGTTTTTAATGACAGTCTGTCTTTATTATGATCTTGGTTCTCCAAGTCCAAGATTCTGGTCTACATGTAAATAAAGATAAACCTTCAAGCCTCAATCCAATATACATGTAAACTCATGTATGGTATTACATCTAAGTCTCTGCATTGTTCATGATTAGCAAGAGTTTTTGCTCATACAAATATATACTTCTGTAACAGTTGAAGCTGCCCCATTCTTTTTTTTTTTTTTTAATTTTTATTACCATGGTTGCTTAGTATGATAGTGTATTTATTTTTATATTTTTCATCTTGCAACATTCAGAATGTTAGTGCTGCTTAATTTTTAAGTTTTTATATAAAACTTTTACCTTTCTTCAAGCTCTTGAAATCGAAGATGGATTTTATTTTCAGTGCACCTCAAATTTTTTGAAATAGGAATCCCTGCCTGTAATGCTTCTCTGGTTCATTACATGCAAATAATGCTTCTTAGAATTTATGTTGCTGTGGACATTTACAGAAACATGATTCTTTATAATATATTAGGAGAATTACGTGGGGGATCATGTAATGACAAATGATGATCTGCTGGGAGATACAGTATCTTCTGACCAACTACGAACAATGCGGCAAAACTGCTATCAGTTGCTTAACTTGGTATTGCCAAAGGGCACTTTGAAAGCTTTTTGTCTTTATTTTTTTGGTGTGCATGTGTACATCTTGTAAAGACGATATTTGAGTTGAACTTTTTCAGTTTGAACATTTTATTTATATTTTGTGAGAGTTAATATGATTATGTTGGAGTTGAATGTCTATCATTACTGGGCTATTTTAAGTAGTCGCTGTTCTTTCTTAGTTTTATGGAAAATATTATTCGGAACCTTAAGATACCATTTGCATAGTTCATCACAGTAAATGTTGTTACATTAATGTTTCATTTAATTTTTTTCTTGCCATTTGCTATTTCAATTGTCATGTCATGGAAGGCTTCAAATCTTAGATTTGGCATATCTATGGAGTTTCTTGTTGTAGGCAATTCAAATGTTTTATCAATTTTCTCTTATAGAAAACCTTTATTCAATATGCTGAAACATATATTCCATGCCCCCGTATCTCAAACGCCTTTACCTTTCCTGTGAGGGGCATCATTATTCTGTCATCAAAGTAAGAGGTTGATAACTACATTTAAGAGGCACAATTTATATGGAATTGTTGCTGCTTAAACATGCTGTAAGTTGTTGTCCTCAGTTAATAGAGATTACTTATATGAAGTTTAAGAATTAATTGGAAACTCATTATTCTTGAATTTGTTTAATTTTTCACTGGTACTTTTTTGTTACTTTGACATGGTTGTTCATCACTTCTCTAATTTGTAATAACTTTTGGATAACCTATTTTTGGGTATTCAGGCAAGAGGGAATCTACATTTTCCTGGTTCCCACCCAGTCTCTCTGAACAGGTAAAATACTTTGATTCTACAGGTGTAACTCAAACAAGTTAACCTGTTCGTTGCATGTCAAGTTACCTTTTTTCAGTAATTCGGATATCGCTAGATTAGTTGCTTTGAGTAATGATTAAAAGCAATTTGTTGGCATGATTATATCTGCCTTGTTTGCAATTGAACCCCAATTTCTTAATCAAATGGACTGAACATATTGATGTTAATAATGAAGATGCTGGATACTGACTGCATTTACTGAGAGCTCAGTCCTAAAAGAGTATTTATTAAGAGAGAAAGCGGGGGCAGTGGAAGATGAATGTTATTTCTGGAAGAATCCAAACTTAGCTTTTGGTTGCCAATATTATTGTATTCTTCACATGCTTATTTGTACTGCTGGTACTAACTAGTTTGATAGGAGAAGCTTCTATGATAAGATTGTTAAGAACCATGACAAACTGGATAACCATTGATTTGATTTACTCCAGCCCATATATCTATCTGAATATTTTCTCCATTCACACTATTGCTGGTAGTCTCTATTGAAGAATTGAAGATTCAACTATCAAGTCTGAAACTACTTTCAGGCACATTACTGTCTCTAATGTGTTCATATCTACACTGAAGAAAGTTAGAATAAACGTGTAAACTGCTATGGTGCAGCATGAGTGAAATAATTTCAAGTTTTACGGTTATGTATTACGTGCACACACACACTTTAGTTTTGAGATTGAGAAGAGGAACAATGAACTTTCTTATTTTATCAATCCTTATATTTTCTTCTGTTTGCTCTATAAATTGTGATTTGTTAATTGGTTCCTGAGATGACTGGAAGCATCTTGTTAGTTGTAACGTAATTTTTTTCAGTGCTGCATAAGTTTGGACAATCACCTTAAGAGTTTTCCGTGATTGACTTGATGTGCAGGGACAACTTGCAACTCTTGAGACAGCGGTATTATTATGCCACATGGAAAGCTGATGGAACACGATATATGATGCTAATAACTTGGGATGGATGCTACTTGATTGATCGGAACTTTTTCTTCCGAAGAGTTGATATGCGGTTTCCATGCAAACAGACAAATAAGGTTTATATTCATGAATTCTTAGCAACAGAAGATTCTGGTGTTGTTTTTATCATATACTGCATATTTGACCGATGACCACATTTTCCATACTACTTTCTTTTAGGGTCGTCCTGATCAGACTCACAATTGCACTTTGCTTGATGGAGAGATGGTTATTGACATGGATCCGAATACACAAAAGCAAGAGAGAAGATATCTCATTTATGATGTGATGGCAATCAACCAAACATCTATAGGGGAGGTTAGTTTTTATTCCTGCTTTTCTATGTGCTTTATACAGTTTCTGTCCCCTCATTTTAGGAGCATTGCACAATTTTATTAATTGTGTTATTGTCATATCTCATGTGGTAAATGGTTGGTGGCACCTGAAGTCCTACTACTGTCTCCGCACAACAGGGCTTTCAAAGATGTGTATAATGAGATTAGTGATACTTAAAACAGCTGAATGGAGAATTGGCTAGTTCAATTGGAAATTCGGAACACTATTTTGAAATTGACTATCTGTGACTTAATGCTCAACAAATTACTAACTTCTACTTCCCGAAGCTCTAAGGGCCATAATTGAAATATTTGTGAATGTCAGGCTGGTTAGGTGATAATTCTGAAATTTAATATAGCATGAAGTTTGACTTGGACATTTGAATAATGGTGCACAAAAGTGATTTCACATGACTTTTTGCTGATTCAAACTTTATATGGGGGTGAAGAACTTTTTTTATGAGCAGAATTCCCTAGCTTCATGTATTCTCTCTCTCTATTTTCTTGAATGCCAGCTGGTAATTAAGAGGGTATTCTTTTGCTGCATTTTATCTTCAATAGCTTCTAAATTTCATCTTCTAATTAAATGGTGTTTGCAGCTGCCATTCCATGAAAGGTGGAAGCTACTTGATAAGGAAGTGATCGAACCTCGAAATTTGGAGCGTGAGGCTCTTTCAAAGAGCATGGCTCCATATTATAGATATGACTTGGAACCATTTAGTGTATGTATTGCAAAAACCACAATGAATGGCTTTCCATTTTTTTATTATTCAACTTTTCTGGAAAAGCAATTTTCAAATTCAAAGTTTATCAGGTGAGAAGAAAAGACTTTTGGTTGTTGTCTACTGTTGACAAGCTTCTAAAGAAATTCATTCCTAAGCTTTCACATGAAGCAGATGGCCTCATATTCCAGGTGCTTGTTATAAAGAGTTTGGGAATTATACTAGGGCTGGTTGAGTTTGTGATGCATTGCTCCCCTCAAAAGACATGTTTGTTCTGTTTGAGACTTCGCCTTATCACTTGGCCGTGTACAGGATACTGACAGTTTTGCTCTGGCAGGGGTGGGATGATCCTTACGTGCCTCGCACACATGAAGGGCTTCTTAAGTGGAAATATCTTCACATGAACTCAGTTGACTTTCTTTTTGAGGTTCTACTGCTAATTATTTTTGTTTCCTTTCTATGTGCTTGCTCCAGTGATTGGCTTAATGTAATTGATGTTTATTATTGGCAGCTTGGAGCTCATAATCGCCAACTACTTTTTCTGCATGAGCGTGGAAGAAGGAAGCTAATGGAGGGGAACAGAGTTGTTTTTAGTGGTTGGTTTCTTCTTCTAATACTTTCCAGTGTCAAAAAGTATAATCTTGCAATTTGTTCTCCTACTTTATATGTGCCTGAAAAACTTATGGTTCACTTCTTAGTCATGGCATACAGTTAAATATATGATATCTATATTTTTCTTCAAAATTCAGTTCCATTGTTACAGGCACTGTGCTTGTAATGCATATGTAATTCTAACAATCTCTATAATGCTTCCTTTAATGTAACTTACAGATGCATCGGATCTATCCTTGTATTCTGGGAAGATTATAGAGTGCTCTTGGGATTCTGAGAAGCAGTTATGGGCTTTTATGCGGGTTAGGACAGACAAGTCAACCCCAAATGAATTTAATACCTACAGAAAGGTTCTGCATTCAGCGTTGCTTTTGCTTTAACCCCTTGAGTTTCTTCAATGTTTGAAGCTAAAACAGTTATTGACATATGATCAGGTAATGCGGAGCATAAGGGATAACATTACTGAGGAGGTGTTATTGAAGGAGATCAACGAGATTATTCACTTGCCGATGTATGCTGACAGAATTCAAAAAGATATCAGAGCTCATCAACATACAGTTTCATCACGGCGCAGGTGATAGTTGATTCACAGATTATGTTACAAGTGATATTCATGCTTGCTAAAAGATCCTGTTTGGTTTGGTGCCTAATGAGAATGCAAAATTTTAGAATGTGTTCTTGGGGCATTGGAGCTGATAGGTTACAGAGCGTGTACTATGCTGCATTAGCTGGTTGGCAATAATCGCCTGAAGGTTCACCGTGTACATTTGTTCTTTCTTTCTACTCTCAATTTTCTTTTCGGGACATAAGGGGAGTTATTTACAGGGTCATATTTAAATAGCAGAATTTTGTATTGGTTCCTCGTAGTTTTTTATTTTCTAAGCTATTCCCTAAGGTTATATAGTTTATAACCTTTCAAATGTTTCTCTCTATAGTTCCTTATACGTAGTAAAATTCAAATGCTACAGAATTGCATGATACATATTTCTATTGAGAGGGACTGATTCGTAGTTTACAATCTCTTACTTTCTGGCCCAATTCCCTGATGTTTTATACTACTCTGCCCATCTGGCCCGACTTCAATTATACACACACTGTACGTTTACGCTAACGAAGAAAGGTTTTAAGAACGAAATGGAAATGTTTGGTTGGGCAGGCCTTAATTCT
Source organism: Excoecaria agallocha (assembly GCA_037975025.1). Lineage (NCBI taxonomy): Eukaryota > Viridiplantae > Streptophyta > Magnoliopsida > Malpighiales > Euphorbiaceae > Excoecaria > Excoecaria agallocha. The sequence continues at coordinate 76,382,716 of CM075806.1, read as the reverse complement.
ATGGTTAAGGGTGTGCAGAATCGAACCGAAATCGAAAATTGAACCAAATTGAATTGAATTTGGTCCGTTTGGTTTGGTTTTTTCGGTTTGCTCGGTTTTAAACCGAAATAAAATTTTGATTTTATTGATTCGGTTCTTGAAATTGAAAAATTAAAAGAACCGAATCGATCGAAGTTTTTATATATATATATATATTATAGTATTAATATTTCAAATGATATAAGTTGGCCTGATGGTTCAGGGAACAAACCAACCTTCCTGAGGTTCAAGGTTCGAATTTCACGGCATGCTTTTTCTTAAGGCAAATGTTTGGCTACTGTATATAGTTGAATTAAGAAAATGTTTGGCTACTGTATATAGTTGAATCTATATTAGTTCTCCGAGGGCATTTTATTGGCATAAAAAAATGATAATGGAGTTATTTTTAATTCAACTTGATTTTTATAATTATTAGAACTATGATAAAAAATTATTTTTAATATAATTATATAGTATTTAAAATTAATTAGTTCAATTAAAAAAATAAATTATTATACTTGTATCATAAATGAAAAGAGAAAAAGTCTGTCTTACTTGGATGGCACATTATAATTAAATTAGCTTGAAATATATATTGAAGTGGTATATATTAAAATAAAAAAGAATAGAGAAGAATGAGAAAGTATTTTTGATTTTTCGTGAAAGATAAAATAATATATGAATAAATTCAGAAATAGTTTGGAAAATAAATACTGGGTTATTTAGGCTGGATCCATAATCAAATGAATGATAATTACAGTATGTCTCCCAACATAATCATTAAAATATCTAATTATTAGTATTTTGTATTTTTGTTTTATATTATTCATCATGTTTTTCATAATCTTTCATCCCATTTCACTTAAAATGTCACTATTAATTTTTTATTTTACAGAATTAGCCTAACAATTCGTTAATTCGGTTTTTTCTCACGAAATATTATTAATAGAATGGTCAATTATTAGAGATAATTAGCTATTAATTCTCTTATTATTATATATATATATATATATATATGCTATTAATATTCTTAGTTGTAATTTTTTTTAATAGAATATGAATTTGCATTAAAATTTAATTCTTATCCATATAAAGCTTACAATTTTTTCAATTATATTAGAGCATATGATTGACCCACATATAAAATCTGGAATCTAAGTGTCATTTTATATTACTTGTTATGAAATTAAATAAATATAAAAATTGTCTATGGGAGGATCTTATAAATGATCCGGGGGATCTATTGTATTTTTAATGTATTTTTTAAAATATTATTTTTGTAATATATTTTTTAATATAATTTTGATTAGTATTTATTATAAAAATAATATAATAAATTTATGTATATTATTTTAATTTTAGTTATTTTAAATGAATTTATTTTATTGAATATAAATTAATTTAATTTATGGACCCATATAGGTTAAAAGCTCAATAAAAAATAAGCCTACATTGATCCTGAACCGATTGAACCGAATTGAACCGATCGAAATTATTTCGATTTGTTCGATTCTCGATTTTAAAAAGTTCGGTTTCACTTCGATTTTTATATTTTCTGAATTTTAGTTTTTGGTTCAATTGATTCGATCTAAAACCGAACCAAACCGACCAAATTCTCACCCTTATTTATGGTAATACTTGAAACCGGCCGTCGGTCAATCGTGCAAAACATTTATTTATCCTAATTTAAAAATTTCCTTAACTTATTAGGGTGTGTTTGGGAAGAATTTTATTTTTGTTTTTTTGATTTTTTTAAATAAAATTAAAATATATTCAATAAATTTATTTTCATTTTGATTTCTGTAAAAATTTAAAAAGTAATTTTTACATCAAAAATAAAAATTATAAATCTTTAAAATATGATTTTTATGGTTTTATTTTTATTAATAATTTAATTATTTTATCCTTATTATCATCATCGCTACCACTATACCATCGCTCTCGTCACTACACCGCCGCTATCGCTACTGACGCTGCCACCACCGTCACTATCACATCGCTGCTATTGCTATTGTCGATGCCACCACTGTCGTCACCATACCGCCGTTGCTACTACCACCATTATCGCTATCGCCTCTGTCACCACCACTAGATTACTGTCGCTGCCGCCATCACACCATTGCCGCTACCACCACCACACCATATTGCTATTGTCGTCGCTGCCACCGCCATCACCACCTCTACCGCAGCTGCCACCACCACCATCACACCATCACTTTCGCCACTACCGTCTCTGTCGTTGCCGCCACCAAAATTATTATCATAATATACATGAATAATTAAAAAAGTATAATATAGTTTTTAAATATATAACATAATATTTTGACAAATAAATATTAAAAAATAAAAATAGTTTTTGAATTTTAAAAAATAAAAAACTAAAATTCTTCAACTTTACGGAAGGCATACTAAGTATATACATTTAGTTTTCCGTTTCCATGCCATCTTTAAGGTAGTTTCCAAATTGATGCATTTTTTATTAATAAATTTCAGTATTGTTGAGTAGGAATGATTAACCATTTTATTAATTAGTTTATTATATTGGTTTCGATTTTAATTAATTTTTTAGACAATTTTATTAGTTAACTATTAAAAAAATTTAACATACAAGTTAATAAATTTTATAATTTATAATGTTATTTTTAATAATTAAAAATACTCTAAAAATTAAAAAAAAATACAAATCAAACTAACAATAAAATGCCAACTATACATATATGCAATAAATAAATGATCATAGGTAAGAATATAATTTCAATATTCATTTACTAAAAATATGTATTATAAGATATTTTAGAAAGTCATAAATTACAATATTTATAGATTATAAAAATAGTGAAAAAAATTAAGTATAAAAATTAAAATATAACTAAAAAGTTCATAAACTAGTTAACTGTTACTGGTTTTTAAAAAGTATAATACTAAATTTTCGGTTTCATCTAACGGGTAAAAATTTATTTTTCATTTTTTCCCCACCCGAGTGTTGAGAATCATTATGTAATTGCATACAAAAGAAAGTTAAAATTCATATCTTAAAAAAAAAAAAAAAACTAGTCCAGTCCTTTTGAAGCTAGCATATGATATAGTCTACTAATTAACATTATCTTCAATTAGCTTTACTAATTACTTCTCATTAATTCTTTTATTTAATAATACTAATAATTTATAATCAAAAACTAAACTCTGGATCTCATACGTGACGTTCAAGAACTCACATGCAATCATGCATGTGTATTATATTATATTATATTACAATCTATATTTAATAATAATAATAATAATAACAACAACTCCTGGCCAACTTGAGGTGATAATCACCCGAATCAGGCTGCTTATTTCTTAAAGATTTATCGACAAATCCATATAACGAAAAGCAAATCTAAGCAACGGTGGTGAAGTTGAAGTTGGCACAAGTGGTCTGTCTCCCGAAAAGCAGAGAGCTGAATCCAAGTCTTGAAGTAGCCAAATCAAACTGCAACAGATTATTCTCAATCTGATAACCTCCCATCACAATCGAAGTTCTTGGATTTGATCCTCCATCAACAAACCCTAAGCACAACACGTCTTCACTAACCTCCACTATTGAATTTGCTCCGAAAATACTCCATGTCACATTCTCATTCTGCAAAACCAGAGAAATTGTGGGCACTCCATACCCCAATCGAGTACTCGCCACATTTTCCGAGCTAAAGCACACATCAAATGGAGCCACTGATCCCACTCTGCTTATATTCATGGCTTCTGCGTCGCTAATAAACGCATCAGTTACGGCTTTAAAGATTGAGGATTCCATTATTGTGTATGGATTTACAGTGCTGATTTTTGTTCCGCCATTGCCCTCTCTATCAATGCTTAATAAAGTCGCGTTTATCGGGACTTTTTTGTCATTGATTTCAATTGAACTTACTCCGATGAAATACTCCACTGAAGGCTCGCCTTGTGAGAAAGCTCCGGCGGTGCTAACTGGGTTGATGAAGAGAGGGGTGAAGGTGAGAGATTGAGACGTGAATTGAACATTTGGGAGGAAATTATATGGGCCGTCACCGAAGAATATTACACCGTTAGAAGACGGCGATGAGGCTAAACAAATGGCGAATTTTCTATGGAGGCTAAAGGCGGAGGCAAATTGAGAAGGCAAAGCAGCTCTGTTACGGCCAAGGCCAGCCATGCCTACAACACCATCAGCAAGGCCTTGAAGCAAAAAACTGGGTGCACAAGAGAATAGAAACCTTGGCACCGTCACTTCACGGTCAGGGTTGGAGCACATTAATTTATACTTATTAATAAGTTTTTGGTATATAGAGTTGTCTTATTCTTTCTATTTTTTAAAATTTGTTTGTTGTTCTTCTGTATTAAAAGTTTAACTTGACTGTTGAAATGTTTCCAAATATCCAAAAATCCTTTATTTTTCTTTTAAGTATCAAATTCAGATCAAAATTTTTTTGATCATGTTATCAATTATTATTAGAAAAATGCCCCAAAAGTAATAAAAATTATATATATTTATCTTTTAAGTATATTTTTAACTAAATTTTTTTACTAAAATATTAAAAATAATATATATTTGCCCCTTAAATATGTTTTTTTTTTACTAAAATTGCCCTTATCATCACATAATTGGTTCGAATTTATTACTGAAACTAACAAAATTAAAAAACACACATGATAAGTTAATTAAAATTATATAAATTTGTTACATATGTACTATAAATTAATGTTAACTTTTAAAAAATATTAATATTTCTTACTATTAAATATTTTCTATTTACTTATCTGAAATTAAGTTATTTCGACAAATTTAACATTAAAAATTTTAACTCTTGTTCGATAATGCCAATTTGTAGTGCATATATATCAAATTTATATTATTTTAATCAGATTGCTATTTATTTTTATGTTTACTTATCTGAAATATTATTATTTTAAATGACAAATTTAAGCTAGTTATATAATAATAATAATAATAATAATAATAATAATAATAATAATAATAATAATAATGGCACTTTTTGCCTAAAAACATATTTAACAAGAAAAAGAAAAAGTATATGGTTTTTAATATTTTAGAAATAAAAATTTGGCACAAAACAATTTAAAGAAAAATGTATATATTTTTCAATACTTTAAAAGTAAAATTTAAGTTGGTAAATTTTGTATTGTTATCATTTTTATACCCCTATCCACCCCAAACTTGAGTAACACTATGTCAACTATATATATATATAAAACTATGCGATTAGAATATAGATTTATGAAATTCCGTTTCAAACATATATATATTTAGAAATTAGAAGAAACCAAAATACAGATTGAATCGAGTTGAGTACCTTGCAGTACCCTATCCGTTGCCTATCCAATAATATATTGTGTAATTGTTTTCACAATAAGTATTATGTGAAATTAATTAATTTCTTCCAATCGTATTTATATGTCCTAATTAATGCTGGAAGCATTCGCTAATCATCAATCTATGCTAATCCATTTTTCCCCTTACTTTATACGGTGTTTTAGATAATTAAGTAAGCTGACAATATTGATTAAAAGGTTTGCATTATTACCACGTAATAGCAAGACTTTATTGATTTAAACACCAATGACTGCAGAAAAAAGTCATATTCGAAGGGGATAGCCTGTCTTAAAGTCAAGAAATCCGCTTATTTAAATATCATAAATCATTAATTAATACGAAACAATGTGATAACTGAAAATTTTGGCTGCTAAAGTCAGTCTTATTGCATTCATTAATAAAAAGAAGAAAAAAAAACCGTTAGTATTGTCGGCAAGTTTCTCCTTTTATGACGAAAGGGAATGATATCCATTATCCAGATTAATGAAATTATTGCCACCTGCGATCCATTTTCCATTCAATTGTTTTCAACAATTTGTTGGATCCTCTTTAACGGGCTGATAGGCCCATTTCCATCCTCTATTTTGACGAAAATGGAGGCTCCATTGGAGCAGCCCACGTCCACTATTTTTTTCGCCGATACTTTCCCACCGTGGGCAGTCACCGTCGCCAATCGAAGGAATATTCCGGTCGCTTCCTTATTTTTGTATATATGCAACGGGTTTCCAGTAGTGACATGAAATGCTACTATGATCCAAACTTAAGCATACGTAGAAGTGAACGTGCAATTCACTTCGGAAAATTTGACCCAAAAAATAATTAATTTTTTAATATTTATTTTGATATAATGTACCGTTTAAAATTTATAAATTAAAATAAATTAATATTATCTTAAAATTAATAACTTCATTATTGTAATTATTTGCTTATTTGCATAAGTGTAATATATTAATAGAGGTTAAATTGTCCCAATTAAAAAATTTTAAAGATTAAATTATTTTTTATGAAATAATTTAAGAATTTTTTTTGCATGTTCAATCTTTTCATGTGTTATTTTTTTTGATATAATTTTAATATCGTCGTAAACACTAAATTAATAAAAATAATTAAAATAATAAATTATTAATTTTAAAATAATATCATCCTAATTTATAAAATTTTTAAAAATATTATATCCAAAGATATTTGCTTTTTCTCTTAAATTTCATCACTGAATCGCATCTTTAGCCGAAGTAGAAATAGAGCGACACTTGTTTTGGTGGGACCAAGATTATCTCCGGATTGACATTAATGGAGTCTTTTCCACCCTTCCAAATTCAAATCTACTGAAAAAGTTAAGAGAAAACAGATCCCAATGTCCTCCATCTTCGTCTTCATCTTCTTCATTTCTTTCTCCTTTACTCTCACTCCATCTCTTTCCCAAACACCACTCCTAGCACCCATACAAAAAGATCCCCTTACCCTCCTCTACGCCATTACTCTTTATTTTAAAACTCCTCTCCAACCAGCCATTTTACACCTCGACCTTGGCGCATCCTTCACCTGGCTCGACTGCTCCAAATCCTACAACTCCACCACTTATCGACACATCCTCTGCAACTCTTCTCTCTGCAATTCCTTCCACTCCTCCACCTGCGCCGCCTCCTGCGACGCTCCTCCAGGCCCCGCTTGCGCCACCAACACTTGCTCTCTTTACCCAGAGAATCCTATCACTCGCCAGGCTACTCTCGCCTCCGCACTTCTCGATTCTCTCGCATTGCCCGTTGCTGAAAGTTCACATTCGGGTCAAATCCATCTCATACCCGACTTCGTTTTCTCTTGTTCGAAAACTTTCCTTTTATCTGGGCTCGTTAATCAGGCAACCGGACTCGCCGCACTCGGATGGTCCAACCATTCGCTTCCGGCGCAGATTAGCAACTCCCTCTCTTCACCACGCCATTTTGCGCTTTGTCTCTCTGGGTCCACCGAAAAACCGGGTGCCGTTTTTTTCGGAAGGAGTGGACCTGATTTGTTGAAATCGTTGGTCTACACAGGGCTAATTTCGAATCCTGTGGGGAGCAGTGTAATATCCAGCAATCAGGAACCGTCGGATGAGTATTACGTGAATTTGACATCCCTTAACGTTAACGGAAAAGCAATTCAATTAAATGCGTCACAGCTAGGCATCGATGAGAATGGTTATGGTGGAACAAAGCTTAGCACCGACACTACTTATACTATATTGGAAAGTTCTATTTACAACGCGTTGATTGAGGCGTTCGTGAATGAATCAGCTGGGTTGAACCTCACCGTAAGAAGTGTGGTGAAGCCATTTGATGTGTGCTATGAAGCGAACGATGTTATTACTACGCGGGTGGGACCGGGAGTACCTACTATTGATCTAGTGATGGAGAATGATGATGTGTTTTGGAGAATATTTGGATCGAATTCAATGGTGAGGATTGAAAGGGAGGGTGTGGATGTGTGGTGCTTCGGGTTTGTGGACGGTGGGATCAACGCGAGGACTTCGATTGTGATAGGTGGACATCAGATGGAGGACAATTTATTGCAGTTTGACTTGGAGTCAAAAAGATTTGGTTTTAGCTCCTCACTTCTGCTCAGGGGGACCACCTGCTCTAACTTCAACTCAACTTCTTATTTCTAATAACTACTGCCCTACTTCTTCAGTTAATGCATTGTTGCTTTTATATATATATATATATATATATATATATGTGATTAACTATTCTAGGTCTGGTTAGTATTAAATAATTTTAATAAAGTTTAGAAACTTATGAGTTCATATCAGAAAAAAGTAAGTTACAAATAAGTTTTGTAAATTGAGGAACAGTGGGCATAACTCCAAATCTAAACAAGAAGAAAGCCATCCATAACATTAATAGCTTTCCCTCGCAGCATCACTCTATTGTTCTCCTCATCCAAATGAACGTTTAATTTTTCCACTTCTATGTGATGCCTAATCAAAATAAAACACCGTGAATGATACATAATTAACAAGAACTATCTAGTCTATGTTTAAAAGAGAGAGTACTGCATATGCCACAAAATCACGCTTCCCCTTCAGCTTTTTGCTCCAATAAGGTACCAAAGCACAATGTGCACTCCCACAAACAGGATCCTGAACGACATAAATATGCAATATGAGAAGCGATAGAGATGCCAAGTTCCCTAATATCGGACTACACTAACTCTTATGTACGATTAATGTTTCCCACTCCACCAAAGTATCATCTTCTATTAAATTTGCAGGACTAGAACCTCATTATAACTTTGGTAACGACTGACGAGTTAAGCTTGATGATTTATTTCATGAATTTCCTTCAATTCTTCATCCAATTAAACGAAAAGTTTTGACATACTTGCCTCATTGACTCCAAATTTTGGGCAAAAGAATCGACTACAAAAATCAAATCCAGACTCTGGTAGAGCAACTCCTGAAACAATTATTCCCCTTCCAGGGCATTTCAGAACTTCATCAAACCGCGGCTCTAATTCTGCAACATCTTTACCCGATGGCAGCACAACCTAAAAACACAACAACCCAGCAATCACAAATTCAGATCAATTTACAGATTTAAAAAAAAAAAAAAAAGAGGAGGGAAATATTACAAATAGATCATCTGCAGAAGTAGTCCTCTTAATATCAACTATGGTAGCTCCATTCAAGGCTCTAGAAACTAATGCAACATCAACGGAATTGATTTCTTCTATTGGGACAATTGGGAAATTCAATTCAATAAAAAAACAATCTTTTTCTTGGCCGTTGTCAAAAGTATCAGGAACCTTCTTCGCTGTAAGAATCCCAGACAAAGTCTCGAATTCAATTATGTTAGAACTCACTAAACCATTAGCGAAGAGAGCATGTGAAGCAGCTACAGTGACATGGCCACAAAGCTTCACCTGCAAAGGGGATTGCTTTTTTTTATTTTCTTTTTCCTAAATTCGAATTAATCATATTACAATTTACATAAAGGAAAGAAGTGGGAGATTAGTTTAACCTCGGAAACAGGAGTGAACCACCTGAGATGGAATCTGGGATTTGAAGAATCGGCGGACTGGGTGATCGGGGTGAGGAAGCCGGTGGTGGGGATGTTGAACTCGGCGGCGACAGTTTGCATCCATCTTTCACTTGCTCTTGTTCTAATAAACACACAACTCCAGGATTACCCATGAAGGCCGACTCAGCGAAGGCGTCCACCTGCTCAAGACCCGTAACTCGTTGGCATCACCAAATATAAAGTTGTGATCTTTTTATTATATATGATTGAAAATTCGTGGACAGAAAGAGTACCAGAAAGTATTTGACGGGTGTTTTTCCCATTTCTTATCCAATACAGACAGAGATGAAGATGTAATAAATAGTTAATTCCATAGCCCCTATTGGATGTTAGCCAGACAATTCAAAGCGATGAGTTAGAATCATCCGTTTGAATGATTGGATGGAATTTTTTTCTTTTCAGATCAACCTATCATAATCTACACTTTTTTTTTTAATTGAGGGGCAATATATTAAAATAATTTTTGTGGCTGCAAGATTTCTAGTGGACATCATAACCCAATGTTAGCTCATGTTCAACTGATCAAAATCCAAATCAAAATGGTATTCATCACTTTTATCAATAGGAGGTCACATCTCCATCATCACAGCAGTGGATTATGATCAGTTAAACATGAATCTTTTACCAAGCACTATAGTGTTTTAAGGGTCAGATTAACCGTTGCATCTAGGGGTGTTCAAAATCCGACCCAATCGATGACATTCGATTAATCAATTCATTGATTTCAATTTTTCAATTTGATTAATCAATATTTTTTGATTATCCATTAAAATTTATAACATAAAATTATATAAAAAAATTATATAAAATTTAATTCAATTTCAAATGTATAAAATAATTTAATATAAAAATTACGAAATAGATATAATTTACTAGCTAAAATTCATGTTCTATAAATTAATAGCTAATATTATAAAATAAATTTAATATTTATTAAAAATCACTATATTTGATTTTAAATCAAATAAAATTTTGAATAATATTAAATATTATAACATAAACTCTAAAATATAAAAAAATATAATTAAATACTATTAAATAAAATTGAATATCAATATATAAAAAAATAACATATATAAAAATTAATCGAATACTATATATAAATATTACTATATAATTAAAGAGAATAATATAATATAAATTTAATTTAAAATAATATATAAATTTTATAGAAAAATATAAAAAATAAAAGTACAAAAATAAAATAATATATATATATATATCGGTTAACCGTGAACTAACGGTTAACCGATACTTAAAATTCTAAATTTTATATATTAATAAAAAATATAAAAATTAAAAACCGTAATTGAATCTATCGAATCAATTAACCGTAAAAATCGATTCGATTTCGAATCAATTTTACGATTAGCAATATTTTTGATTTTTTGCACACCCAAATTTGAGTGTTTTTTTTGTCTCTCATTTTTGGAGTTCGCAGGAAAATCTTCATTATAGGAGGGGGAAGATGTGGAATTGCTAATCAATTGATTACAATGATAAAAACATTGTCAAAGATCTAAACCTTAAATCAACCTCAGTTGAATAGAAACATAATGTACAACAGACGCTCTAGCTTCTCACGAACCAGAACGTAATAAGTGGTACGAATAGGTTGAAATGTTATATCCAGATTAATATTATATTACACCCCAGCTGCGGCGATCTCTGCTTTTGCTGCGTGGATCACAGAGGATTCTTATTTATATGCAGAGCTTGAGCTCTTCCCCAACTAAATCACCAGACACCTTCCTTGGACATTTTCAGAAAATGTGATAGCGTGATTGTTGGAAGCTCAACTTCACCCCTGGACTTCTTCTTCTTCTGTATCCTAGTTGTCTTCAAACACTCCGTGCCCTTGGACTCGGACGCTGTAACTGATGCCAAGTTGTAAAACTGCAGGGGAACAGAGATATTAGAACTCCACGGAGCACTGCCAAACAATCAGCTATCCTTTTGTATTGTACAGCTCAAGGAACTAAGGAAGTTGCAATTTAATTTTTGAAATGGCAAAAATTACCTCACAGACGCCATGCAGCAACAATCTGTGAAAAGGATCTTGAACTTGTAATGCAAGAACTTCGCCTTTGCTTCCCTGAATAAACTCCCGAATGCATGTCTGTAAAAGAAAAGTTGGCTGCTTTTCAACAAGAACAAAGACTTGGCTATTCGGTGAAGGCTATCAAGTGAGATGAGCTTTTCTCATAGCAGACTCTTGGATATGGTAGCCAAAAAAACAAATGATGCATACAAGAAAGCATAACTTAAAGCTACTGAAAAGAAACCCGGTGCTTTTCTCTGTGATAGCAAGCGATTGTAGAGCATGCAATTGACGTCAGGATAACTGAATGACTAGCAGCTTCCAAATTCAGCTAATTTAGAATTCCATCGTTTACTTAAATCAAAAAACACACATCACTGTTTAGTCTGTTTACCATAGTGTACTACAGCAAATCAATCCCGTTGACTGAATGATTAGAGTTTAGACCCCAATTAGGCTCCTGAGTTGCACTTTTCTATCACAGGCAAACCTCAGCCCACCTAAATGCTACACTATATGCACAGTTGAAATAAAGGGAAAAAACATACAAATAGAATCTTTCCAGAGTACAGTGTAAATGGTATTAGTCATTTAAAACAAGTTTAAGTCCACTGTGTACCTCATAGCCCTCAATAAGATCCGTAAGAAAGCTCCGGCGCAGTGCCTCTCTTGTTCGGCAATCTATTCGACGCCATGCATTCAGTACAGCCAATTTATCAGCATCTACATGAACCCTTCTCTTTGTTGATGGACTGCTTAGGCGATCAATAATATGACCCTACCACAAATGGATAAAAACTACAGTTAGAAAATATTGCCATTGCACATACCAAATAGTGCTCTAAACATATACCGGATAACACTAACCACCAAAAGATGATCTACCAATTTATAAATCATAAACCAGAGAAAAAAAATTCACACCTAAGAACAACCGCAGAAGGCATTAAAAAATATTACAATGTGCAAGTCAAAGTCAAAATTAACTAGATTATCACTCTAAGATATCATAAACAGTAGAAAAGGGAGAATATTTGCTCCAATTTTGGAGAATGTACAAAGATCAAAACACTATTTGATGAATAAAAGCTAAAGACACCTGTTTGTCCATGTCTATATTCCTAAATTTCTCCCACTCTCCCACATTAGTCATGCAAAATGGTGACAGTGGTACATCATCACCTGTAAAAAGAACCCGAAGATCAGTGTCTATTAATATGACACATGATAAAAATTAACCTGAAGAGGTCATTGCAGAGCAGGTACACATGAGATCAATGTGGATCTAAAAGTATAGGCACTCAGTGAAGTTTAGTATAGCAATTGATAGAGCCTGCAAAACAGATCATTGCCTGCAAGTAGCATCGTCCATTTTTTTTTCCTTTTCTTTTTTGTTGGAGTTCCTATGAACTGATCAGGCTTGAATGTAAAATTAAATCTCAGCTTATTACTGATGAAACACTTTGTTTAGAGAAATCTACACGAATCTAAGTACTTGCAATTGCAAGTAAAAATGCAGCCAGTTCCAAGTTATACTAATTCAAGAACATATATTGCTTCTCTTCAGATTCAGGTTGCATCATCTGCCAGCTTATGTTAATTATTGTCGTAATTGCAAAACGCTTTTCAATTGGTTCAATGAAAATCTCACATATATTCTCAGCTATTGGCTAAAATCAAAGAGATTTTACACTCAAGCTTCCATATTCTTGGTATATCACTTCAAAAGCATGAAAGATATCTCAAAATGGGAATAATTACTTATACATATCATTGTTCATTACCCCAAGGTGGTGGAGCAAACAACCCTCTAATTTCCTCTGCATTCAGGCGAGGAACCAGTTCCATCAACAAACGATCATTAATCCATCTACGTGATCTCCGGTTGCTGACCTGAGAAAAATAAGAAAGTAGCCACAAACTGAGTTAGCGACTTTAGTTCCCCAAAATGAGAAAAAGATGAATCAGCTCGAAAGTTAAATAAGGCATAATATATCCCAATTACGAAACTCCAAGCAAGAAAATTACTTTGCCAGTTAAGCTCTCGAGGAATTCAATCTTCTTCTCAATTGATAGACCCCGGGACTTTGCATTATCAGCTGCCAAAGTTAAAATTTAAAGAAACAAGAACCACAAAGGGTAACAATGACAACGTAGGTGAAACCGAAAAAAACAAAAGAAAGGAAAATAAATGCAAAATTAAAGAGAAAATGCAACTTGGGTTTGTTAATAAGCCTAATAAAATAACAAATTAGAATAATATTAAATCAAATCTCAAATTCCTAGGCAAAATTTTCATCCTTAACAATAGGTCTCTTCCTTTCCCTAATAAAGGGTAAAAAAATAGCAACTTTACACTCGTGCATTCACACAATTAAGCCATTGAAATACTAATATCAAAAAATAAGCCGCATCATGGAGGAGTTACCTTTAGAAGGATCAAGAAGAGGAGACGAAAGAAGACCTTCTTCCACAAGCTGCAGAACCTCAGGAGTGGCCATGATTGATCGCTTAAACGACCAACAAATAATCAGATCTGTATTGTTTATCGATAATTTTGGAGATTTGAGGAGCAGAAAATGAGAAATGGAATTGCGAGATGAAGAGCTAAAAACTCCGATTTAAAACGAATGAGAGGATCAGAGCACCGAAGCGGAGGAATATGATCCGTGTTTGGATGCGACAATTTATTTCTGTTTTTGCACGTAATTGTGATGTACTTTTCGGACATTAATGCCCTTCTGGCCAATGTCACAGCCTTTTCTGGTTCAATTTTCTTTGATGTCCAATCACTGGAAGCTCAACTTCAGATACAGATGGCCACGTATCATCGGCCTTTCAATTAGGAGGAGGATACGTGGACGAGATAAAACCTTCAACTATCAGAAAGAACCGCTTATGGTCGAAAACGCTGCCGTTTCCTTATGGATTTAATAAGCCCATCAAGACTAGAATTATGGTCCTGGGCTGAGCCCAAGTTCAGATTTTAGCCCATAATCCCAAGGCGGTGGAATTTTAAGGCCTAATGTAGGGGGTAGAAAAGGAATATAAAAATTTGCAGAACCGACATTTGGCAGCAAATTTGCAGGTGGTTTGTTATTTGGTACGTAGTATGTAATAATCAGAGTGCAAAAATGGTGATGGACCGGGTGCTGAGCAAAGCCTGATAAAGCTATCTCCTTTCTTAGTTTTTCATCTTTCCCTTTTATTTCTCCTTCCTTCCTCCTCTTTTCCTCTTCTGCATACGGTGGCTTTGTAGTGATTTCTCTGCTACTTGCTGCCTTTTCAAACTCAAGTATTTATATTTCTTTTATGGATTTTATCTATGTTCTTACTTGTTGGTGTATTAAAATATTTGCCAATGTATCGATTTGATTAAGCATAGTGGCCAACGCTTGTGTTTCGTCCATAGTTTTGATTTAGATATGGAGCTTTTGGGATCTTCCTTTTTATAGCTATTCGCCTGTCTCGTTTTTTAGTGATGGGTTTCTGTAGATCCTGCAAAAATTTTACACCATCCCCGTTTTTCATTTCCTGGAGTTTGCTTGCTTTTATTATCCTTTTATACTTGAGTAGTAGTTATTGTTGTTTATCCTTTAGTTGTGTTGAGTTAATTGATTTGTTACACTGTTTAATTAGTTTTGATTTTTCATTTGTTTCAGATTTGGCGGTATGGAAAGACGAAATGGGCATGAGAACTCTTTAGAGCTAATGATGATGAATTTTGGGGGAAATGTTAATGATGCCACTTATGGAGGTGGAGATGGTCCTAATAATCAGCACTTTATTACACCTGATGGAGGGAGTGAGAACCAGGCTAATGCTTTGCCATTACCTCATTGGTTTCATTGCCAAATAACTCCGTTGAATTATTATGAATTTATCACAGAGAATTCATCACTTCTTGGGAAAGCTCCTGTTAGTGATTCCAATTTCATTCCAGGCATGACTGAATTCAAAACAGAACTCACCTACAATAATCCAGGCATGGCTTCTGGTTCTCAACCTGCTGATTCTTGTCCTGACATGGATGCTTGGAAATGGAATCCCTATCTCTACGCGTTCAATCCTGACACATATGAAGCTTTGCCCAATGTAAAGACCTTATCATGTGCTTTACTCATATATACTAAGTAGTTCAAGGAACATGGATATTCTTTAGCAAATAAGTTTCCTGTTGTGATTGATTTGTCTCGATTGTTTCTAAGATTATATTGTTTCTCAGATTTAATGCCTTCACCAATAAATTAAATATCGAATTTATACTTGTTTTGTTTTGTTCAATAGTTGAGATGTTTAGAACAATATGATGGAAGGGACCCTGTGATCAAACTTGAGAGCTCACTAGATCAGATCCCAACTCAGGTCAGGTTTTTATTCATCACTGGCTTATAAATCATGTTATCAAGTTGTCTGTTGCTGCTAAGGAATCATACAAGATAATTCTACTTGACAATTTAACAATAACAGTATGATGCAAAAATCTTGCTACAGAATCATACTTTATGGACACAAGATCAGAGTAAAGCAACCGGTAATGTTTCCCCGAGTCATCCAAGAGCCAAAGTAGCTGCATCTGTTTTTCTATCTAATCCAGGTTCTAATGCATCAAGACAAAGAGCTTCTTCAAGTGATCGTGTAAGCAGAATGTCATTTCAGTCCACTTCATATGCTAATGGCAGTACCTTGATTATACCTTGCCATAATTTATTTACATGTGAAATATAGGAGTTGCAGTTGCTAATTCTGTATATCTGCATTTATATATTTCTTTTATTGACCCATCATATTCATTAGAACCATACTTGCATGTAATTAAATGTTTCTAAGATTGCTCTTTTAATTCAGCAACGCAGGATAAGAATTGCTGAAAGACTGAAGGCACTGCAACAATTGCTTCCACATCCTGTTGAGGTACATGATTCTGTAGCAACTATTGTCAAAGAGAAATTGTATTAATTTTTAATCCATTATTGTCAGTAATGCTATGTTGCTTTATGTAAAGTTTACGATGTCATCTAAAATGCTTAACCGTACTCAAAGACCAAAACAGGGCGGCAACCCTCCAGCATCTCATTATACATACTTTCATGGCCCCTAAGTTTGTAGAATTGTCTATTACAAAATCCAGCTTGGATGCCCTGTTATATTTCAAGTTCTTGAATCCACAGCACACCTACCCTTTTTTCTTTTTGGCAGGGAAGTCAGGCGGCTGTAATGGATGAAATTATTAGCTATGTCAAGTACCTGCAATTGCAGATGGAGGTAATTTCTCTCTTATTTTGTGAATTCATCCCATCCATACATTGAAAGGAGCCTCAGTGATCATAGTTCCTATTTCAGTTTTAGGGATTTGATGCTGTAGGCTTTCATCTGTCATATTTCAGAAGAAATATTTCGCTTCCTCAGGTTACTTATGTAGTTCCTCAAGTGCTTTAGGCTCTAACATAGATTCACAACTTTGGTGAGGACCAGATCAAACTGTCAATCAGTCAGATAGAGGCTTCAATTCTAGAATTATCTTTTATTAAAAAACAAAATTTTCCAATATCTTTTATCCTTATCGTTTCAAATGATTGTATTAGTAAGTCCAAGGGATAATGAATTATGCAGGAATTAAGCCGGAGCAAATTGGGAGGTGAGTTCATTTCAGTTCCTTCCATGTTCCATGAGGTATAAACTATGGAAGAGCACATAATGATGTTTCATTTAAACCAATAAATATCAATATCAACAACTCTGATATCACTTGGAATTCCTTCCTAATGATTTGGTTTTCAGGGGCATCAGTGCTACAGTGTCCATGAGCAGTCACTGAATGAACCTCTGGAAGAAACAATGGCTAAATTGCTCAAAGTGAACTCATCTGTTGCAACTAAGTTTTTGGAGAGCAAGGGTCTTTTTGTCATGCCTATGGCTTTGGCTGACAAGTTAGAACAAACATTGTAGATGTTTAACAGGCATACGTAGCTAATTTTGTCCTATTTTATGCTGATCCTTTTGGACAAATACAGTAACAAAAAGACCATTCAATGTTTCTGTAATCCTGAAAATATGAATCTTGAAAATGTCATTTTGACAAGTTCTGCTATAGATCTCACCCCAGAATTTTCCACTGAAATTTCAAATATAGAACTTGAAATATGCAACTTTTAAACTATGAGTCATACTTAACCAGTTTCAAATTTCATCTGTGCTAGGTGGAAATCGAATTTTGTACACAGATGACATATTTACAGCAAAAATGTCACCTTAGAGACTATTGGAAATTTTTTTTTTTTAAGTTGTTTGCTTTTTTTTTTTTATAAATTTGCGAGCATTTACTCCAACAAAATATTTTTCATCAACCAAACCAAAATACTAAAAACAAATTTATAGAAAAATAAAAGGTTTAATATATATAGAAACACTTAAATTTAGCTTCATAATTTATTTAAATATTTAAATTTTAATAATATTTATTGAGCTTCTATACTTGTCAACTTTGTAAATAATAAATACATATTAATACTATTTTTAAAAAATTAGAGTATGTGACATTAGTTGTATCAACGTGATATTCGATCCAGTATAATGAAATGTATGTACAATAAAATCAGCAAAAATTAAAAATAGAACGAATTGATTTTTTATTAATTTTAAAGAATTTTTAATTGATTTTTATGTTACGTAATGCCAATCAATATAGTTGAGTGTCATATATTTTAATATTTAAAATTTACTATAAATTTATATTTATTATTTATAAATTTGATAAATATATTAAAGTTTGTTAAACTTAGGAAAAATTGGAAAGAAAAGAAAATAAAGTTATTTTAATCTTTCCAACTTTTTTAAATATCTAGTAAAAAACTAACTAAAAAATTATGTAACTTATTAATTATTTATATTTAAAAAAATAAAAAATATATTTTTTTAATATAGATTGAAAATATATATTACTATATTTTATCAGATAAAAAATAATTTAAAAATTTAAAAAACTATATTTTTAATTTATTTCAAAAAACATAATAAATAATTAAAAAAAATTGAAAGATTTTTTAATTTTATCTTAATTATTTTATATTTTAAGTCAAAAAATATTTTAATTTTATTTTTAAAACTTTTTAGCGGTATTACTATTGATTTACCGCTTCAAGCGGGATATTTTTTTTTAATAATGTGTTTTTAATAATTATTTACAGTTTTGATGCTTATCATAAATTATTTATAAAATTTGAATGTTTATACGAAATCGCTGTTATATGTAGCGATTTTATCAGAAAAATTATAAGTAGAGGAACCCGTTTTATGTATGAAATTATTGACAGGCACAGCAATTTCAGGCCCTAAAACTGCTGTATCTGTCAACGGTTTCTCTCTCTTAATTTATAGGAGGCCATCTTGCTTTTTTTTTCTTTCGCCCCCACCCGCCTCATGCATAGTTTTTCTTTCGCCCACAACCGTATTACACCTCTTAATTGAAGTTTATATTAAAAATTAAATAAATTATGCACAACTGTTCGAGGCTGTGGGCACAAAAGTCAAAAGTCGAAAGATCCGGAGTCAATAAAAATATAAATTGTACGTAATTGGATAATCAATTTTAATTATCGCACCTATGATATCAACGATAAATAATTTAATCATTGAAAGCAGTTGCCTTTTCCTGTTACTCTTGATATTTTCTCATTTCTAACATTACCAATTTACCACAGTAAAATAAACAAATGATTAGGGAATGAAAAAATCGGAATTTTAATTAATTAAAAATTATATATTTTTTAAAAAAAATTTATTAATCGATTTATATATATTTTATAGGTTATATTTATTTATTAAAAAAGTTAATTTCTATTTCTATTTATTAAAAGTATGTTTTATAATAATATTTTAGAAAGTAATATACTATAGTAAACTTAGGTTCAGTTTGGTTTAGTGTATTAACTGATGTTTGTTATTAGAAGCAGATGTCTATTGTTTGTAATTAATTGATAATTAATGTTAAGTGTTTGGTAAAGTTATATAAAAATTGTCGATACATTATATAATTATTAATATGGATATAAATTTTTAATATAATATATAATATTCTTTTCATACCATATTAAACAAAAAAATATATATATATAGTGTAAGAATAACAATCAAAAGCAAACACCTAATCAGCTTGCCCTATGCTTAATTGCGTATGGACAAAATTCTTTCAGACTACATCCTTCGAGCCCCTATTACATATGCTCATTATATTAGAATTGTAAGAGATAAGTTAATTATATTAGAATTATTTCATTTTATTCCATTTAAAATTTTAGGCGTTAAGTGTTAGAAAGACTTTAAGTAATTCTAATTAAATAATGAAAGAAATAAAAAAATAAATTTAATGGAATAAAGAAAAAATATGGAAAGAATAAGAATGATTCTAATTGAATAATAAAAAATGAAAAAAAAAAACAAATTTAATAGAATAAAGAAAAAAATATGGTAGGTAGTAGAATTTTAATTTATATATTTCTTGATTTTTGAATTTATTTTTTTCATTGTAACTATTACATATAATTTGATATTTATTGTTAATATTTAAAATGTTGGTGGAAATTAAACTCATAATACCCACCCATAAATTTACAAAGGATGCACACCAACTGGACTATAAGTAATAGTTGATATTATATGTCAATATTTTTTATTAATTTAATAATAAAAAGGAGATAAAATTAAATAATTTAAAATCATTACATAATACAGCGATTTTAAAGTCTGAAACGACTGTACAGATTTCAAAAGAAAAAATTATATTTTTATTATAAATTTTATATTTAAAATCATTATAAATAATAATAATTAAAAAAAATTAATTTTATAAATAATTTCTGATACATTTTATTTTTATAATTATTTTTTAAGATCAAATTATTAAAATAAATTGTCACCAAGCGGAGCCACGGTAAAATAATTTCCCCTAAACATAAATACGGGCAATGGTGATGAAATGGTAACGGAAAAATATGAGGCTTAATAAATGCGTTTTGATAACCTTCCTTCTTAGTTTCCCGTTGCTGTTCCCCTCCGCCCAACAACGGTAGAATTAGTTTCTGCGATTCGCTTACTTCTTTCATAATCTCTTCCGATTCCTTCCTTCTTTCTTTCATTTCTACTCGTTTTCTTTTAATTATGTGCTTTCCTTATCTTACTAATTAGGTTTTCTTGCTGCTTTATCTTCGCTCAGCTTTACTCTATAACCATAATATCAAGCATCAACAGTGAGCAAGTTTCGTTGGCTAATTAAAAAACTGTGTTTTAGATTTGAAATTTAGGTTTCGATTTTAGTCTTAAGTATTACAGATCATTGATACTCCTTTGCTACGCGTAGAAGCTCTGTCTTTTTTTTTTTTTTTTTGACTGGGTTCGGTAAATCTCAAATCTGCTTGGCCTTTCTCTTTCTATTACGGAAGCTGCTATGGAGGGTCCTAAAGAAGAGGCACAGCTTGCGTTTCTTAATCGAGCCTCTCGAGTAACCAGAGGAAAACGGTAGGAGTTACTATATCCTAATTTGTTTAGTAATTTTTCTGTGACTTGTTTGGATATATAATATAAATCCGTTTTGTACACCTGTAAACTACTTGATTTTTTGGCCATTTTCTTGCTTAAGGATGACGAGGTTGCTTGATGAGGAAATTGAAGAGGACGAGTTGTTCTGGAACCAGGACGGTCGTAAAGAGGTTGCTAAATTGATATATTGAATCCTTCATTTTTGGGATTAATATGAAATTTTCAATTACTAGCTTAATTTGCATTTCTTCTTTCGTAAAGTTTGTGTTTCAGTTCAGCTATTGGTTAATTTTTCTTTTTATATATATATATTTTTTTAATTCCCTTGCAATTAGAAAGTACTATGGTCCTATGATTAGATACTGAGGATCGTATCTGGGTTGCTGAGGCATGTTGGTTAATGAGATTGTACTTGTTTTCTTCTTCTTTGCCCTGCAGTAAGAGAATGATACTATCTATGAAGAAGAGCCAGAGGTTGCTAATGAGTTCGACAGCAACTTTCAAGAAGATGTGAACATTTTTGCCATTTGTATATACATTTTCTTTTTGTCTCCATCATCAAATGCAATAATCTTCATAATGTGACTATTACTACTTCTGACCTCAGTAAGCATGAAAACCGCCTTCTGTTAGTGCTAGGAGCCTGAGCGAGATGAAGAAGCTGAAAATGTTGTTGACGAAAGGTTTAACTCTTAGCCAAAGCAAACTATATCTGTTGTTGATTTTAGTTTTTCTAATAATTAAGATGATTTTTTTCTTGTGTTTTTTTTAATGATTATGTTAAGGACACATCCAAAGAAAAGACTTGTATTCCCTGGAAAACCATTTTGCTATTGACATTATAACCTTGGGAACTGTAATTGACTGAAACGCATAAGATTTCTATTAGCCTCGCCCCCCAGATGTTCATTTCACCTGTTAAGCACTAGCAGAATGAGTTGAAGGCTTTTGTGAAGTAGACGTTTGGGGACTCTGGGAGGATAGACAGTAGTCTGCAGGTCTATAATGATTTATACAGGGTTGAGTGCACAACTGCATTTTTTTCTAATAGTTTTTGTGCGTGATATGGACCTCTGCAAGTGACTTGGGGGTACCTTGGGTATAAAATCAAACTAAGGCAACCCAGCTGTTTTTTAGTTTCTTTAAGCACCAATAACCAAAATTTTTAGTTTAGCAGTTCAATGAGCTGCCTAATATGATCAAGGTGCTGAACAAGAGTTAATGCCAATTCTTTCATTCTCTCTCTAGATCACTCTTTGAAAATTTAAAGGTGGACTAGTAGATAATAAAAGATGGGCCCTTCGCTTCATTTCTTTGTTTAGGGATACCACTATAATGTTAAAAAGCTCTCCTTCTTTTATGGTCTTAAAAGATGTATTCCTATATATGTTCTATTCTTCAGTTTAGACTTGTTGAAGTTGAGGTTATTTTGTAGGCAGCTCTTTAATGCTTTTTTTACTCTGGGAGTATTCTTTGTTTTGCTCTTTTATTGTAGTTTTGATTTTTGTTTGTTCATATTAATCTCTTTGCAGATCCAGAGAAGCCTGTATGTGCTATAATAGGTCTGGTGATCCCTCTCTTTTTTTCTTCCATATTGGTGGTTGCTAATTGCATGATTGAAAAAAATATCAGTTTATGATATCAAATCCTTGCAATTGTTTTTCCCCTATATGAGATGATATCTTAGAAGCAACTATCTTTTTTTGAGTAGGTCTTTTAGGTTGTTACTGTTCTTGAGTTTGATTTCTCATGAATGTTAATCAACCCAATAATAATAATATCTTGAGTTCATAGGGTTAATTAACTCTTTCTTATGGTTGGTGATGTTTGTGTTTGAACATTCTGCACCTACCGTGGTAAGTTCAATGCTTTTAACTACTTGTCCATTCCTTTTGAGGCAGGCAAAAAGCTTTTGGTAGCTATTTATTGAATGTAAGTGTGTACGAGGACAGGTACTGATAAAAGCAAAACGTTTCGAGTGATCAATCTGCCTTTTTTTTTTCTTCCTCTTACCAACGAACCAATTAATTAATTTGTGCACTTAATTTTGATTCAAAATTTAAAAATCGAAAATTGCCTTCTTCAAGTATTATTTGTAACTGACTTGTCTAATGCATACTTACAAGATGCACATAACCATGGGATAGTTTTAAAAATATTATTTTATTAAGGAAAAATGCATTCTAAGGTCCGTGAGCTTTAACCTTTTTCTATATTAAGTTTTTGTACTTTACTACTTTCAAAAGTCTTGGATCTCTGGAATTTTTGTATTACTCACATTAGATACAAGGATTAGCAAAATTGAAAGGCATGCTCTATTGATTAGGGATGAGAAAAAAAAAACCGAAAAATCGATTTGAAATCGAATCGATTTTTAAAGTTAACCGAACCGAAAAAAATGATTAAGGATTTTAAAAATATAGACTTTCGGTTTTCGGTTCTGTTTCGGTCCATAATTTTAAAAAATCGTCGCTTTCGGTTAACCGATCGGTTTAATTTATTTTATTATATATATATATATATAAGCTAACTCTATTTTTCACACCATCTGCCTTTTCTCAGTTCTCACGACAGCTGCTGTCCCTTTCCTTCACGTCGGTGGCCGTTCTACTCCGATCTCCTACCCCTGTCGCTCTTGGTTCTTCGATCTTTGTGGTAATGTATTCTTCTTCGGGAAAACGTAGTATTAATTTAGATCTATCCATTGCTCTGTGTGGTAGTTAGCGTACGATGTAGAGAGAGTTTTCAGCTGTTCTTGTATTACTTCTCAATATTTTTGTTTCCTTTGGAATATTTTTTGAGTCCATTTTTGTGATCCTTCTTTTGTATTTCGATTTATTTCTTTCTTTTTGGCTCTCTTCTTCATCCCTGTTCTCTCTTTCTTTTCTCTAGAAAGAGCTGGAAAATACTATCTCTGGGAAATATTTGATTTTTTCTGCTTTTTTGGGGTTAATCTTTGATTTTTTTTCTGTTGCAGATTGTTAGATCGATCAAGTTCCTCTCTTTTTATTCCTTAGATAAGCTCTCTGGATTTGATTTTTTAGTTCTCTAGCTCGATTGGATTTTCGTTAGACCGTGTTCATATGTTTTTCTTTTTAATAGTTTGCCTTAATTTTCTGGGGTTATTTGGTTTAATCTATGTGAACATACAGGTGTTTAAATATTAGGAAATTGTGTGTATAAATCTTGAAATATAAACAACATATATTTATTGGGTCCAAACATTCTAAAGCAGGTGTCATTAGGTATGGGGAGAAAAGAAAAAGGGTGCACTGGCCAACCGTGCCAATATGCCTAAACCAAATCAAAGGCTTAATCAAATTTGCTGCTGATAATGTAAGGTATTGGTTTAGATCAACTGATAATTAATCGAATTTCAGTTGAACAAGTTTTAGAAGAACTTGAAAATGTGGAGATAGGTATTATTTTTTCTTATTTTGATTTTTTTTTACTTATATTTTTATTGTTGATTTTAACAACCTTTAATTTGTGATTTTTTTTTTAATTTTTTAATTGCAGAGTCAGCTTGTGATGTAACTGATCATAATGTGGTTCAAGTTGATGACTAGCAAGTTAACTATGCAAAAACTTATGTAATTTGTATTTTTATTTGACGTTAAGGTGTTGAATTTATTTGAACATTATGTGTTTAGTTTGTAATTTCAATATTAAAGTAATTTGAATATTTTAATTTTATGTTCGTAGTTTGAACAATATGTTGAATTAAATATGTTATTAATTTTTATTTTTAAGTATTTTGATAATTTAAATTTTTAATTGTATTTCATAATTATAGTGATTAATCGAAAAAAATTGGTTAATCAGTTCGAAAAATTGAAATTGATGGACTGGTTAACCGATTGCAATAGACTGATTAATGGTTAGTCTTTTGAAAAAATCGATGTATATGGATTGGTTAATTTTTTTACTAATGAACTAGTTAATCGGTCTATGTTCATCCCTACTATTAATCAACTTAAAATCACTTTGGAACAGACTAAAATTTAAAGAAGTAAAAGAAATATATAATTATTTCAAACATGGAAAAGTGATTAGTTGGTTTTTTCTTAAATTTGTTAAGTTTTAGTAGATCTCACAGTCATTTTAAATTGAGCACATGCGACATTATTATAACATGCATTTCATTTCTGTCTATTTCGTATAAATTGGACTTAAGTGTAAGTAATCTGAAAAGTATAAGGAGCCAATGTCAACTTTTAATAGTAGAAAAACATTAAAGTTCAAATACCCAAAATTTGTTTTCCTTTTATGTAAATATTTTGGATGGTGGGGTCGGTTTGAAAGTAATTGAAAATCTAGGTTAGTTTGCATCATGGTGGCGATGGTATCTAATACGTTCCTTATCACTATCATGCAAGATTTTTGCTGAATTCAAAGAAAAAAATTAATTTTTTTTATCTGAAACCCATTAGCTGATGCATGTGACAATGATATTGCTATATCATGCGAGTTATGGGATCATTGATATCAACATTACTTGTGTCAGCTAGAAAAATAAATATTTTCAATATTTTACATTTACCATCATGTTAAATTTTGAATTGATGATTTCTCTAATTTCCTTTTAAGAAAAGAACGAATTTTTGTACACCCGAATAAATTATTTAGTTCTATTGTATGCAAGTTCTATTTTTTATTTTTTACGAGTATTTTTATTTTTTACAAATATTTACATTTATTCTAACTCTTTTTTAAATATTTTCTACCAAGATAAATAACATATACACCAAACAAATATAGCATTACATAAATTAAGTAAAAATTCTCTCAAAAAAAGGTTTGATCATCTATAGTTATTTTTTTTTTATCGTCTATAGCCATTATTTTCATATATTATCAACTACACAAGTTAACTTTGCAATTTGATTCTTCTTTAACAAAATTGAGTGGATTAGCGTATAATTTAAAGAGTTAGATATAAAATTAGAATTTACACATGTATACATAATAAATAGTAATTCAATTTGTTCAATTACATTTTCTTGATGAAGATCATTGTTTAGGGATGATCACGAGGCGAGGATCCACCCCGTTCGGGACAGGAAATCCCCGAAATTTCCCATTTCCCCCGTGGGAACGGAGGTGGGGGGAAAAAATTTCCCGTCCTAAAATCGGGAGCGGGGACGGAAAATGGGGTATTCGCCCCGCAGGGATCCCTGCCCCGTAAAAAATAATTTTTTTTATTTTAAAATATAATATTTTATAAATAATTAAAATTAAAATTAAAATATAACTTAATTTTATAATTATTAAGTTTTAAATTATACTTAATTTTAAATTATTATTGATATTAGATTTTTTATTTATTAAATATTATATTTTAATTTTAATTATTTATAAAATATTTTATTTTAAAATTAAAAAAAAATGGGGACGGGAAATTCCCGCGGGGGATGGGGATCCCTGCAGGACGGGAACGGGGGAAATTTTCTCCCCGATATTGGTGGCGGGGGTGGGGCGGGGAATCCCCGCCACTGGCGGGGGAGTGAGTGGGGGAGGATTTTCCGGCCCCGCCCCGCCCCGTGATCATCCTTATCATTGTTACTCAAACGCAAACTGTGAGTACAAGCAGCATAGAAAATAATTTAGAGAATGGGTGAGATGAGAGAGAAAAAATTGCTAAACGTTAAATGGAAGAAACATAATGCTTGCTTCTCATTTTATAAATGGAATTACTATTGTGCTTGCATTATTGCCGGTTTGAATAATTCTAATAGGAATCTACAATGTGGGTTCGACTTGCATGATACTGATAATGGCAATATTGGTATCACATGTGTTGGGCAGAGGCATGCGTGATGCCTCCTTTACTCCCATTATAGCTATCGTGCAATATGTTTTAAAAAAATGGAATAAGCTGAGACATGCATGAAACCAATGGTCAGAGCATTGGTTTTGTGAAAAAGACAACTCTATTTTTCCCAATTGTTTTAGAACAACATCATTTCTCAAAATACTTATTAAATTAACATTAATTTTTTTTTTAAAAAAAATCCCAATAGCCCGCATGGAATTGAATGATTTCTTGCTGGGCCTTCATCTTAGACATTTCTCTGCAGAAACCATGATGAATTGCAGGCACTGAAATGCCAAGCAACCTTTGCATGTTTTGGCCCTTATTGTTTGTAGCTAATTGAATCTGTGCCGACACAACATTTTGAATTGGGTGCCATTGTGTTTAATTCATGAATTAATGCTGGAGGTATCCTGATTCAAAAACGGGGCTGCCTTACGCGACAAAAGGAGGCTTTTAAAATTATTCGTGAACGGTATTGGTTCTCTGCCAATCTTTTTCTTCATGATCGGTGATGTGTTTGGGAATTTGTTAGACATTTTGTTGATTAACTTCAAATGGGTTACATATATATTATTCCATACCTTTGTGTTTTATGTCTATTGCATATTTGTGCAAAAGTCATAGGTTCTGCATTTTGGCCTCTACCTGGGAATTTATAGACATTACTTTCCCAACTTTTTATTTGTCAAATAATACCGCTTGCTTATTTGAGTGCTAGGAGTTGTGCAGTGATTTGTCGAATCCATGTCAATGTCAAAATGAGATTTCTTTCTCGTTGGTCTTTCCCTAGCCAGAAGTAAAAAGAAGTAACAATAAAGCTCAGTTAATATCCATTAATAGGTTGCCACCTGATACTTCGACATTGTCTCATCAATCTCGTTAGTTTTTTTTGGGGCATAGCAGTTTAATGGGAAGAACCACCCTTACTCGAGTATCTGATGGACCCAGATATGTTATGCGTTGAACTGTGGTATTCAAATTCTTCATGCATATCGGACATTGTGTTCTCATATTCTTCTTGTTGCATTGGGAGGGGAATGATTTGGTTCCTTAATTGTTGATTAAACATTGTGTTTTGCTGGAAGTATATCCATAGGATAAGATAGACATGTATGCATAGGTGACATTTTTGCTCGAGTAAGCACTAAGCTGCCAAAGAAACGTTGCAACGTTGCTCGTATTGGATTTGTCATTCTCCCTAAATAAACTTTAGAAAACAATAATACTGACATTTTCTCTTGGGTGATTTACAGTTTTATGATTGAAAATAACATGAAAAAGGAAATGGACGTGGGAGCTCTGTTTGATTCGTTTAGTGGGACAGGATTCTGGGGTAGAAGGAAGCAATCTCCGATTTCAAGTAGATACAAAGTGCCAAATTTCTCGTATGTGTCTCAATTTGGCAAGACACCTACCATTGAAATTGATTCTTCGGAATAAAACATACAATAAATACTGTAGCCTTGTGCACCATTCTATTTTAGATGAAGCATAATATTCATTATTAAACTAGTATTATATTAGTGAAATTATTTTTAACGTAACGTGATTTTAAACTTCATATTAATTTTCACATTAGTTTCGCAAAAAAAAAAAGATTGTTTCGTATTGATTAAGCTATATTAAAAATTATGGCAAAGAAAATGTTATACAAATTTAAAATCATTTGAGATTTATTAAAATATAACACTTTCGTTTGGTCCTTTGCTACTCATCTAAATTTGAGTAACCTAATTATCTTGAAATAAAATATCAGTGATCAGGAAAATTAAATCCATAATTCATTAATATCCTATCATCTTCGAGATTGATATCACCATTACTGGGCAATGAGAGTTGCTTGTTATACTCTATAGCAATTGAAGATAAATCCGAAATGCTCCAGTTTTCTTTGAGATGGTGAAACAATGTGCAATTTTTAACTTACAAAATAATGTGAAAATAATATGTTAAACTGTAACGTGTTAACCTTTTTTTGAGAAATGTGGGGGACTTTTTTTATAAATAATGTATTTGGGGAAAGAATTTGAATTTTTGGTTTTTTGTTTCAAGTTATTTAGGAATTTGGGATGGGTTATCACATTTCCGCAGCTATGTTGAGCGGAAATGGAAGTAGAAATGCCCCATATTTCACCAACACCAAGGCATAATTGATGGTGACTGAGGCACAACTGATGGATACCATTTTCGCTGAAGATTGCAGCAGAAATGGACTCACTTCTGCCACAGTCTTCAGTGGAAATGGTGTCTTCCTGCCACCTTCAGTCATGCGTGAACAGTATTCGAAGCAGAGTGAACAGTTATCTGAGCATAGCGAACAACAATCAGAGCAATATATAAGGGGGAGAACCTCGTTTTGCTTTCATTCATCTTATATTTTGAAGTTTGCTGAGTGAAGAGATCGTCTAAATAACAAGGTAAGCTGATTTTTATGAAAATGTGAATTTTATAAATATGTAAATTTAATATACTTTTTTTTTGTTACTTTGTTGAGTTGAAATAAAATGAGATATACTTTATTGGTTTGAAATAAATTGAGTTGTAATTTGATTTATAATTAATATAAATTGTTTAATAGTTTGGTGACTAGAAAAAAAATTAAGGTATGTTGTTTATCAATTATTATTATTATTAATTTATTTTTTCTGTAAACATAGATATTTGGATATTGAAATAAGATGTTAGTTCTAAAGAATAATATGTCGGTGTAATGTGATTTATTGGTTAATATAATTTGTTTTGTAGTTTGGTGATTAAAAAAATTAAGGTATGTTGTTAATTGTTATTATTATCAATTTGTAATGTAAATATAAAGATTTTATGAAGGACGTAAAATGTTATCTATAAAAAATAATATGAAATACATATATAGATATGTACATATTTAATATGACTTGTTTTGCAGTTTGGTGACTATAGGAATATTAAGGTACGTTGTTAATTGTTAATTTGTAATTTTTATATTCAAATATATAAATTGAATGTAATTTTTTATAACTAGTTTAATTGATATGCAATTAAAATTGTTTATTTTGTATATATTGTTAGATTATTTATCACGTATAATATTGTGTTATTTAATGAGGACTTTTTTAATTTGATATTTTTATGATATTTAAATGTAGGTCATTTTAAAAATGAATCATTTTCAGAATCAACAATATAGAAATCCAGGATCACGTGTTGAAGATCTTCTGACGACACTCAAAGAAAAACACCGAGCAGATGCAATAATGTAAATATATTTTAAATAATTAATTGAAATATATATATATATATATATATATAGCTTTTTATATCCAATAATGTAATTCACGTACATTTAAATGAATTTTTTTTAATATTTTTCAGGTTGAACATAACGTATTATATATTTGGAGAGGCAGCATAGAGGCTAACTATGTAAATATCGATCAAAGGATTATACCATATTTAAGGATGGCTGGATTTTACGGAGTGTCTCAGATAGGTCCTATACATGTTGATGCTAATTTGGTGACTGCATTTGTGGAGAGATGGACCGGAGATACATACCTTTCACCTCGCAGTTGGTGAAACGACCATCATGCTGCAAGATATTGAAATACTTACTGATTTACCCATTGAAGGACGTGCGATAACTGGTCGTGTGAAATATGATTGGCCAATACTCTGCCAGCAACTTTTAGGACAAATGCCACCTGAAAATATGCTGAAAGGACATTCGATTAAAATGATATGGTTGTCAACCATTTTTTATGTTTTGCCAGTCGATGCTACTGAGTACCAAATACAATACTTCGTCCGTGTATGAATATTGCATTGTATTGGTGGATTGTTGTGCCCATCACAAGCAAATAATTATGTCCATTTGATGTGGCTTTTCCTTCTAGAGAATTTAGAAGAAGCTGTAGTTACAGTTGAGGGTCAGCGTGCTTAGCTTGGCTATATAGGGAGCTTTGTCATGCTACATGTGCAAGTGCATACGGGGTGGGTGGTTATCTATTACTATTACAGATGTGAGCATGAAAAAGGTTTCCTCTATTCCGACCTTCTTTTATTTGCGGATGTGTGCTCGATCAGACTATGCCGTATAGATATATTATTTGCGGATGTGTGCTCGATCAGACTATGTCGTATAGATATAGGTATTTATTTAATTATTTTTTTATTTATCATTATATATAGGTATTTTTTTTTTTGTAAGTGCTGATATTGAGATATTTATTGACAAGATGAATAGATTTTTAATAGGTGGCGATCTCCTATTAATTTGAACAATAATAGTTACAGAAATGTACATGCATACTAAGTCGAACAATAATAGGTGGCAATCTCATATATCATATCTATGTTACTATCATCTTCCAAATCCATCGACGCCCAACATAACGATCACCGGTTGTATAGTAAATTTTTGTATATAATTCTTGAAATCTTATCGTTAATACCTAAATTAAACTTAAAGTGAATTTTATGTATCAATTCAGCAAGAGCTGGCTTACTTTTAAGTCTAAGTCTCTTCGTTACGGCATTTGGACCTGATATGTCATATTAAAAATCAACAATCCCATAACTTATTTCTTCTCCCTTGTGCAAGTAAATGTCGGTATAGGCTGGCATCTTCTTTCGATCTGTTCAGGATATAATACAATTGTATAATTAATATTTCTTCATATTGTACTCATAAAATAAAGCAACATAATATGAAGCATAAATAAAAATGTTTCTTGTTTGACTTATAAAATAACTCCAAAATAAATAAATAAATTTCAAAATTATAAATACTAAAATAATTAATAATAACAAGAAAAGATACTAATTGTTTAAATTATATTATATTATTATACAATATTATTACAAAATATGCTTAAATTTTCACAGATACAAGCCTATAATTTTAAATATATATTCTAAAAAAAATTATTCACATCAATTTCTAAAATTTTTACACTTTTTCGGTATAATAACATAATATTTTGATTTAAAATTTTTAAAAATTTTTTATACAAATTTACTCAAATAATACTTACTTTTAACATTATGACAGTCGTATCTTCTGGAATTGCTCACTTTATATTTTCATTGATACCTGCAATTTATCAAATTAAAAAATTATTATAATTATATTAATATATTACAATCTAAAATTACATATGTCAAATTACAAAAATTAAAAAATTATTTCTTACCGTATAATGATAATTAAATTGAAAATTTGATTATAAATTCGGGTATAATAACACACAAAACTTTATAACACACTATTTTTATTTATCCTCACAAAAGCTTTCATATAATACTTATTATTATCAAACTCTCACGCAGCAAACACTATATTTTCAACTGCACAAACAAATTTGAACTCGTTTCATTATTTTTCAAAAAAAAAAGAAAAAAAGCATGAAAAGTTTCAATTTTGCTTCTACCCTTTGCGAAAATGCACTTCAATTATATGTTGACCGTCCCCCGTTGCCATTTTTGCAGCCCATTTTTGCGGAAGTAATTCTGCTGGATCAGGGCCCGCATCACCATTTCCACTTAAGGCCCCAACGAAAGTAATGATGTCCCAACTCTCATTTCCACATAAGGCCCCAACGAAAATGAGGTCGGATCATCCGACCAGCATGGATCCTACACTGTCATTTCTATTGATATTTCCAACAGAAATGTAATCCACCCCAAATTCTCAAATAATTTAAAAAAGATCCCAAAAATTCAAATTATTTTTCCAAATGTATTATTTATAAAAAAGTTCCGAAATGTGGCGAAGATAAAAAGGAATGCTATCAATTAAATATGGAAAAAGAACGAATATTGAATTGTAGCCCTTAATATCCAATCTGGTCGGCCCCCGATCGCAACCGCATGAAAAATCATCTTTTTTCTCAAAGAAACATTAACTGTTTTTTTTTTTTTTAAGCAATAGTGCCTTAAACAGTTAATGTTTCTTGCTTCAAAAAAAAAAAGAAACATTAACTGTTTAAGGCACTATTGTTGTTGGAATATTTGATGTCACTGTTTATCATTTGGAATATATATATATATATATATATTTTTTTTTCTATTTTCATATAAATTAATAAATTTTTTCAAAACTTATTTATCTCTTTTTGACTTCTCGAACCATAATTGATCCAAGAATTTTGATATTTCAAAATCCTCATCAATTAAGTGCACTTAGGCACATTGTTATTGATCAGGAAAACAGAGGAAATTTTCTCATTTTCAAGCCATAACATATAGCTAAACAGTAATAGTAATTTAATTAGTGATTAGAATTTCTAAACCAAAGCATAGGGAATTGCCTTCCCATTTAGACCAATTAAAGTGCCATTTACTTTACTTCTCCTTCCTTACGGTAAACGTGCCATTTCCATACAATTTCTTTACTATCTTATCAAGCCAATTACCATAAATCTATTTTTTATTTTATAAAAGAGAGAAATAATTTGATTGTAATTATAAATGTCGATAAAGAAATCTTAATTATAATTTGATAACAAAATTATTATTCATATTAGATAAGAAGATAAATGCATAAAACATTTATAAGGTAGTAGATAAATGGAAAAGTGGACCATTTCTGGCTCTAAGACTGTTGCTTAGTGGAGCAAATAGGCGAAGCTAGTAGACAATTCGCCTTCACAATCGGTGAGTTGACCCATTTTCCACCAATTTGACTTTCTATATAGCCTTAGCCTTAAGTGTAAGAAATTGACAAAATAATTATGTTTGAAAGGATTTTACTTGTTTTTTTTGAGTATCCGATATTTCTTTTGATGACTTCAATACCACTTGTCACCTCATATTATTCAACATTTAATTAACTTCTTCGCACTCAAGCGATTCTTAGATACCAATATATCTTAATTCAGATGACCTTCTTTTTCCAAGTGGCGCAAAGTTGTTTACGTCGTTTGCTAGTCACAATGTTTTAAATAATCTCTTTCCCTCTTTATAAAGTTATTTTTTATCATTTTTATTCTTAAAATATTTTACCTCTATACTTTTTAAAATAAATAATTGTTATTTCTATATTTATCAAAATTAACTTATTTTAATTTTAAAAGTGGAAAACACGTGTCATCGTTTGAAACAACTATATTTTCTCTATAGTTTGAAACTTTAATGGTGAAAAAAGTGAAATTCATCAATTTGTTCTATTAATATAAGAAAAATCCTCAAATTTAACGAAACTTAAACTTTAAGGGTTTAAAAAGAAGAAAAATCAAGTGAAGGGCACAATGGGATAAAGTCAAACCATTCAATTCAAGGATTAGCTAGACGAAAATGTAATTTTCCTAGAGATAAGATGCAGCAAGTAGCTCATTCTTAATTGAACAATGAATAATAAATTGAACTATATGACATGTATTGATAACCAAATACATACATGCATACTGCTTAATGGATCAACATTTATATAGATAAATGTAGATAAAAATAGATTAGTTTTAGTATATATTGTTATGTTCATTTATTATTAAATAGATTAGCCTTGTATACATATGCAAATGGAACTTCTTATTGTTAAATTAAACATCTAATTCAATTAATTAACATCAATGCTAATGCCACTCCACTATGTGTATATATATGGGATGGGAAAAGGAAATCAAAAATAAATGTAGGCATATAAATTATAATTATAATTATAATTATATATAGAAGAAAGTTGGAGTGGCAGTATTGGACAGGTTGTAGTGGGGTTCAAAAACTAAAAATAAAAGTAAAAACCAGAAAAACATTGTCCACTTGATGGAGGGAATCAGATGTTTTGGGGATAGTAGACTCCAACCAAGCTTAACATTCCCTTGTCGCTATAAAGAATCTTGACCATCTTCTGTTTACCTTTAACTTCAACAAGTACTACGTGTCCTTGCCGATCCTTGCGCTTTCCTCCTAGCCTTCCCATTTTCATTCTAATTATCTATTACTGATGATCAGAACTTCAATAATCTCTAACCAATAACATATATAAATTCATGAAATTAAGTGAATTGATAATTAATAGAATAAAGTTATCTATAATTAAATGGCATGCACAGAGAGACAAAAACCTCATCACAATACACCCTCAAATTCAAAGAAAAATAAGTAGCAATGAGGAGATTCTCTTCTCGCCCTTCCATGTCGCTCAATGGTCCAAAACATATTTTTGTTTTTGGCTTATGGGAATAAAAACTTCAACCTACGAACCTTAAAACCATTCCCAAATAACCCTATAAATACCAACCTTAACATCCCTTCCTTCTACAGAATACGTTCGGACTTGGAAACTGAATTTTATACATATACCAATCGATTTCTACTTCTCTTTTCATTTACGTTACTGCACAACTTCCTACTTCGTTTATACCAATAATAAAGGTAGCTTTTGTCACCAATTAGTACTATTTTTCACACATATTCTTCTTATAACATTTTCTTTAATTAGTTAATTAATGTTTTTCTATATATATATGTACACGTTAACACTATATATGTTTTTGTTACTAGAAATTAAGCGGGAACTTAATGATGGGAGCTTCAACGTCTGTATGCCAACATCATCCTCATCGCGTGCTTGATATTCCTACAGGCAGGCTAAAAATGGACATAGTAACTCCAAGATGGCAGAAATCCAAGGTTGTCTTTTTAATGGGAGCAACCGGAACTGGCAAATCTAGATTGTCTCTTGACATAGCAACTCAATTCCCAGCTGAAATCATTAATTCAGACAAAATGCAAGTCTATAAAGGACTTGAAATTACAACCAACAAAATCACTGATGAAGAAAGATCAGGAGTCCCACACCATCTCTTGGGAGTAATAAATCCCAATTCTGATTTCACCGCTAAAGACTTCTGCAACATGGCTTCCCAATCCATCGAATCCATTTCAACTCGAGGCCGTCTTCCAATCGTCGTTGGAGGCTCCAATTCCTACATTGAGGCCTTGGTGGACGATAAAGATAATCGATTTCGATCCAAATATGATTGTTGTTTCCTTTGGTTGGATGTTTCTACGCCTGTTCTACACGAATTCCTATCGAAACGAGTCGATGAGATGATAAAAAAAGGGATGGTTGATGAAGCTAGGAACATATTCGATCCTTATGCGGATTATACCCAAGGTATAAGGAGATCAATCGGAGTCCCCGAATTGGATAAGTACTTGAGAGCTGAAGGTTTGATGGATAAAGAAAAGTCTGAGAGATTGCTTGAGCAGGCAATAGCAGAATTAAAGAATAATAACTGCAAATTGGCATGTAGGCAATTGGAGAAAATTCGTAGGCTTAAGAATGTGAAAGGATGGAATATTCATCAGATTGATGCAACTCAGGTGTTTTGTAGGAGAGGAAAAGAAGCGGAAGAGGCATGGAAGAAGGTTGTGTCAAGACCTAGCATTGCCATTGTTAGACAGTTTCTTTATAATGTCACTGCTGCTAAAGATTACTTTGCGCAATGTCTTGTCTCCTGAAATTATTCTATTACTCCCTTGCCGTCCACTTTTGAGTTTTGGTTAAGAAATTTGAGAGAATAGTTTTCTTCATGTCATCTACTGTTAAACTTTTAGCTTAGTCATAATTAATACTTTTGGCTGTCTCGAGTTTGAATTTTAATCAGATGCTTTATAGCTTAAAAACAAAATATTCGTTGTGTTATTATGTACTTCACGACTTTTAATTCATGCTTGTGGATCAGTTTCTCACAACTTGCATATCAACAATTGAATGAGCAAGAAAAGAAATTTGCCCATGGCCACATATATATGCTTACAGATGCAATCCACCCCAGTAGTGTACAATCTTTTCCGTACAGAAAAATGCATTGACTTTAATCTTTCTTTCTGTTCTCGGGTTCCATCAGAACTCTGTTTCTTTGGATTCATTGTTTTTTTTTAAATACTTTTGATTGATTATTTTCTGGTTTAAATAGTATCATACATTTATTCTTACGTTAAATGATATCCTAAACAAAAATTGTTTTACAGTCTTATATCTTACTCATTGGTACATTTATAAATTTAATCTAAGTAAATGCTGTTGGTTTTTTAACAGGAGACACTAAATAATTTTGTGAAGAAAAAAAGGGAGAATATGCAGCTAAACGGAAGTGATACGAGAATAATATTATTAATTGTCAAACTTACATTTATAATAATAAAAATAACAAAAAAAATTGAAAAATATACTAATAAACTAATTCACTAATATAGATAGAAACCCACTAAAACTTGAATTCAAAAAAAAAATATCAACACCTAATTATTAGCTTAGTAAAAAATAAATATAAATCTAAAAATCTGACGTAAAATAGGACTAAAGTTTTAAATAATTTTAAATTATTCTCCAATATTCCCTCTTGATTCAAAGTTGTAAGAATTCTTGTGCTTGATGATGTAATTCTCATCATTCTTCAATGGTTGGAGCACTTCTGTCCAAAAATTACTTCTTAGTACACTTCTCACCAATTTTGAAATAATTTTTCAATACTGAGGTTTATAAGTTAGCTAAATCTTCAGTTTTGTTTGAACCTTTCTTTGTTTGGAATGTTCTTCCCCCTTATTTTTTTATCTTTTCTTTTATAAATGTCATATTTTTCTTCAAAAAACTTGCAAAAAAAAATATTATTTTTTAATTTATCCCAAAAAAATTAACAAATAATTAAAAAAATTTGAAAGATTTTTCAGTCTTATTTTGACTATTTTATATTTTGATCCATAAAGTATTTTAGCCTTATGCTAAAACTCCTTATTTGGATCTATTTAACAAACATAATCTTAGTGATTTGAGGTTTTAATTTAAAAAAATAAATAAATTCAATTATGAATACTCTATCGTTAGAATTTTCTGAAAAGTAACTATCTCGATTTATCTATATATAAAATATTTAAAAAAAATCTTCCCTCGTAAGAAAGGTTTACTATCTTTGGGATCCGATGCTGTACCGCTCCTTAATACTTTAGGTAATCGACTCTATTACATAATTTGATTCCTAACTCATATCTTATATTCACGTTATGAGATAAGTAAGCAATATGATTTATATCAAAATAATAGACCGATAATAATAAACAAAATTCCTCAATTTCTAAAAATTATCTTTAAAACCAAAAAATTATTCTTAATGAAATTAATCACTAAAACTATCGAAAATTACCCTCAAAATTTCTGCTAGTACTACAATTTTACTCACACGTAAACAAACATGTCATAAAATTACCTAAGATTTTAGTATAAATTTTAGTATTATAATTTTTTTTATCAATCCATTATTTTAATGCGAGTTCATGAGTGGAATTAATCTTAATTTTGCTTTGACATTTACTCGAATAAGAATTTTAAAATTAAAACGGAATAAAGGAGTAATAGGGAAAAAGAAAGTTTATTTGAAGATGGAGTCAAAACATTAAATCCCTAGTTAAAAATGCAGCCAAAAATCCCTTTCAGAACCAAATAAAAAGTGGTGAAGATTCAATTGATTAATAGATTAAAAAAAAAAGGTTGGGAAAGAAGTGAATTAGTGGAGTATATTCTGCAGTGCAAAAGAAAAAATCCAAGGCCTTACATACATGCCAAGAATAGTTGTATGGTTATTTTATTTGAATTTCTTGAATCATATCGGGTAATCTTAGAAAAGATTAAACCTGAAGAGTTGACTAAAATCGAGATTTAATTTAATTAAGTTCCAATTTGTTTATTACCTTGCAAGATATTAAAAAAAAAAATGTTCAATTTTGGCCTGCGGAAAATTAGCACCCAGAAATTCATCAGTTAAATCTAAAGAGAAAAAATACAAGACTCCATAACTTTTTTTTTATTAAAGCCAAGAAAGTACCTTTTCGTTGTGAAGATAAAATAAAAGGCCAGGAAAGTGCCTTTTTGTTGTGAAGATAAAATAAAAGGCAACTTTGATAAAACAGCTGAATGGACCATTTATAATGACCTCAACTTCAAGCTATTCGATGATAGTTTTCTTTATTTTTAGACTCCATTTATCTTTGATTCATATTTCGCAGAACGGGCCAATGGCAAGTTTTTGCCTATTTATATAAAATATAGGCACTCCAAACTTTAAAATAATGTCTGGTACAGGACCAGGAATGGAATATAAACTAGCACAACCAATATGTAAGGTAAAATATTCTTCTGTTTTCTTATCTTTCAGAATTTTTGAATATTCTTACACAATTGTAATGGGAATATTGAAGTCGACTTTCACGGTCCTCTTAGCTGGATTGCCATTAACGTCTCTCATACTCTGGTTTTAAGGTTGTGTGGATGCCAAACTCTTCTATAAACGTTATCATCATTAAATACTCATTTATAATAATCAGACATTACAAACATCAATAATAGATCATAATGAGTATTAATGACTCAATTTATTGAATACAACGTGGTCAAGATACTATAGAAGTTCTCTTATTAATTGCATGAGATAAACTTTCTCAACTTACTAGCTTTTTTTTTTTATCATCTTTTCTCTTTCCAACTACTGACTTGATTATATCGGAATTTTTTTTTTTTGGAAATTCAATTATACTTCCTCTTTTTAGATGATCAACCTTGCCAGACAGCCATCAACGGGAAGGAAAGAGGAAATTTCTTGAAATTCTGCAATATCTAAGCTCTAAGCTAAGTGTTTATGAATTTTTCCCTTAAATATGGAAATGCTCTGAAATTGGACAACATTTTATTTTAAAAACACAGAGTTTGTATCGGTTTAGTAGAGGTACAAAAGGTAAAAGAAACAATTAAGCTAGAAAATAGTATCAGAATAATAGCAGTAGCACCGGAATTTGAACAAAACTAATAACATAAAACAAGTCTAAAGGTCCAACAGCAAGCTAGAGAATTAATCAAGGTCTGGCTCGTCCATTACATGAATAACTAACATTGCAAGTATCACCAATAACAACGCTGTATTGATGCACAGGCCTTGCAAGGAATGGTGGCAATCGAATCAGCAAATCACACACACATTCATCATCCAGATCATTCAGCCATCTACAGCAGTTCTCTGCAGGCGAATCATGTGATCCACGATCATGTCTGTGCCTGTGTTCGTGTTCATGTCCGTGTCTGTGATCTTCAGGATTGACAATGGCTGAAGAGGCTGGAGTCCGAGGTGTGGGTGGCAGCCTCCCGCACGCATAGTTAGCCAGGGCTAGCTGAGACACGCATAGAGGGCGTTGAGATGGCTGGCCAATGCCATTAATCTCAGGCATAAGCAATAAAAATGCAGAAAAAAACGTTAATTCAAGAAGCTTCAGTCTCTCCATTTGAGGTTGTTTCTGGCATCTGATGCTAATGAATCTTTGTTTCCTTATATAGTTACTAGCTTTCTAGCTACAATCTTCTTGTTTAGAAGTTAGGTTTTTCATGCTTTAGGAGATTAACAAGCAAAATATAGGTTTGGTTTAGATTATGGAATTCCAAGGGTTCCTGAATTGTAAAAGTATTGGGCATTTATTTTCTGTGATCAGACTGATCACTATAATTAGGTGAGTTACTGTGCTACAACACCAGCCCTACTTCTAGTTATAGAAACAATGCCATTTAATTATTCTTTTACTCTGGATATAATTATGCAGATTGAGGAAACTTATTGCTCTATATATTCACTATCCCCTTCAGATTTTAGCCGGATGTCAGCTACTCCTTTGCTCGTGCCAGTCTCCTTCGATCCTGACAGGACATGAAATTCATTTTCCAAGCTCCTAAGTGCTTCTGTAGTTATCCCAATTAACCCAGTTAATTACTTTGGATAAATTCACAAAGTGCTTAGGTATTAAGACTTGGAACTCCACTTTCTAGCTATGACGCTGTGCAACTCAACACAGAATATATCTGCTAAGGATTAATATGTTCAAAATTTATAGTCAAACATCTACAATAACTTCGCAATTTTGGGTCATGAAGCTCAACAATAACATCAGATATGCTAGACAAGATCTCTATCTAGGATGATGTTTAATCAGAGTGTCCGCATCTGTTTTATTTCTCCTCTAAAAGTAGAAGAAAACTTTTGTTATAGCCTATTCTTTTAAGCTTTTCTTACTGTTCTTTTATTATACCTTGGAACGAGAAAATTTGAAAACCCTACTTTTGAGGCAAACTTTGTCTTCTTCTTCTATTTATTATTTTTTTTATCATTGCAGTTAACAAAGGTGAAGAGTAAACTATTCTGGAGAACTGTTATTTCAAATCTCTTTTCAAGCATGTATAAGAAATTACATAATCAAGCCAACTACTAAAGTCTGAAAAAAATATTTTAGATTTTTTTTTCTCAGATCAAGAGCAATACAGTAGGATATCTTGGCCTTGCCCTTGCACAAACGATAAACAAAAGAAAATGGAAACTTCAATTCTTAAGAACTTGTTGCCGCACCAATTCACACAAGTAGAACCAAAGCCGTCAAGAACATAAGAATATGGAAGTACGACTTTATACAGCTTATTCATGTTGTCCTTGTTCTAAATTCACATTATTAGGACTTAGCAACTATTGTTGAAAAGTAGTTGGGCAAGAAAGAGAAAAACAAGAATAGCCTATTACGGTCTTATTGGCCGTCCTTCACATGAAAAAGTTACATCACACGAGTCCTCTATATGGACAGTATATTTGTGTGAAAGCCTCGACAGAAAGGGTGGCAAATTAACCAGCAGGTGACAGACACAGTCGTCGTCTAGCTCAGTCAGCCACTTGCAACAATTATCAGTCGAAGAAGATGCATGATGATGGTTTGAGTGCCTGTGCCTATGCCCAGATCCATGTCCATGCTCATGCCTGTGATTGTGTTCCCCCTCATGTTCATGCCTGTGATTATGTCCTCCCTCATGTTCATGCCTGTGATTATGTCCTCTCTCACGTTCATGCCTGTGATTATGTCCTCTCTCACGTTCATGCCTGTGATTATGTTTCCCTTCATGTTCATTACTGCGATTATGTCCTCCTCCATGTTCACGCCCTCGTTCATGGCCATTGTCATGTTCACGTTCATGCCTTTGTGGTTGAATGGGGCCTTGGGAAAAATTCTGTCCATGCTCATTTCCTTCAGGAGGTCCTTGTGTGCTATTATCCTGTACGTGAACATCACTTTGAGGAAGAGGGTAAACATGATCATGATCATCATCGGGGAAGAGTGTGGTAGGAGGTGGAAGAGGTGTGGTTGTAGACAATCTCAGCGATCCACATGCATAGTTTACAAGAGCAAACTGGGAGACACAAAGTGGGTGTGGATATGGCTGAGCCTCCATCTCAGGGAGAAATAATAAGAAGGCTGCAAAGAAAACTAACAAAAGAGTCTTGACTATCCGCATTTGCAACTCTTGCAAATATATGAGAAAATATAGATAAAAGGAATGGTTCGATGAATTTCATACTAGTCCTTCCTTTTATACGTGCCAACTCATGAATTTCTTGTTTTCTATAGTTTAATTTTTCTCGCAGGGCAATAAATAAGGATAAGAAA
Organism: Excoecaria agallocha; assembly: GCA_037975025.1. Taxonomy (NCBI): domain Eukaryota; kingdom Viridiplantae; phylum Streptophyta; class Magnoliopsida; order Malpighiales; family Euphorbiaceae; genus Excoecaria; species Excoecaria agallocha. The sequence goes on along the minus strand of CM075806.1, from coordinate 76,340,456 downwards.
AGAACAACCAAGAGAATGAGGCCACTATGTTAGTTGATGTTATGGAAGAGTGCAGCCTCTGAATTTTAGGGTGATTCATTCAGTCTGTGTGAAAAGGAGTTAGGTAACATAAAGTTAATTAGATAATAAAATCACTTATCATATTGATTGAAGTTAACCGCCAAGAGCAATAAAACAAAAACATATACTTGAAATGTAAAAGTAATTTCTCATTCACTCAGTTAATAGAAAGATGTAAATTACTTCAAAATTGAAATAACAATAAATAAATAAGAACTTGCACCTTCTTTGTGATCAGTAGCTCACAGATTCTATTCATCCACTGTTTCGACATATCTTTCGAGCATGGCACTCCAACCTAAATTTGAAGGAAATCTCACGCAGTCTCAACCACAAGCAAGAATATGTTAGATGCTATCCAGAATTTGGTTCAGAATAAAAATAACGTTCCTTTCATTTGGTCAAACTAAAATAATGAAAAGAATGTTTTCGTAGGGAGAAATAGATGAGAGAGATTAAATGATATATCTGACCATACAGTTTTATCATATTAATGAGCGATAATGATGAATGACAAAAATTCCACATAAACATAAAAAGAAATGAGGAATTAGTTAAATAAACAATTTAGTTTTTGTCTCAAATCTCAGGAAAGTCAAGACTGACATGGGAAACCAAGTTAGCTATTATACAAAGGTGCTACTCTATGAAGGTTCACATGTTCTCAAGCTATGAAGGCAGTATAAATTTATTATTCAACTCTTTCGGTCTTCCAGGCTCTGCTTCCAGAAGCAAATATCACACTTTAGATTCCAGGACTGAAACCAGTCTGGAAAGGATAAAACATCGCAGTTGCACCTTTAATCATGCACAAGGACTAAAAAAGTTTCATAATGGCAAACAAGGCCAAATGCCTCCAACATACTGCACCTTCCAAATATTGTACACTGAAGTAGTTTTTGCCCATTTAATAACCACGAAAATCAGCGAGTAAAAATGAAACAAAGAACCCAAGTATAAAACACAACAATTAATGCATGAAAGCAAAAGGCTTAGCGTATCAAAAAGTAGAAATTTACATAAAATATGAAAGAGTGTCGATTTTGATTCGGTATTTGATTGAAACACAATGTTCTACTGGTCCATCTCATCACCTATTTGCTTAAAAGTAACCGCTACTAAGAAAATCCTGTTGCACAAGATGCAGTGATTAACATTAGAATCGCATCGACCTAGAAGCGACAATATAGCACACATATTCAACCGTTATTCAGTATATAATGTTCCACAATATCATTAATCTAATTGAGGTAAGACTATTCGTTTTCATCAAGTATTACTTTCCAACATCAAAAAATTTACAGCTCTCCTGAACTTCAGCCTGTCCAAAACCTTGCTGCCCCATTAATATCAAGGCTCCACTTCTCATCGCCATCTAATTCTGGACAATCTGATTTCCTCGTTTTCTTTTTGCCACTCTAGGTTCCAATCCTTTACTGCCATCCTCCAGTTCTTTCAATCCTTTAATTCTTGTAAAAAACCATCACCGCTCTCTTGACCATCCAGGTCCCGTTCTTTCCTTGCCATCATTTCCAGGTCCTCCTTTACCACTTCTCTTTGTAACTTAAGTTGCTCTGCTCTCTCTTGCCACCCTTCTTCCAACAACTCAACAAACTTATCCTTGATTTCGTGCAGAGGATCCTTATCAATCAACTCGCTGCCCTTATAAGCTTCCCGCAGCATTGCAGTCTTAATCCCCCCTTTCAATGACATGTAAAATATCCCTGAATGCCGAGTAAACACACTTGAAAATGCATTGGAAAACCTATACTCTTCACTGAACTTCCCCAGTATTGGTACCGGAACCCTCTTAAAGAGTGAGAGAGACACCAACTCATGGAAAACCCCAACAGTTCTCTTCTCCATTTCTGGTGAAGCTTGATCCAACTGTGATACATCCACATATGGCGAAATATAATCAAGTTCCAACCAATCCCTTACCCATTTCCTCATTTCCTTCCTCAGAAAAAACCCTGCTGGAAGCTTATAATTGAAATTAGGCCTAACCCGAATCCCTGATAACCGGGACTCTTCTTCAGCTCTTTGCTCAATAACTGATTTAGTAAACTCGGGATTCGGGGGGATTATCTCAAAAGTATGCGGATGATAATTTGGAGGGGAGGTTGGGGCCAAAAAGGAAGGGACTTTTTTTAAATAATTTATTTTTAAATTTTATTTAGAAAATTGATGTAATTTGAAATTTATTTATGGAAATAGAGTATTTTGAGTCAAACTCATAGGGAAACCCTACAAAATCAACAATGAAGCGCGCCAATCGAAATATGCAGAGGGTAAGGAGCAGTTGATTCCACCTGCAGGAACAGGCACTGATCCCGTAAGAGCCAGCTGCGCAATCAGTCGGTATCAAAAGGCACCAGCAAGTTTAAAGATGGTTGTTAAACAAGTGCACCAGGATGAACTGGCAAGGTTGCATCAATTCCCTCCAAAGGATGCCGATAAAGGGTGATAATGTTCTGTTTTAGTTTCAATAGCGAAAAAATACAATAAAATAGATGGATCTAAACTCAAGTGAAGATTTAATTTTGAGATGGCATCCTTCAATTTAAGTCAACAATAACAAGGGAATAAAAGGGGGTTGTAGAGTTCCAGACTTAATGCAAAATCACTGCCATTAATGAAATTGATAATTTCAGTGTTCTTTGTTGTTTAAAATAAAGCCACTACCTGACTAACAGCAGCCAGAGACTGAAATGTCAAAATCCAAAACTCGAATCTATTGATTTGGTACTTCTCAACATTAGCAGGAGCAGAGAACTTAATCATAAAAAAATGTTTCGATGTGAGAGTCTCCCACCTGAGCTTGGGCCGAGGGTGAGCAAGTCCTTCGGGATCCCACATCGGGTAAGTTCAGTTGGGATGTGTGAGTAATAAGCATATGGTAGTGGGCATAGCAATCGGCAATTGCCTACTAAGTTTTGCTGCTATATCTAGTTTTTTTTTTTATACGTCAAAAAAAAATCATAAAAACAGGAAGAACAACACGCAAAAGCAGAAAATAAATCCATTAGAGAATGAGGCTAAAGATAGAATTTTTCCAGTATAAACAGTTTAGAGATTTGGAGAGGCGAGTGGCATTTTCATCTTCTGCTTTTATCAACCATTTGTCCACAGGTGATTAGTTTTTGTTCTCAATCGTAACAGAATTAATTGCTATTTTCGGCTAAAAACTGAGGAAAGGGAGTTTTTTTCCTTTTTTTGTGGGTTATTGATTATGTACTCCCTCCGTTCTTTTTTATCTGTCACTTTTGAGTAAAATCTAAATTTTATTTATCTGTCACTTTTAGACTTTTAATGTAATTTAATTTACTTTTTTAATTTATTTTTTTTCCCAATAAAGTCAGAACCAATCAAATTTGATAATTTAGTCGTAATCACGCAATTTAATATTAAATTTAAATCTATTTATTATTTCTTAATTCTAGTGAAGACAATAAAAGTGACTGATAAAAAAAACGGAGAGAGTAATATATCCTATTGATTATAGTGTTGAAATCATATAATGATGTATATCATTATTTTATAACAAATATTTTGTTTAATTTGATTGTTTTAAAATGTATTATTAATAGATAAATTTATTGACTTGCCCTCATTGGTTTATCAATATATTCTTGTATAATAATAATAACTAATTTAATTAATAATTAAATTTTTAATATTAATTTATTGATGTATTAATGGTAATAATAATAATAATGGCTTAATTAATAACGAGTGAACCCCACTTCACCATTTCCATTGGAAAAGCCAACGGAATTAGGCTTTCCATTTTTCATAATCCGTGGGCCCCATGATTAAATGCTGCAACTCTTCCCTACGAGATCTAAAAGACCTCAAGCCCACTAATTTTAATCAAAACACACCGTTTTTATAAATTATCTTTCAAAACAAACTAACAATAAAAAAAAAATCCCAAAAAGAAAATCAGATGAAATTGTAATATCTGGATTAAAAAGCAGGTGAAGCTTATATAATATTAAAATTCCCCCACTATCTCTCTTTGAAATCATGGTTGCCATATGCTCAAGTTGTATTGAAGAAAAATCACCATTTGCAAAATTGCAAGCGATTGTACGAAATATAGAGCTTCACTTATTATGACGAAACAATTTCTGCAAGTTTTTGCATTTGAAAAATGGAGTTTACTTTATGATTATAAATTATAATGCAAATATTTTTAATATCCGTGTCCTTCATTACCAGCACAAACCTCACAAATAAAATTAAATTTTATAATGCCCTTAATGAATCTTACTATGTTGAATCACGAATTAAACAATTGATTATTAAACGAATCGAGATTTACGACAATATTGTTTTATTTATTTTAAAACTTTCATGAAAAATAACAAATATTCTTCTATTAATATTATATTAAAAAAATTTTAAGTCACAAATAAAATAAATATATAATAAATAGAAAGAGTATACATGTCACATAATGAGTCATATCAAATGAGATCATTTTTTATATCAAATTGAATCGATTTGTTAATGTATTGAATTGTATTTAGATCATATTTTTATTGTGCAAATTAAATCATTCCAAAGGGTTAATACATTATTTATCCCTCAAATTGTTATCTTTTAGCAAGTTATTTTCTAAATTTATCGAGTGTTGAAGAATCCTAAACTTGTTAATAGATAGATTATGCATCATATGAGTAGAGTTATACAATTGGTTAGTTCGGTTGGTTTTTGGACCGAACTGAATAGAATAGAATATTAAAATAAAAAGAATCGAACCAAAATTAAATTTTTCTAAAATCAAAATCGTATAGACTAAATAAACTGAAAATCGAATAAATCCAACTATATAGATTAAAGTCCATTCGATTTGGTTCTATTTTTTTATTTTAATTCGACTGTATACAACTCTATATACAAGTGTGATTTTCATGTGCTTTTCATGAAGTATTCTTATCTTTATTTGAAATAATTTGACATTTTCAATAAATTTAGCGGGATAATCTATAGTTTAAGAGGGTAATATAATAAATTCAGTTAAAAACTAATACTACAAATACAATTTATTCCATGTAATTTCATAAATCAAATACTCCCTAATTTCATAAATCAAATATTCTCTCCATTCTTTTTTATCTATTATTTTTGATATTTTTACTATGATTAAAAAATAATAAATAGACTTAAATTTAATATTAATTAAGTTGCATGATTAAAATTAAATTATCAAATTTAATTGATTATAATTTTATTGAAAAAAAATAAATTATATTATATTTAAAATTTAAAAGTGATAAATAAATAAAATTTAAATTTTATTAAAAATAATAAATTAAAAAGAATGAAAAAAGTACTTAATAAGAATTGTAACTGCGTAAATAACAATAAATTACTGTCCAATGGCAACAGTAGTAAATATGGTTCACACGGTCGTTAAATAGTGCTTATGAACGGTTGACATTAATAGTCAACTAAACTTAGTCCAGCCGAAAAGAAACCTTTCAAAATAGAAGAAAAACAAAACAATCGATAATTTTAAAAGAGTAAATCCATCTTCAGCTTCTCCTATTTGTCCTAAAAAAATTATTTTGACACCTCAATTATTCTGGGAATTTTATATATAAAATGTGATTTAGAAAAATATTTATAAAAGTGGTGTGGTATTAGGATTAATTTGGAGAATGGGGTGTTGCTTCAAACCCGTAAGAAGTACCTACGGGATTCAGCAGGTGAGGCCCGCAGGAGGACAAAATTTTCCTTACTGAAACCGCAGGTAGTACCTACGGGATCAGTAAGTGGGGCCTGCTGTTCCATCAACTCCAGATTATTCCCGTAGATCACCCCAATTCTTCTTTATAATTACTTCCTTGCCCATAATTTTTGTTTTTCCCAAAAATTAAATCACAAATTATATCATCACCATTCCATCTCGTATTATATCAATTTCACAATTACATCATGATGTCATCTTTCGTCATGCTAATCTACCAACATTAAATATATTGGACCATTACTATTTTTGAAGTTCATTTATTAGAAATTTTCAATTTTACCATACTAATAATGACATTTAATGAACTAAATTTTCAATTTTACCATACTAATAATGATATTTAGTCATGCTAATCTACCAATATTAAATATATTGGACCATTACTATTTTTGAACCATTACTATTTTTGAAGTTCATTTAAGTTCATTAAATATCATTATTAGTATGGTAAAATTGAAAATTTCTAATAAATGAACTTCAAAAATAGTAATGATCCAATATATTTAATGTTGGTAGATTAGCATGACGGAGGATGACATCATGATATAATTGTGAAATTGATATGATACGAGATGGAATGGTGATGATATAGTTTGTGATTTAATTTTTGGGAAAAACAAAAATTATGGGCAAGGAAATAATTATAAAGAAGAATTGGGGTGATCTACGGGAATAATCCGGAGTTGATGGAACAGCGGGCCCCACTTACTGATCCCGTAGGTACTACCTGCGATTTCAGTGAGGAAAATTTTGTCCTTCTGTGGGCCCCACCTGATGAATCCCGTAGGTACTTCCTACGGTTTTGAAGCAACACCCCATTCTCCAAATTAATCCTAATATCACACCACTTTTATAAATATTTTTCCAAATCACATTTTATATATAAAAGTCCCAATTATTCTTTAGACCGAATAAATACTTATTCTCTCAAAATGTGAGCCTTTTAAAAACTATACTGATGTAGTAGCGACTCCAACTTAAAAAAAAATTCAAACGTGTGATACTATTCGTTACCTGCAACCAACGGTAAAAAATTCAAGAGATAAATGTTATCTCCCGTGTTTTGTTTGTTCTCCATCGACAAAATCAATCTCCTCTCTGTAGCCCACCGCCCTACTTCAACCTAGCCTTTCATGTCAATTTCATGGCTAAGAAAATTCGTTTATGTTTTCCTTAGCTACAAGGTTGAATTTTAAGTTGTTTTAATCATGGGTTGGGATCCATGTGAAATCTCAAAACCGTCATTTGATCGGTGTCTGACACCCTGAGCTTCTTGAATGTGCTATTAAAACTCTGGATATTTGTAATGCCATCTCAATAAGGGGTCAATTATGTTCGTCAATGTTAAAAATTCGTTGAAATTTTTATCTCTGCTTTGGAGCAGAAGCCAATTGGCGACAGCCAAGTGAAGCGAACTAAAAGGCTTTGAATTCTTTGCTCTCTGCAATGGTGATTATTGATAAAGATTGAAATAATTATACAGGAGGTCAAAATAAAGATTGAGTAGCCAACAATTTCAAGTCTTTATCTGTAATGGTCAAAATACTTATTAGTCGAGAATAATATTTTTTAATATCGGAATGAATAATATTTTTCAAAGTTAAAAAATATTTTATTTAATTATTAAAAATAATATACCAACAAGAGTTTATTGTTCAAATTTAAAATCGAAATGAGATTAAATGAATCTCCAAATATTAAAAATAAGAAAATTTCTTAATTTTTGTTCATATAGTGCCCTGATTGACTAAAATTTGATCGAAACTTTAAAAATATAAATGACTTTTAAAAATTATCAGGATTTTTAAATCTATATTAAATGAGATGTAGGATTATATGATAATGAAAATTTATTTTTTTTTTGTGACTTTGAAAAATTAAATTATCGAACTAGTAAAAATGAACTGGATAGAAAAACAGTCTCTGATTGAGTCAAAAATATTTGTGAATGCTAATGAATATATTTTAAAAATTATGAAAGTATTTTTAGAAATGTTTGAACACAAGAAGTAAGAGAAAAATAATAATTTTAGTTTAAATAGTAATTGATTGACCGTAAATTTGATCGACACTTTAAAAATAGTAAATGATCTTTAAAAATTTCAGGAAGTTCCGGTTGAGATCTAATTATTAGTTTGAATTATTTGATAGTGAAAAAGCGATTTTACGGTAATATCGAAAAATTGCTAATCATGATCGATTTGAGTGAATCGGACCAGAAACGGACTATGATTGACCTGAAATTTTTTATGGAGACTTAATTTAATATTTTAAGAATAATAAAACTGATTTTGAGTAGATTTAAGTTTGAAAAGAGAGAGAAATAATTTGAAGTGCATTATTGAGCTTGAAAATCAAATTGAGCTTAAATTAGGTCAAACAATTTTGGTTGAACTACACCCAATCCAAATTAACCTTATAAGTAGCCTAAAATCTACAAACTTCCAGAACTCAATATAACTCTCTCCCATATCCTCCATGGCCGAATTGCTCTCTCCCTCTTCCACCAAATTTTTTCATTTTCTCTCTCTAAATCTCCCACTAAAGTCCACTCTTTCAAGCAAATCAATATTTTTCTTTCACATGATGATCACATCTAAGCTCAATTTGGAGTGATTGAAGTGAAAAAATTAAAGATTGAAAGTTATGGTATAAAATTGAGGTAAGTGATTCTGAGGCTTTTAATTCAAACTAATTAAGGTATATGTTGGTGGATCTAGATGTGTAAAGTATATTTGTGATGTTATATTGAATTAAGGAAGTATTTTGATGGTGGTTTCTTTGATAATAAAATTCGACCACGTTACGATTCAAAGGAGGAAGATGATGTCCTAAGGATTTAAAGTAAAGAAATGAAGGTTTAAGAGTGAAAAATAAGCTTTTGAGATAAGTGGATACAATATTTTCTAATTTTTATTAATTTGGGTGTGATTTATGATTATATTTTTTATGCATGTATATGATTAATGTATGAATAATTAAATTAATTATATTGAATTAATGATTTAAATAAAAATAAAATAAAATTAAGTGGAAAGCTTACCATGGCCAAATGGGAATTTTCAATGATTTTATGATATTTAAATTAATTAAATATGAAATTATGATAATAAGCATAAGAGTGAGGGATTTAAGTAATTAAATTATCATAAATATGATTAAAATGGATTATATTGTAATAGGCCAGATGAATATTAAGAATAAACTAGAAAATATGCCAAATATTGATGAATGACAAATGCATGTCAATAGTATTTAACATAAAAAGAAATAAAAGCAATGAAAAGCATGAAGAATGCTATAATTAAAGTGATAAATGACATAAATTAAAGAAATTAAAAGTTTAAAAATAAATTATAATTTTGTAAACCATTGAGAAAAAAATGATAAAATGATAATTTAACTGTTATAAGAACTAAATGATAGTTCCATGAAAGTATAATGAATTAAAAATATAAGATATAAAATCAGTAAAAATTTTGTGAATAAACATGAACTAGAGAAATAAAATTGTAAAGCAATGAAGTTCATGGACTGAACATAAAATTTTTCTTGTATAAAAGTTTAAGTTTGAAAAAGAAAAAGAAAACAATGGTAAATGTGAATGAAAAGTGTAAAAGTAAAGTAAAAGTGAAGTTTAAAATAAAAAAATATTTAATTGAAAAGAAATAAAAAGTTTAGGGGTAAAACGATAATTTTTTAAATATTGAATTTAATGAGCAAAAATAATAAAAAATAATATAAAGGGTAAAATGATAATTTAGTGAATAAACAGTCTAAAAATAAACTTTTATGAATTGAATGATTAAAATAAAATTTTACATGAAAAGTTAAAATAAGGACCAAACGAAAATTTGTATGCCAATAAATAAATGTGAAGTGAAAATAAGTAAATTTAGTGGTAATTTTGTAATTAATGTGTAAAAAAGATAATTTTACAATTAATGAAAAATTGAGGACTAAACTGAAAAGTATATCAAAGTAATGGTATTAATTAATATGAAATTTATATAAATATGTTTGAAAACAAAATTGTTCAATTATGGTGAATAATTCATCAATGGATGGAAATAATGAATCATAATGAGACAATTCATAATATGTGTAAAAATAACAGAAAAGTCAATTAGTAAGAGAATAAAAATATAAAAGTATGTGAAAGTATTTAAAACTTGAAAGTGAATTTAAAAAAAGTAAATCACTCGTGAAAAGGGTGAGAATTAAATTTATAATTATAATGAGAACAACATAAAGTTTTAATTAAAGTAAAATAAGCAAAATAATTAAATTAAGTGATAGTTAAGGACCTACAAGACTTAACTACAAGAAATTAAGTAGAAAGGGGCAGAGGCGTAAGAGTAAATTAAAGATAAAACTATAAGTAACAATGTCAGACAGCAAACAGGTGGAAATGTACGAACCTAAAGTTAAGGAAAGCGAAATGGTGGTTAGAAAATATTTGTTCCTATAAATAAATAAATAGAATAATAATATTAAAAAATAAATAAAATAAAATAAATTTATTTAAATGAAATTTTGTGTAATTGTGTGACACCCTTACTGAACAGTCTAACTGAAACAAGGGATAAGACTGAATTTTTTTTTCTTGCAATTTTAACTAACCAACGACTCCAAGCTTGACAAAAAAGAAATACTTATAACTTAAGTAAGCCGATAAATTATAATTGTCCAAATGACTGATTACCAAATAAAAATTCGGCAATATAACGCCTAAAAACTTAACTATTCCACCTGAAAAATCAGACAATTTCCTCAGCCCATCAGGGGCACATCAATATAAAAATAATTTCATCATGCACCTCATACATCCATTCTCATTATTAATCACATTTTCTAAGATGATTCAATAATACATATTACACTAACATTCCAAAGTAGAAACAATTTACATTCAAAATCGCCTTGCTACATCTGTGAACCTCAAAAGATGAATTGCTCGAAACTAGATCCCTTCTTCTGACGATTGAACCGAAGCAGCTGTCTAACAAAAAACAAGTCTACCCTGCTACCTACACGGATCACAAAATCCATGCTAAGCTATAAAGTTTAGTGGAGAACAAAATATTCTAAAGATAATCTTTTAAACATGTAATATCAATTATACAAATACAAAGTTAATAACACTCTTAATAGATACCTTCGATTATCTTAGATCCCAGTTCTTACTGTAATGGCCTCAACACCGGTTTGGCCGTGAACAGTAAATTCCGATGGTGAACAGTGCACTCAGGCCGGAAAACGGACTCGAAAGGAAAAAATATTTTATTTGACCATCGGAAAGTATTGGTCATGGTGAGTCCGGGGTTGAAATTTGAAGTGAAATCGAGGTCAAATAGGCCTCTGAAAGTCAAAAATATGAAAAATGTCGCGAGTCAATTTCCCCGGTAGAGAAGGTGACTTGATTTTGCATAAATTTTTAAATATAGCAAATGAACTACAAAAATTGTTATATTTTGCAGATCCTCATGAAATTTTATGTAGAATATTTTGGTATAAAGAAATGAATTTTTCAGTGATGTCGACAGTTGTCGAATCGAACCAGTTAGGTTGAATCGGACCAGTAACGGACTCCGATTGAGCCGAAATTTTGTGTACTACCTAATTTTGATGTGATATGAATTATAGAATTAAAATTGGAGTGATTTGGAGTGAGGAAATGGGAGAAATAATTTTGGGCTTTAAATTAGGTGTTAATGGGCTTTAATTAATTAACTAAGCCCATTAACCCAATCCAAGCCCACAAAGCCCAAAACCCAGCCTATAAAAAGTGAGAAAACTCTGGAATCAGCCAGCACCTCATCTTCTTCCTCTTCTCCCTCCCTTGGCCGAACTCCCCCTCACCATTTTTGTGTGAGTTTTCTTCATTTCTCTCTCCATTTCACACCAAATCAAGCCACCCAATAGAAAGTTCTGCCTCTCTAGTTAAGTATTGTGACCTCCTCTCTTCAAATCAAGGAAGGAAATCAAGAAAAATAAGGAGAAAGAGTTTAGGGTTTCATTTGAGGTAAGTGAAAGCAATGGGTTAAAATTATTTCTAAGGTGCCTACTTATGTTTTTGGGTGCCTAGAGTTCAATTATGATGTTATTTTTAGCATTTGAGCTTGAAAAATTAGAGTTATAATGGCTTGAAATTTTGGTTCACTTAGGGATTCAAGGAGATTTGCAAGCTTCCAAGGCCAAAGGCAAGGAAAAGGAAGCTTAGGCACACTAGAACAAGAAAAGAAGGTTAGTGGCTAATGAATCTTAGTATTTTCTTTGATTTTAGTCATTAAACCTTTATGTAACTTAATGAAAATATGAAATAATTGATGTTAAATTTAAAGTAATGATAGAATAATGTTAAGAGACCTTAAATGAGTGTGTTTAAATGCCTAAATGAATTATTGAACAATTATATAGCATGCTTACCTTGATGGCCGAATTTTATCTTAAGGAACATCTAAGTGTATTTTATGAAATTTGATGAATTTAAGCTTTTAAATGACACTAGAAATGAAATAATATGCTTAGAAATTTTTATGGAATTTATTGAAATTAAATGAATATTTTAGAAAATATTTTCAATTATGTAAGTATTGAAAATATGGCATTTATATGAAATAAAATGCAATTTGATGAGAAAATGAATGATTTTGGTGAATTATGGTAAAATAATTCACAATCTATGTGAAAGAATGAAAAGAAATGACTACGAGTAATTTCGAATGAAAAGAAATGATTACAAGCATTTTCGAGTAATGAAATAATAAAAAATGTAAAGTTTAATTGAAATTTTGATGAAATTGCGCCCTTAGAATTAGTCTGGCAGTAAAAGTCTAGCTCAGGATATAATTGGCTAGCCATAGGGACATCTGTGCCGCGGTGCAAGTCATGGCGACTTGCTTAGTTATGGTAGGATCACCGATCACCATAGCTTATGTTTGTACCTGGTATCTGCTACGTGGAAAAATGGTCGTTTAGATCATTTTTCAGTCTATGTGGGGCCCATGGGGGTCTACGTCCCGAGTATCCAGTCTAAAAATTTTTGTTGGTACTGTACTAGGGGCATGAAATGAAATAAAAGTGATAATATGTTAAAAGAAATGAAAAGAATGATAAAAATGAAGTTTAAAGTGAAAAAAAGACTTAAATGAAAGAAAATAAAAGTTTAGGGGCAAAATGGTAATTTTGCCAACATGGGTAATTAATGAGTAAAAATAAAGGAGAAATGATTAATAAGGGTAAAATAGTAATTTTGGAGACCTAACCAGGTCAATAAGATAAGATTTTATAGTACAGGGACTAAACCGTAATTTTACCCAAAAGTAGTGAAATAATGAATAAATGATGAATAATGATGAAACTAATGTAAAGAAAATGAAAGTAAATGACTAAGATGGCAAAATCGTAATTATCAAGACAAAAGGACATTTTTAGAATTTAGTAAAATGTTGAGGACTAAAAAGAAAATTAGTCAACCGTTATGAAATAAATGAGGAAAAAGAGTAAATAATGTGAAAAACCATTATTTCCACTAAATATGATTAAAATGTTAAATTGTACTTATTTCGAAAGTAAATGATTAAATAAAGCATATTAAAGGAATAATTATTGCAAAGAAAGTATTAGGATTGTTAGACACCACTGGGCATAGTTTATGCTCAGCATGTAGTTTTTATTGCATGCAGGTACAGCGCGGAAGGAGCAGTGATGCATAAGTGGAAGGAAAGAACTTTTGTTATTATGTAAATTATGTAGACTTTGGCATGTATATAAATGACTGATATGTATAAATATTGGGATATGTAAAAGATATGTAATTAGATGTGTGTATGATTATATGATAATCCGTTTTGAATGATTGGATGTTTGATGGAGATTTTGGAGTAATGAAATGATTGTTATAGAAGTGTTGTGCCTCTGAGAGGCTGTGTGTTGTTTGATTTTTCAGGAGGCTAGTCAAATATAGCCGTTATAATGCCGAAATTTTATTAAGTGAATAGTAACCCGGAACAGTTATAGGTCAATGAATACCCAAAGAATTGATACTATCGAAGTTTGGTATTAATTAAATGTTAATTGAAAAAGAAAAAAAAATTTCGGGTTACTTGTACTGTTCCGTTTAATCGGAGTGATAAGGGTGTTACAATTTTATTGGTATCAGAGCAAAGGTTTAGATGGTTCTAAGATCGGAGTGGGTATTAATTGATTTGTCTGTATATACATGCCAATTATGTTTAGGAAGTGAATGTTTTGGAACTAATGTGCATCTGCTCCTTTTTTTTTTATAGTGAAAAGATGTCTACTGACCGAGGACAACAGTCAGCTGACAGCAGGAGTGAGGCATCGAGTAATATTGGGCGACAAGAGGCCCCACAGCAGAACCCTCCTCCTGTAGCACCACCTCCTTTCCCTCAGCCAGACTTCATTGATTTGATGGCTGACTACATTCAGCAAAGACTGCAGGACGCTCTAGCTCAGGCGCCGCCTCAGCCCACAGTAGTACAGATTCAGCCAGCCCCGCCTAGGCGGAGACCTATCCTGGAACAATTAAAGAGATTGGGGGCATAAGACTTTTCTGGTAGAGAACCTTTGACACCTGCAGGGGCTGAAGAATGGCTATAGAAGATAAAAAAATTGTTTGAGATAACCCACAGTCCAAGAGAAATTTGAAGGTGTGGTAGCATTACTTCAGGGTCCTGCATTTATTTGGTGGGATTCCGTCAGAAGACATACTCCTGCAGATCAGTTGAGTTGGGAGTTTTTTATGGACCAGTTTGAAATGAAATATATTGGGTCCGAGTATAAGGCCACTATGCAAGAGGCTTTCTGGAGATTAAAACAGGGAAGTAAGACAGTGGCAGAATATGAGAGAGAATTTGAGCGGTTGAGTGCTTACCTGGATAAAGGCCAGGCTACAGAAGAGAAATTATGTTACAGATTTGAGAGAGGTCTACATACTGAGCTTAAACAGATCATTGGAGCTCAGAAATATCCTACCTTATGGGCCATGGTGGAGGCAACCATAAAGTTAGAGACGACTCAGGCTGAGCAGACTGAGAGACAGTCCCGATTTCAGCAAAAGAGGAAGCAGGGACAGTTCAGTGGTAAAGGGAAGAAAGCAAAGGGATCTCAGGCATTTAAGGGACAGTCACCTGTAGCAGCAGGCCGAGGTCAGGGTAGTGCATCTAGAGGCAGAGCTCCGACTGCTAGTGCTCCTCGGGATTGAGATAGTGATTCTGCAGTGGCTTGTGAGCACTGTGGTAAGCTTCACTCTGGAGAGTGCAGATTTCTGACAGGAGCTTGTTTTAGATGTGGATCCAGAGACCATCGGATCAGAGACTGTCCTGCCATGCAGAATACTTCAGTTAATTCACCAGCATCAGGTGTAGGATCCTCAGCTCCTAGAGGTCGTGGTAGAGGAGCCGCCCCTCACACTTCAGCCTCCAGACCTGTTGGACAGACATCACAAGGTCAGAGGAGAGCATCGGGTCAGACATATGCTGTCAGAGCACGTGAGGATGAGGATGCCCCAGATGTGATAGTTGGTACGTTTCTCTTGTTATCTGATTCAGTGCATGCTTTGATTGATCCGGGTTCCACGCATTCTTACATTAGCACTGCCTTAGCACAGGATAGAGGGATGAAAGAGGAATGCTTGGACCAGGATGTTTTGGTGAGCAATCCTCTGGGGCATAGTGTAGTGGTAGATAAAGTATACAGACAGTGTCCTATTAGTGCTCAGGGACACATCTTTCTAGCAAACCTGATTGCTTTGCCTTTCCACGAGTTCGATGTGATTCTGGGGATGGATTGGTTATCCGCCCACCAAGCGACTGTCGATTGCAGAAAGAAGAGAGTCACTTTAAAGCTTTGCGATGATCGAGAAGTTACAGTGGTAGGTGTGAGAACTGATTTTCTGTCCGATGTGATATCCGCCACTGCTGCAAAAAGATTGATTAGAAAAGGATGTGTGGCATACCTGTGTTATGCAGTGGAAGCAAAGAAAGTTAGTCCAAAGATGTCAGAAGTACCTACTGTCAGGGAGTTTCAGGATGTCTTTCCTGATGAATTGCCTGGTTTACCACCTGACAGGGAGGTAGAATTTTCTATTGATGTTGCTCTAGGTACTGCACCTATTTCCATTACTCCTTATAGGATGGCACCTGCAGAGTTAAAAGAATTGAAAATTCAGTTGCAAGAATTGTTAGATGAGGGGTTTATTAGGCCCAGTGTTTCTCCCTGGGGAGCGCCAGTCCTGTTTGTCAAGAAGAAGGATGGTACACTCAGGTTATGCATTGATTATAGGCAACTGAATAAAGTTACCATTAAGAACAAGTATCCTCTCCCCCGCATTGAAGACTTGTTTGACCAGCTTAAAGGGGCAGGTGTTTTCTCGAAGATTGACTTGAGATCAGGCTATTATCAAATGGGAGTGAAAGAAGTAGATGTGCCAAAGACTGCTTTTCGTACCAGGTATGGCCACTATGAGTTTCTGGTTATGCCTTTTGGGCTGACGAATGCTCCAGCCGCCTTCATGGACTTGATGAATAGGGTTTTCCATCCCTATTTGGACCAGTTTGTAGTAGTTTTTATTAATGACATTCTGGTCTACTCTAAGACGCCGGAAGAACATGATAAGCATCTGAAGCTTGTTCTGCAAGTCCTAAGGAAAAAACAGTTATATGCTAAGTTTAGCAAATGTGACTTCTGGTTAAATGAGGTGTCCTTTCTGGGTCATGTAATATCGGCAGAAGGTATTAAAGTGGATCCTTCAAAGATTGAGGCGATTATTCAATGGAAACCACCCAAGAATGTTACTGAAGTGAGGAGTTTTCTGGGTTTAGCCGGGTATTATAGGAGATTCATTAAAGGATTTTCTACTATTGCAATACCTTTAACCCGGTTATTACAGAAGAATGTTAAATTTATGTGGACTGATGCTTGTCAGCACTGTTTTGAAAGACTTAAAAACATGTTGACTGAAGCTCCAATTCTTACTCAACCTGAATCGGGTAAGGATTTTGTGGTCTATAGCGATGCATCCAGGAATGGATTAGGGTGTGTTTTGATGCAGGAAGGCAGGGTGATTGCATATGCCTCCCGACAGTTGAAAATACACGAGAAGAACTACCCTACCCATGATCTGGAGTTGGCAGCCATTGTTCTTGCACTGAAAATTTGGAGACATTATTTATATGGCGAGAGATGCTACATCTACTCTGATCATAAGAGTTTAAAATACCTTCTCACTCAGAAAGAGCTTAACCTTCGACAAAGGCACTGGTTGGAATTGATCAAGGATTATGATTGCTACATCGATTACCACCCAGGAAAAGCTAATGTAGTAGCTGATGCACTTAGCAGGAAATTTATGTCAGGTGATGTGAATACCCCTAAATAATTAGTATAAGTGATTGTTTTGCTTTAATAACTGATTGTTTTGTTTGCAGCTCTCCGAGCTATGAATGTCCATCTAAGTTTAGCTTCAGATGGAGCCCTGGTAGCTGAATTGCAAGTAAAGTCTGACTTTGTGCATCAAGTTAAGACAGCTCAGAAAGAAGATGATCGGTTGATGAGCGTTAAGAATAGACTTCAGAATGGCAATGTAGAGAATTACTCCTTGAGTGATGATGGGAGCCTTTATTTTAAGCAAAGGCTTTGTGTTCCAAACCAAGAAGAGTTGAAGAAAGGTATTCTAACTGAAGCACATCATAGCAGTTATGCAATGCATCCTGGAGGCAATAAAATGTATCAAGATTTGAAAACTTTCTATTGGTGGCCAGGTATGAAACGTGATGTGACAGAATTTGTAAGTAAATGTCTGATCTGTCAGCAAGTAAAAGCTGAGCACCAAGTTCCTTCAGCGTTATTGCATCCTTTGTTAATACCGGAGTGGAAATGGGACCGAGTGACCATGGATTTTGTGACAGGCTTGCCACTGACTCAGAAAAAACATGACGCCATCTGGGTGATTATAGATCGACTTACCAAGTCAGCTCACTTTCTGCCCGTACGGATGGACTATTCTTTGTCTAAACTGGCAGAATTATACATTAGTGAGATAGTAAGATTACATGGAGTGCCATCTTCCATTGTTTCTGACAGGGATTCGAGGTTTACTTCCCGATTCTGGCACAGTTTTCAAGATGCTTTGGGTACGAGGCTTCACTTTAGTACAGCCTTTCACCCTCAGACAGATGGCCAGTCAGAGAGAGTGATCCAGGTTTTGGAGGATATGCTCAGATGTTACATCTTAGAGTTTGGATCCAGTTGGGAAAAGCATTTACCTTTGGCAGAGTTTGCATACAATAACAGTCACCACTCCAGCTTGAAAATGGCTCCTTTTGAAGCACTGTATGGTAGAAAGTGCAGAACTCCTCTATGTTGGACTGAATTGAGTGAAAGGAAGTTAGTAGGTTTTGATTTGATCCGTGATTCTGAAGAGAAAGTTTGAGTCATTAAAGGTAGATTGAAAGAAGCTGCGGATCGTCAGAAGTCCTATGCTGATTTAAAGAGGAAAGACATAGAGTTTCAGGTGGGAGATCGAGTTTTCCTGAAAGTATCTCCGTGGAGGAAGATCTTGAGATTTGGAAAGAAGGGCAAGTTAAGTCCTAGATTTATTGGCCCTTATGAGATACTTCAGCGAGTGGGTCCCGTAGAATATCGATTAAAGTTACCTTCTGAGCTAGAAAAGATACATGACGTGTTTCACGTGTCTATGCTCCGTAGATACAGATCGGATCCTAGTCACGTGATCACACAGGAAGAAATTCAAGTGGCTGATACATGACTTATGAAGAGGAACCAGTGAAAATCTTAGCAAGAGAAGTCCGTCAACTCAGAAACAAACAGGTTCCATTAGTGAAGGTACTGTGGCACCATCACAATGTTGAAGAAGCTACATGGGAACTGGAAGCCACTATGAGATATCAGTATCCCCATCTTTTCAATACAGGTAAATTTCGAGGACGAAATTTCTTTTAGTAGGGGAGAATTGTAATGGCCTCAACACCGGTTTGGTCGTGAACAGTAAATTCCGATGGTGAATAGTGCACTCGGGCCGAAAAACGGACCCGAAAGGGAAAAATATTTTATTTGACCATCGGAAAGTATTGGTCATGGTGAGTCCGGGGTTGAAATTTGAAGTGAAATCGAGGTCAAATAGGCCTCTGAAAGTCAAAAATATGAAAAAGGTCGCGAGTCAATTTCCCCGGTAGGGAATGTGACTTGATTTTGCATAAATTTTTAAATATAGAAAATGAACTCCAAAAATTTCCATATTTTGCAGATCCTCATGAAATTTTATGTAGAATATTTTGGTGTAAAGAAATGAATTTTTCGGTGATGTCGACAGTTATCGAATCGAACCAGTTAGGTTGAATCGGACCAGTAACGGACTCCGATTGAGCCAAAATTTTGTGTACTACCTAATTTTGATGTGATATGAATTATAGAATTGAAATTGGAGTGATTTGGAGTGAGAAAATGGGAAAAATAATTTTGGGCTTTAAATTAGGTGTTAATGAGCTTTAATTAATTAACTAAGCCCATTAACCCAATCCAAGCCCACAAAGCCCAAAACCCAGCCTATAAAAAGTGAGAAAACTCTGGAATCGGCCAGCACCTCATCTTCTTCCTCTTCTCCCTCCCTTGGCTGAACTCCCCCTCACCATTTTTGTGTGAGTTTTCTTCATTTCTCTCTCCATTTCACACCAAATCAAGCCACCCAATAGAAAGTTCTGCCTCTCTAGTTAAGTATTGTGACCTCCTCTCTTCAAATCAAGGAAGAAAATCAAGAAAAATAAGGAGAGAGAGTTTAGGGTTTCATTTGAGGTAAGTGAAACCAATGGGTTAAAATTATTTCTAAGGTGCCTACTTATGTTTTTGGGTGCCTAGAGTTCAATTATGATGTTATTTTTAGCATTTGAGCTTGAAAAATTAGAGTTATAATGGCTTGAAATTTCGGTTCACTTAGGGATTCAAGGAGATTTGCAAGCTTCCAAGGCCAAAGGCAAGGAAAAGGAAGCTTAGGCACACTAGAACAAGAAAAGAAGGTTAGTGGCTAATGAATCTTAGTATTTCCTTTGATTTTAGTCATTAAACCTTTATGTAACTTAATGAAAATATGAAATAATTGATGTTAAATCTAAAGTAATGATAGAATAATGTTAAGAGACCTTAAATGAGTGTGTTTAAATGCCTAAATGAATTATTGAACAATTATATAGCATGCTTACCTTGATGGCCGAATTTTATCTTAAGGAAATCCTAAGTGTATTTTATGAAATTTGATGAATTTAAGCTTTTAAATGACACTAGAAATGAAATAATATGCTTAAAAATTTTTATGGAATTTATTGAAATTAAATGAATATTTTAGAAAATATTTTCAATTATGTAAGTATTGAAAATATGGCATTTATATGAAATAAAATGCAATTTGATGAGAAAATGAATGATTTTGGTGAATTATGGTAAAATAATTCACAATCTGTGTGAAAGAATGAAAAGAAATGACTACGAGTAATTTCGAATGAAAAGAAATGATTACAAGCATTTTCGAGTAATGAAATAATGAAAAATGTAAAGTTTAATTGAAATTTTGATTAAATTGCGCCCTTAAAATTAGTCTGGCAGTAAAAGTCTAGCTCAGGATATAATTGGCTAGCCATAGGGACATCTGTACCGCGGTGCAAGTCATGGCGACTTGCTTAGTTATGGTAGGATCACCGATCACCATAGCTTATGTTTGTACCTGGTATCTGCTACGTGGAAAAATGGTCGTGTAGATCATTTTTCAGTCTATGTGGGGCCCATGGGGGTCTACGTCCCGATTATCCAGTCTAAGAATTTCTGTCAGTACTGTACTAGGGGCATGAAATGAAATAAAAGTGATAATATGTTAAAAGAAATGAAAAGAATGATAAAAATGAAGTTTAAAGTGAAAAAAAGACTTAAATGAAAGAAAATAAAAGTTTAGGGGCAAAATGGTAATTTTGCCAACATGGGTAATTAATGAGTAAAAATAAAGGAGAAATAATTAATAAGGGTAAAATAGTAATTTTGGAGACCTAACCAGGTCAATAAGATAAGATTTTATAGTACAGGGACTAAACCGTAATTTTACCCAAAAGTAGTGAAATAATGAATAAATGATGAATAATGATGAAACTAATGTAAAGAAAATGAAAGTAAATGACTAAGATGGCAAAATCGTAATTATCAAGACAAAAGGACATTTTTGGAATTTAGTAAAATGTTGAGGACTAAAAAGAAAATTAGTCAACCGTTATGAAATAAATGAGGAAAAAGAGTAAATAATGTGAAAAACCATTATTTCCACTAAATATGATTAAAATGTTAAATTGTACTTATTTCGAAAGTAAATGATTAAATAAAGCATATTAAAGGAATAATTATTGCAAATAAAGTATTAGGATTGTTAGACACCACTGGGCATAGTTTATGCTCAGCATGTAGTTTTTACTGCATGCAGGTACAGCGCGAAAGTAGCAGTGATGCATAAGTGGAAGGAAAGAACTTTTGTTATTATGTAAATTATGTAGACTTTGGCATGTATATAAATGACTGATATGTATAAATATTGGGATATGTAAAAGATATGTAATTAGATGTGTGTATGATTATATGATAATCCGTTTTGAATGATTGGATGTTTGATGGAGATTTTGGAGTAATGGAATGATTGTTATAGAAGTGTTGTGCCTCTGAGAGGCTGTGTGTTGTTTGATTTTTCAGGAGGCTAGTCAAATATAGCCGTTATAATACCGAAATTTTATTAAGTGAATAGTAACCCGGAACAGTTATAGGTCAATGAATACCCAAAGAATTGATAATATCGAAGTTTGGTATTAATTAAATGTTAATTGAAAAAGAAAAAAAAAATTCGGGTTACTTGTACTGTTCCGTTTAATCGGAGTGATAAGGGTGTTACACTTACATTCAGCAATAAATCACAAGCATAAGCAACAAAACACCTTACTTACATAGGCAATAAAACTTAATAACTCAGTAATCAATGCATCACTCATTGCTACCACAAAAGACATCCGGCATATTTCTTTCATACATCTACATCTTTTAAAACATAGTATGCAATTCAAATTCACTTTCATGAAATCATTAAATAATCTTAACAAGGTGAACAATATAATACTTAATACCATAGTATGCCATACCTTATAAACTTGATCAATATCAGAGTGATATATATACCTATACATAAATATATAGATACATAATGCTTATATAAAATTAAATGATCACATGCTCATCGATATTATAACTTGCAATTTATTATCCATTTGATGTACTTATACAAAAGGATAATTCTTATGCATATTAGTTCTGAACTATAACTGTAACACCCGATAGCCGGACATTGGTCCAAGTACCGGTGTCACACTACATTGCGGTGGTCTATAAATTATCATTAAATTATCCATCAGTAACATTCAATACTTTAACGATTAAGTCGTGGGTCCCATATTTTTAAAATATCTTATTAATTAATCTATAAAAATTTGGGCAGCATAACGGCTGAAACCCAAGTTCTGCCTTCCTGCAATAGTCATAAAACACTCCCAAAATTGTTCACAAACATCCAATCCAACCTTCACAAAATCAACCAAATGCAGAACAACAGTCATTTCCAATAAGTTTACATATAACCATACATATATACAGTACATAACATTTGTGTAAGTCCAAAACTATACACAGTCCAAAAAAACTAGCCATGTTGTCTTACAAGGCAACATCTATAAGCACAGTCTACACAAAACTACAAAAATGCTGGATCCTTCTAACATTGATTCCCTTCCAGCACGAACTCAGTCTCTGTCTCCTGCGTGCAGTACAAAACCACACGCTAAGTACGAAAGTACTTAGTGG
Source organism: Excoecaria agallocha (assembly GCA_037975025.1). Lineage (NCBI taxonomy): Eukaryota > Viridiplantae > Streptophyta > Magnoliopsida > Malpighiales > Euphorbiaceae > Excoecaria > Excoecaria agallocha. The sequence continues at coordinate 76,317,718 of CM075806.1, read as the reverse complement.
TGAACATAAACTAAAAACCCCAGAATTTCACTACAGTTCATTCACATATTATTCAGAATTATACTTCATTGTCTCTTTTTCATCAGTTAAATTCATTATTACCCTTGCTTGAGAAATTCGTTCTCAATTATAGCTTTTCAAGTTTCACTCTCAAATTCTATCACTTTAACTTGAATTTTTCACTATAGGGATAAATTTCACTTTAGTCCCTAAAGTTTCAAATATGCACTTTTGTCCTACTTTCTTTGTTTATCAGTTCTTTTAAACTTTTACCGTTATATTTTCAGTATGCTTTTGTCCCCACAGTAGTTTATTCTCGCTTTTCAAATTTCACATTTTTACTCATACAGTATCTTTAGTCAATACAGTATTTTAATACTATTGTTCATACAGTATATTTTATACTTTAGTCAATACAGTATTTTAATTCTCTTGCTCATACAATATCTTTTTATGCTTTAATCAATACAGTATTTTAGTTCTGTTGCCCATAGTATAGCATGAAAATATATCACTAATTAGGATGAGCGGAACTACGGACCCTGTAGGTCCCAGTACTCCGGTAGTATCAATTACACACATATTATTTTTTTTTTCCTTTCTTTTTTTTTCATTTTCCCCAAACACTCCAATACAGACGGTGGAACCATATCAAAGTTACCACTATGCAAGTCGCCATGACTTGCTACCGCGGTTACAGAAATGTCCCTATGGCTAGCCATGTACATCCTAATTTCTGATTTCACACATAATACTAAGGGCAAAATACAATTACAATTTAACACAATTTATAATAATGCATCATTACCGATTCATGGTAATAATTAGTTTTCATTATTGAAAACAGTCTCAGTATTTCGAATATACCAGTTTTTTTCAATTAAAATAATACAATTCAATTACCATTATTTTATTCATTACTTTCTTTTTCAATACATGCTCCTTACATGTCATATAAATTAATTATATTCTATTTTGCATTTATTCCAATTTATGTCTCAAAATTTCACAAATTTTCTTAAGGTCCCTATTCGGTTACCTATTTCAATTTCCTTATAAATTATATTTTCTACTCAAATTAATCACACTAAACATAAAATCATCTATTTTTCATTTATTTCAATTTAATCCGGAAAATTTCATTTAGTCCTAAATTTTTTTAACCGAAATTTTCCCTAAAAATTTAACTTGTCTAAATTTTAATTAAATACCATAATTTCACTAATAAATCTTCTAATTGCACAATTCTAAGTCCAATTTCATATTAATTCGTAATTAATAATTAACCTAAATTTTTTTCTAATTATATATACAACATATATATTGTGAAATTAAAGGGTTTAAAATTATTCACTTACAAAATCACTCAATAACCTTGTCTTTCCCCTTATTTTTGGTTGGTTTGCTTCCCTCTCCTTGCTCTTCAATTGACAGCAATTCCATGGCCAAAATCACCATAGATTAAGTCAAATTTTTGCTCAAATAATACTCATAATACTATAATTAACACTTAATTACTCTAATTATCAAATAAAACTAAATTTTCCCCAACTCACCATTTATCCACTTGAAGAATTAGAATTTATTCACCTTCTTCCACCATCCAAAACAATCAAAGGTGAAGGGAAGCAAGATTAGACAATTTAATTCTAGATGAGGGTTGAGAAATTTGTGATTTGGCTTAAAGAACAAAGAACAAATGAAGAAGGAGAAGAAGAAGAAGAAGAGAAGAAGAAGCCACGGCAAAAGGGGAAAATTGGTCTTTTGGTCGTTCAACTCAAGAGATAAAAATCTCTTAATTCCCATTTAATTAGCTACCTACTTTAGGACAAAAATAATAAAGTCCTAAGTGGGTCCAATGCCACATGTCACAATTTAATTGGTCAATACATTTTTAGTTGTCAATTTTTGATAAAAATTATACCAAAAATTTCTAAAAATATTAATTAGGCTATGCTTAAAATTTCGGGTCAATCCGAGGTTGTTTCGATATCAAACTAGCCCCGAATGTAAATTTTAATCAGTCCGAAAGATGAATTTTCAAAGTTTTCAAAAAATTCATTTTATTATTCCAAAAATTCATATACATAATTTCTAGTCAATTGGTGCAATCAGAATAATTTTATGAAGTTCAGAGAATATTTTTAAGCTAGTCAAAGTTTTCCAGTCAACTATATCGGTCCAGTTAATTATTTTATTTTTCCCTTTTGGAGACCTATTTGACCTCAATTTCAGCCCAATTATAACACCAGATTCGTTATAAATAATACTTTCCAATGGTGAAGAAAAAATTTTATGGGCCCGGTGGGCTCCGGGTGGCACTATTCACCTTGGGAAGTACTATTCACACGATCGGAAATTCTTGGGGTGTTACATTTTTCCCCTACTAAATAAAAATTTCATCCTCGAAATTTACCTGGTGAAAACAATTGCGGATACTGCTGTCGCATAGTCTCCTCTGGTTCCCAAGTCGCTTCCTCGACGTTATGGCGAGTCAGAGTACTTTAACCAACGGTATTTTCTTATTCCTCAACTGTTTTACTTCCCTATCCAGAATTCTCATTGGTTCCTCATCATAAGATAAATTTGATTCAGCTGAATGTCCTGTGTTGTGATCACATGCGATGGGTCTGATCGATATCTCCTAAGCATAGACACGTGGAACACATCATGGATTCTTTGTAACTCTGCTGGTAAATCCAATCTATAAGCCACTGGTCCTATTCTTTCTAAAATCTCATAAGGGCCTATAAATCTGGGACTCAACTTTCCTTTCCTACCAAACCTCACAATCTTCCTCCACGGAGATACTTTCAAAAAGACTTTCTCACCCACTTGATACTCAATATCTTTTCTCTTCAAGTCAGCATAGGATTTCTGTCTATCAGCTGCTGCCTTCAAATTATCTCTAATTAATCGGACCTTATCTTCGGTTTCTTTAATCATATCAGGTCCGACTAATTTATTCTCACCAAGCTCGGCCCAGCATAATGGAGTCCTACATCTCCTCCCATATAGTGCTTCATATGGTGCCATTTTGATACTAGATTGATAACTATTGTTGTATGCAAATTCTGCTAAAGGAAGATATTTTTTCCAATTGCCACCAAAATCTAGAACACAGCATCTCAACATATCCTCTAGCACTTGTATAACTCTTTCAGACTGTCCGTCCGTCTGTGGGTGAAAAGCTGTACTAAAATGCAATCTTGTGCCCAATGAGGTTTGTAATCTTTCCCGAATCTAGCAGTAAATCGGGGATCTCGATATGAAATTATGGAGATAGGAACACCATGCAGTCGAACAATTTCACTAATATAAATCTCAGCTAACCTCACCAGAGAAAAGTCTGATCTCACAGGCAGAAAGTGGGCAGATTTAGTCAGTCTATCGACTATCACCCAAACAGTATCATACTGATGTCTGGTGAGTGGCAAACCCGATACAAAATCCATGGTAATCCTATCCCATTTCCATTCCGGTACAGAAATAGGTTGAAGTAATCCAGAAGGAACCTGATGCTCAGCCTTAACTTGTTGACAAATCAAACACTTAGACACAAACTCTGCAATCTACCTTTTCATTCCAGGCCACCAGTAATAAGTCTTCAAATTCTGGTACATTTTAGTACTACCCGGATGCATTGCATAACTGCTACTATGTGCCTCAGTCAAAATCTTTTTCTTTAACTCTTCATTAGCAGGTACACACAATCTTCCCCTGAAATATAAGCTATCATCTGGAGCTAAAGTGAACTCAGTATCCCTACTCTCACTGATATCCATCATAGCTTTAGCCAACCTCTTATCATGTAGCTGGATGGCTTTTACTTGTTGTAACAAGTCTGGCTTAAGTTGTAATTCAGCTAGAAGTGCTCCATCAGCCGTCAGGGATAATCTCACACTCATGGCTCTTAAAGCTGTTACATAACATCACTCAGTTACCATTTATACTATATGGAAGGTAAATATATAAAATATTTAATTAACTTATTACCTGCCATATGTTTTTTACTGAGTGCATCAGCTACCACATTGGCTTTACCCGGATGGTAGTCAATGTAACAGTCATAATCTTTAATCAACTCTAGCCAACGCCTCTGTCTCAAGTTAAGTTCCTTCTGTGTCGGCAGGTATTTCAAACTTTTGTGGTCGGTGAAGATAAAACATTTTTCACCAAAAAGATAATGCCTCCAAATTTTCAATGCAAAAACAATTGCTGCCAATTCCAAATCATGAGTGGGATAATTCCTCTCATGAATCTTCAGCTGCCTGGAAGCATAAGCAACCACTTTACCCTCCTGCATCAAGACACAACCTAATCCATTTCTAGAGGCATCGCTATAAATTACAAAATCCTTTCCCGACACTGGTTGGGTCAGAATAGGTGCTTCAGTCAACATCTTTTTTAATTGTTCAAAACTCTCTTGACACTTCTCTGACCATACAAATCTAACATTCTTCTGAAGTAATCGGGTCAAAGGAGTAACAATGGTAGAAAACCCCTTTACAAACCTTCTATAATAACCAGCCAGACCCAGAAAACTTCTAACTTCTGTCACATTTTCAGGAGTTTTCCACTCTAATATCGCCTGTACTTTCTTGGAATCCACTGATATTCCTTGCGCAGATACTATATGTCCCAAGAATGCAACTTCCTGAAGCCAAAACTCACACTTACTGAGCTTTGCATACAGTTGCCGATCCCTTAGAATCTGAAGTACTATCCTGAGATGTCTGTCATGTTCTTCAGGAGTCTTAGAATACACCAGAATATCATCTATGAAGACTACCACAAACTGGTCCAGGTATGGGTGAAAAATCCGGTTCATGAGATCCATAAAAGCCGCTGGTGCATTTGTCAATCCAAACGGCATCACTAGGAACTCATAGTGTCCATATCTGGTATAAAAAGCTGTTTTATGCACATCAACCTCCCTAACTCCCAATTGATAGTATCCCGATCGTAAATCAATCTTAGAGAACATCTCTGCACCTTTCAGCTGGTCAAACAAGTCATCAATGCGAGGCAGTGGATATTTATTCTTGATAGTAACCTTATTCAACTGCCTATAATCAATGCATAACCGCAAAGATCCATCCTTCTTCTTTACAAATAGTACTGGTGCACCCCAAGGCGAAATACTAGGCCTAATAAATCCTTTCTCTAATAACTCCTGCAACTGAACTTTGAGTTCTTTCAACTCAGTAGGTGCCATTCTGTATGGAGCTATAGATATAGGTGCAGTACCAGGCATCACCTCAATAGAGAATTCTACCTCTCTGTTTGGTGGCAGACCAGGCAATTCATCTGGAAAAATATCTGGGAAGTCACAAACTGTAGGAATGTCACTAATACACAATCCCTCCTTCCCAGTTTCAATCACATAAGCTAAATATGCTGCACACCCTTTTCTTATCAACCGACGTGCTGCAGTAGCTGAAATCACATTTGATAAGAAATCTAACCGTTCCCCATCTACAGTTATTTTTGTTCCATCCTGGGTCATCAAGGTGATTTGCTTTAACCGACAATCTACTATTGTCCGGTGAGCATAAAGCCAATCCATACCCAGAATAACATCAAATTCTCGAAAAGGAAGGGCTATCAGATCAGCAGGAAAAGTACACTGTCGAATACTGATAGGGCAGTCTCTGTATACTGTATCAACTACCACACTGTGCCCTAAAGGATTACTAACTTGAATATCATGCTCAAGCTGTGCAACAACTAACCCTTTTCCCTGTGCAATCTCAGTGCTAATATAAGAATGTGTCGACCCAGGGTCTACCAAAGCATAGATAGAAGTACCAAGAAGAGAAAATTTACCAACAATGACGTCAGGTGCATCCTGATTCTCCCTGGCTCTCACAGCATAATTAAGGATTGCAGGTCAACTCTCTGCTACACTCTGGCTCCGTCCAGTTCCTCTACCAGCAAATGGCCCTGAGGCTGTCCCTCTGCCTCTACCTCTCTGTGCTGTGGCTCCAGACCCAGCTGCCTGAGGTCCTGATATAACTGTCTGTGCCCTTAGACAATCTCTTACCATATGATCTCTTGATCCACATCTGAGGCAAGCTCCAGTGCGCCTCCAACACTCTCCTGGGTGTCTCCTACCGCAGAAATCACATATAGGTATCCCTGATCCTCTACCAACACCAGTAGCTCTAGGTGGGCTAACTACAGACTGAGCTGGGGTACCTATCCTGGCAGTCGATCTCTGACTCTGAGTAGGCACTGGAGGTACTTCTGGTATTTGTGAAGAAGGATTTCGTGGCTTCTTTCCAGAACCACTAGGGCCGCCAGACTGGGATGGTCTCCTTCTCTGCTGAAATCTAGCTTGTCTACTGGCCTCATCAGTCTGAATGGACTCAACTCGAGAAGCTGCAAATACAAGGGATCCCATATCCACATACTCTTGAGCTGCAATGGACTCCCTAATCTTATTATGGAGACCTTGCTCAAATAACTGACATGTCTTCCGCTGAGTCAATTTATAATCTGTCATATAAGCCAAAAGACGCTCAAACTCCCGCTCATATTCTTGTACAGATCTGTTTCCCTGTATCAGTCTCCAAAAAGCACTCTCGATAGCCCTCCGATGCACTTTCCCAACATATTTTATTGCCAAACTGCTGTAGAAAGAAATCCCAGGTCACCTGCTCAATGGGGGTATACCGTCGGACTGTCTCCCACCAAGTGAAAGCCGGTCCCTGAAATAATGCAATTGCCCCCTCAAACATCTCCTCTGGCGGACTATGAGTGATCTGAAATAATCTCTTCAACCTGTCCAACCACTCCTCAGCTTCCACCGCTGTAGTCTGATCCCTGCCAAAGAAATCCTCTGCCCCCAGTTTCTTCAACTGCTCTAGAATAGACCTCCTAGGTGGGGGTGGAGGCGGTTGCTGCTGCTGTGGCTGAGGTAAAGGAGGAGCCTGCATCCTCTGGTATAATAAATCTGCCATCATCTGCATGAATTCCTGAGGTGCAGCAGGCGGTGGAACTAGTACAGCAGGCGGTGGAGCAGGATGGCCATGATCCTGTAACTCTGCCTCATTCACATTCAGAGAGGCTTCACTTTCTCTATCATCAGCCTCAGTGCCCGCTTGAGATCCAGAGGCCATCTTTACACTATAAAATAGATACAGGGAACAGATAAACATCAGTTTCTCCAATAAAATCACCTTATAATCAAAACATCTCAGTTCATAGCATGTGCATACATAAAGAATCCAATCACTCAATCAAACTTAACTCCTCATTTCTCCGATCTTAGGACCGCCTAAACCAGCTCTGATACCACTAAATGTAACACCCGATAGCCGGACATTGGTCCAAGTACCGGTGTCACACTACATTGCGGTGGTCTATAAATTATCATTAAATTATCCATCAGTAACATTCAATACTTTAACCATTAAGTCGTGGGTCCCATATTTTAAAATATCTTATTAATTAATCTATAAAAATTTGGACAGCATAACGGCTGAAACCCAAGTTCTGCCTTCCTGCAATAGTCATAAAACACTCCCAAAATTGTTCACAAACATCCAATCCAACCTTCACAAAATCAACCAAATGCAGAACAACAGTCATTTCCAATAAGTTTACATATAACCATACATATATACAGTACATAACATTTGTGTAAGTCCAAAACTATACACAGTCCAAAAAAAACTAGCCATGTTGTCTTACAAGGCAACATCTATAAGCACAGTCTACACAAAACTACAAAAATGCTGGATCCTTCTAACATTGATTCCCTTCCAGCACGAACTCAGTCTCTGTCTCCTGCGTGCAGTACAAAACCACACGCTAAGTACGAAAGTACTTAGTGGTGAACATAAACTAAAAACCCCAGAATTTCACTACAGTTCATTCACATATTATTCAGAATTATACTTCATTGTCTCTTTTTCATCAGTTAAATTCATTATTACCCTTGCTTGAGAAATTCGTTCTCAATTATAGCTTTTCAAGTTTCACTCTCAAATTCTATCACTTTAACTTGAATTTTTCACTATAGGGATAAATTTTCACTTTAGTCCCTAAAGTTTCAAATATGCACTTTTGTCCTACTTTCTTTGTTTATCAGTTCTTTTAAACTTTTACCGTTATATTTTCAGTATGCTTTTGTCCCCACAGTAGTTTATTCTCGCTTTTCAAATTTCACATTTTTACCCATACAGTATCTTTAGTCAATACAGTATTTTAATACTATTGTTCATACAGTATATTTTTATACTTTAGTCAATACAGTATTTTAATTCTCTTGCTCATACAGTATCTTTTTATGCTTTAATCAATACAGTATTTTAGTTCTGTTGCCCATAGTATAGCATGAAAATATATCACTAATTAGGATGAGCGGAACTACGGACCCTGTAGGTCCCAGTACTCCGGTAGTATCAATTACACACATATTATTATTTTTTTCCTTTCTTTCTTTTTTATTTTCCCCAAACACTCCAATACAGACGTGGAACCATATCAAAGTTACCACTATGCAAGTCGCCATGACTTGCTACCGCGGTTACAGAAATGTCCCTATGGCTAGCCATGTACATCCTAATTTCTGATTTCACACATAATACTAAGGGCAAAATACAATTACAATTTAACACAATTTACAATAATGCATCATTACCGATTCATGGTAATAATTAGTTTTCATTATTGAAAACAGTCTCAGTATTTCGAATATACCAGTTTTTTTCAATTAAAATAATACAATTCAATTACCATTATTTTATTCATTACTTTCTTTTTCAATACATGCTCCTTACATGTCATATAAATTAATTATATTCTATTTTGCATTTATTTCAATTTATGTCTCAAAATTTCACAAATTTTCTTAAGGTCCCTATTCGGTTACCTTATTTCAATTTCCTTATAAATTATATTTTCTACTCAAATTAATCACACTAAACATAAAATCATCTATTTTTTATTTATTTCAATTTAATCCGGAAAATTTCATTTTAGTCCCTAAATTTTTTTTTAACCGAAATTTTCCCTAAAAATTTAACTTGTCTAAATTTTAATTAAATACCATAATTTCACTAATAAATCTTCTAATTGCACAATTCTAAGTCCAATTTCATAATTAATTCGTAATTAATAATTAACCTAAATTTTTTTCTAATTATATATACAACATATATATTGTGAAATTAAAGGGTTTAAAATTATTCACTTACAAAATCACTCAATAACCTTGTCTTTCCCCTTATTTTTGGTTGGTTTGCTTCCCTCTCCTTGCTCTTCAATTGACAGCAATTCCATGGCCAAAATCACCATAGATTAAGTCAAATTTTTGCTCAAATAATACTCATAATACTATAATTAACACTTAATTACTCTAATTATCAAATAAAACTAAATTTTCCCCAACTCACCAATTTATCCACTTGAAGAATTAGAATTTATTCACCTTCTTCCACCATCCAAAACAATCAAAGGTGAAGGGAAGCAAGATTAGACAATTTAATTCTAGATGAGGGTTGAGAAATTTGTGATTTGGCTTAAAAGAACAAAGAACAAATGAAGAAGGAGAAGAAGAAGAAGAAGAAGAAGCCACGGCAAAAGGGGAAAATTGGTCTTTTGGTCGTTCAACTCAAGAGATAAAAATCTCTTAATTCCCATTTAATTAGCTACCTACTTTAGGACAAAAATAATAAAGTTCTAAGTGGGTCCAATGCCACATGTCACAATTTAATTGGTCAATACATTTTTAGTTGTCAATTTTTGATAAAAATTATACCAAAAATTTCTAAAAATATTAATTAGGCTATGCTTAAAATTTCGGGTCAATCCGAGGTCGTTTCGATATCAAACTAGCCCCGAATGTAAATTTTAATCAGTCCGAAAGATGAATTTTCAAAGTCTTCAAAAAATTCATTTTATTATTCCAAAAATTCATATACATAATTTCTAGTCAATTGGTGCAATCGGAATAATTTTATGAAGTTCAGAGAATATTTTTAAGCCAGTCAAAGTTTTCAGTCAACTATATCGGTCGAGTTAATTATTTTATTTTTCCCTTTTGGAGACCTATTTGACCTCAATTTCAGCCCAAATTATAATACCAGATTCGTTATAAATAATACTTTCCAATGGTGAAGAAAAAATTTTATGGGCGCGGTGGGCCCCGGGTGGCACTATTCACCTCGGGAAGTACTATTCACACGATCGGAAATTCTTGGGGTGTTACAATAACATTTCTTATCTTTTATACTTTTTAACTTATTTTCATATTAATGCCCCTAGAACAGTACCGACAGAAATACTCAAACCGGATATGCGGGACGTGGACCCTACAGGGCCACAACAGAATGAGAAATGACCTCCAAGAATCATTCCTCATATAACATATGACATGTGACAGTACGTATGATAAATATACCATGGAGATCAGTGATCCGTCCATAGTAAAGCAAGTCGCCATGACTTGCACCGCGGTATATGTATCCCTATGGCCAGCCAATTATATCCTGAACTAGGTTTTACTGCCTGACTCTTTCTAAGGGCACATATTTTCTTCATTTTCTTACTTTTCATTTCAATCCAGATAATACAGTTATTCATAACATTCAATATTTTTGTACAGTTTGTGAACCATCATTCACTTATGTCATGAATTATTTCAAAATAATTCAACAATTTCTCTTTACATTACTCTTCAGTCATCAAAGGAGTTTACTTAATATACACTCTTTCAAATTACTTTCAAACTTTCTGATAGCCATATATTAACAATACTTGTACTTGTCATAATAGTTTATGCATTACTAGACTGCTTCCATAAAAATGAAATCATATATAATCACATCCACTATGAGCGTCTAAATCAGCACATAAACACATAGTCATTTCAGAAAGACGTACCTGCATGGTTCGTTATAGCCATCTCACCTGCTGTATAGTGCTCAATTTAATCATCACATATATACTCAACTAATACCTCAAATACATATATTCAGTTACAAATCTGAGATCAATGTCTACCTACACCATTTCATATTGTTTTAGCGCCTATAGATGCATATAAGTTCAATATCATAATCACATATCTAAATACATAATCTTAAAATACCAATATATTAAAGCAAACACATGTAAGTGCATAGCATTTAATTGTCGACCTTCTCGTGATATCATAAGAGCGTAAACATAAAACTATGTCTACTCCATTTATAGTAATGATTTTCATTTGTGTTATTCAAGTATTAAACAAAGTTTCATAAAGAAACGAGTATTTCCTAATATTTCTCAATTCATTATATTTTAAGGTATTTCCATTCTTTCCATGGTTGTATCACATTTATACTAATAGCCTACTACTATACTAGTTACATTCTTACTTGTTTTGTATTATGACATTATCATCTTCAATTATCGTATATTAGATTCCAAATAATCATCTTTTTACTCTTTCATGATCTCTTATGTATCAAATAACTTCTTTGTTTAATACCTTAGCAAAAATACATCATAGAAGATAATAGCATATATACAATAAGATAATCTATTGAAGTTAAAATACCTCATAATCCAATACTTGTATCAGTTTTATAAAATAAGGAATGAGAATAAAACTTTAGTTAACTTTAACTATCTCCAACGAGTAACCTCTTTTCCTTGCGGCTTGATCAAAGACTGTACATGTAACTAATTTATTAAGACTTTAATCCTCATTACCTAGTCACCTTTTTTTTTTACTAATTTAGTAATTATGCAATGATAGTAACAATGATTATTTGACATAAATTCTTATTATTATAACAAAGACATATTACTATATTATAATGTTATCAACCCATATAATCATAGAGTAAATCCATATATCATTATGTCATCACATATCAAATTGAACTTATCTAAGAATAATCTTAATAAAATGGATACTTTGGCTAAACTATTTATTACTTTAGTTTTAAATAAAGACAGAAACCGATAACAAACACCCGTGAACAATATACTTTTCAAATTTTTTACCTTGAAATCTCGTTACTAACTAAACCATAGGCTTATAGTCATTAATAATTCCAATTATATCATATTGCTAAAATTACGATATAATTGGAACATGCCGACTCGTGAAAACGGGTTCCTAAAATTACGAGTCACGATTTTAACTTTCTGGTTTCATTTCTCTTTCATTTTTATTTCTCTATTTTACCTTTATTTCATCTAATTCGGTTTATTAGCGGTTTAAAATTTGCTTAACTTCCTTAATTAACTTCCATTTCGTGGGGGGGAACAGTTATAATTTTAAAATTAGGGTTTTGTTTTTAAACGACATACCTTTTCAATTTTTCCCTCACTCTTCTATAAAAACTGTCGTGATTTCCCTCATTTCCTTTTCTGTTTTTACATTCTCTTCTTTCACTCTTGTCGCAACTCCTTCTTCTTCTACTGTGACTTCTATTGTCTTTTGTCTATTTGTTTTTCTCCTCTCTGCAACTTCTTCCTTCTTTTTCTTCTTCTTCGTTTCTTTTCCTTTCCTTGTACTCACGCTACAGCCCCATTCCACAACACACTCACGAGTCGTTACCCCAGTTCACGCGGTATTCTTTTTCTTCTTTGTTTCATTTTCTCTTTAACACAATGGTAAGGACGAAGAATGTTTCAGCCTCCAGGGGTCAGCAAGGAGGAGATGAACCACCACTTCCAAGTTTGCAGACAGACTTTGGTTCACCTTTCCCCCTATCCTCCATTCACGAAGGTAACCGATTCTTGGTTTTAAAAGATAGAGCTCATTACCAATGTAAGTATTTTCCTAATTCTTTGCTTGAAAGTGTGGGTGTTCTTGATGAGGTAAATGACATGTTGTCTGAATGTGGCCTTTTGAGGTTTGTTAACATGCATGAGCAGTTTTACACTGACTTGGTTTTGGAGTTTTACACAAATTTCAAAGAGAATGCTGATAATCCTAGGCTGGTAGATTTTCGCTTGAATGGTGTTGATTATACTCTTACTTATTTCATGATGCATAGAATCTTTGGTTTTAGCCCACATGGTTTATGTAACCCTCCTAAGAGTTATAGGCCAAATGAGTTTTGGAACTTCCTTACTGGTTTGACTACTCCTTATAGGGCTAGAGATGCCAAATCCATGTTTATATCTGACTTGAAGTACTGGATTTTACATAAGATTCTTGCATCCATTGTTTTCAACAAGCATGAATTTAATAGGGTTTCAAGTCATGAACTTTTCCTGATGTGGTGTGTGCATAACCATAAGTCTGTATGTTGGTCTTATTGGATTTTCAAGCAGTTGTTGGATTGTGTTAATCGCCCGGAGTCTCCTGTTACCCATAGTCATGTTATTGCTGCTATTGCTAGGGGCATTGATATTGATTTGAATGTTTATGATGGTGTGCTTCCCTGCTTGTATTTTTCTAAGTATTTATTTGTGAGGGGAGAGGTCACTAACAATTCCTTCCAATTCATACCATCTGTCTATCGATCTTGTTGGAAGGAACTTCCTAGTACTTCTAATCCGCAGGTGGCTAACATGGAAAGTACATCGGAGGAGTCAAGACCAACGGAGCCAGTGCCTAGTGATGATCCAATGGAGGGTACACCTGTTTTCACACCCACTGCTGCTTCTTCTTCGACTGCTATCACCACTTCAATGTTCAACCAACTGCTCCACAATCAATCCGCCATCCAAAGTCAATTGGCTTCCTTGGAGCAAACCACCACTCAATTACTTCAACATCAACGCCGCCTTGAGCACAAGGTGGATGCTTTCATTACCCAATCGGGCTACGTGGTTGTTTCGCCTCCCACTTCACCATGATTTGAGGGGAGTTTTTCTTTCCTCTATGATTTAGTTTATTTTTGTGATTTTCTTTTTTTTTTTGTATGTTTGTTTTGTTTCTCCACATTGAGGACAATGTGTGTTCTAAGTGTGGGGGAGCACTTTTGTGTGTTTTGTTGTTTGTTTATTTTTATAGTGAGTTTTGTTATGAGTGTTGCTCATAGTGTATGCCATATAGGTTGTTATGAATATTCATTTGCCTTTATACTCATTTTATTAGTTTTTCAAGATCTTTTTGCATGAGTTTTCTGTTTTTAAGTCATCTCTTTTTATTTTTTTTAACATTTTAGGTTATTTAGTCTCTTCATTAACTATGCTTTAAGGTTAGAATATGATCATTTTGCTTAAGATTTTAGGATTTTAGTTGCTTCATGGAAACTATAGCCATAATGCTTACCTTTAGGCCTTTCAATAATGGATGAGGACTAGGAAAAAAAAACAAAGAAAAAGAAGGAAAGTAAAAAATTAAAGCAAGATGCATATCTAAAAGTTCAATAAGGTATGGGATGGAGCGTAAAACGCACCCAATACTACATTCTCTTGCTAATCATGGGATGGAGCATAAAATGCACCCATGCTAAAAGAAAGAAAAAAAAGAAAGAAAAAATAGTCTAAAAATGCCATGAGATGGGTTTAAAGGTATGTGAGCTTCTTAATTGTCCTAAAAGGCATCTATAGTCTTTGAATCTTAGGCTTTATGATCATTATTCTTTCTTAAGCATGGTTAGTCTTGAGACTTTATATTCTTGATGTTGAATTTAGTAAACTTTAATGACTTGATGATTTAAGATGCATGTTTTAAGTCTTGATTTACTAATATTTTGAGTGTTAAGGTGTTTGACTTCATATCAATCTTATCTTAAGAAAAAATTGAGCAATGCTTTATAATTTGACTTGCTTGTTTTAAACTTGAAATTAGATTTTCTCATTCTTTTCTCTTGCTTGGGGACAAGCAAGGTTTAAGTGTGGGGGAATTTGATGTCATGTTAAATGTCTACTATTTTATGTGTGTTTTCCTTATATTTATGTAGTTAAATATGTAATGTTAATTGTATTTTCGTGTGTTTATGTTCAATTTATATGTTTGTGTTTGTTTTAGGAAGAAATTGGTGAAGTGTGGGACAAATGGAGAAGAATTTGAGAAATTGAAGACAGAAGTCACGAGTCGGACATGAATCACGAGTAGTGAACACATTCACGAGAGAAGAAGGAGGCGCAGGGCTCACGAGTGAAGAAGCAAGTGTTCACGAGTCGTGAAGGCAGTCACGACTCGGTACGAAGGAAGAGATCACGAGAAGCCAGCACATTCACGAGTAGTGAGGAGGCTCACGACTCGTGATGTGGATCACGACTCCAGAGAAAAAAAAAGAGAGATTCACGACTCGTGAGGGGGCTCACGAGTCGGACAATTGTACTGCTTCGCAAAACAATATGTCTTCTGCACCTGATTTTTCAGCCAAACAACATGTCCTTTCAAAAGCATCCTTTCGTGAAGAATCAAGGGACATATCTGTAGAGAAGATACATATAAATAGATGGGAGAACAACATTTAAGATGATGGTTACTTGAATAGAAGAAGGACGTATTCTTTTGACTGTGTTTCTCTTAAGAACATTTAGTTGTTTTGGATTTTCTATTTTTTTACTTATTATTAGAGGATGACAAAAGAGCAAAGCCAAAGGAATAAGAGATTCATAAGAAGGTCAAATTAGAAAGTAAACACTTGGGGAGTGATGTTTTCTTAACTCTTATTCTATCTTTATTGTAATATTGTTGTGGTTATGTTCTTTTGATACATTTTAACTATGCAATTAAGTTTGTTATTCATCTATTTAATTTTATCTTATGAATGATCAATTCTATTCATGTATGAATTATGATTTAAGTTTGTTTGAGTGCTTGAATTTACTTATTATGCTTGATCACCATACTAAGTATGTTAGTCAATTAATTCACAATGAGAGTTGGGATTCTTTGATGGAAAGTCAAATAAATTTACTTGAAGCATTGAATTCACTTAGAGATAAGGGATTCACTTTGAGGGGTTAAAGAATTGGCATAGAGCTTCATGGTTTTTATTTATCTCTATAATGACATGAGAATGCTTATAGACTCTAAGTAAGAATACTCTTTATTGACAATGAGAGTTGCTTTAAAGAACCTTGGCTAAATTCTCCATTCATACCATTCATACAATTGTTAATTCATTCAAAGATGAACTTGTTGGTTAAAATGTATATTCATCCTATCTTTTAAGTAATTTATTATCCAAAATCAACTTAAATTACCTTAAGTAGTTTAGAGTTTATATAAATTGCATGATTATAAATGAAATTGATACCTATCCATTTACTTGTTGTTATTTCAATATAAAATTTACCCGTTCCCTTTGGATCGACACCCTACTCCTACTATACGCAGTCTAGTGAGACTAAGGGTTAAAATAAATCCCCATCAATGTGGCCACATGATTGAACTGTATGTATGTATGGATTGAAACACAAATGTACACATGGATGACTAATGCATAATAGTAGTGGCAGTATGTACTAGCTAGGTTAACGGATGCACCCAGAAGCATTATCTCATAACTATCGAGATAACTAAAAGTTTAACTTTGGTCTTCAATCACCAACTTACTTATTTATACTCAAATGATCCGAGGAAACTGATAACAACAAACTTGCCTCTTTTTAAATTCACTCATTCCATATGGCAAATACATAAGTTACTTACAATAATTCCTTCGCTTACATACTTACTCCGATCTTAGGATCGGCTAAACCTTTGCTCTGATACCACTAAATGTGACACCCTTACTGAACAGTCTAACTGAAACAAGGGATAAGACTGAAATTTTTTTTTCTTGCAATCTTAACTAACCAACGACTCCAAGCTTGACCAAAAAGAAATACTTATAACTTAAGTAAGCCGATAAACTATAATTGTCCAAGTGACTGATTACCAAATAAAAATTCGGCAATATAACGCCTAAAAACTTAACTATTCCACCTGAAAAATCAGACAATTTCCTCAGCCCATCAGGGGCACATCAATACAAAAATAATTTCATCATGCACCTCATACATCCATTCTCATTATTAATCACATTTCCTAAGATGATTCAATAATACATATTACACTAACATTCCAAAGTAGAAACAATTTACATTCAAAATCGCCTTGCTACATCTGTGAACCTCAAAAGATGAATTGCTCGAAACTAGATCCCTTCTTCTGACGGTTGAACCGAAGCAGCTATCTAACAAAAAATAAGTCTACCCTGCTACCTACACGGATCACAAAACCCGTGCTAAGCTATAAAGCTTAGTGGGGAATAAAATATTCTAAAGATAATCTTTTAAACATGTAATATCAATTATACAAATACAAAGTTAATAACACTCTTAATAGATACCTTCAATTATCTTAGATCCCAGTTCTTACATTCAGCAATAAATCACAAGCATAAGCAACAAAACACCTTACTTACATAGGCAATAAAACTTAATAACTCAGTAATCAATGCATCACTCATTGCTACCACAAAAGACATCCGGCATATTTCTTTCATACATCTACATCTTTTAAAACATAGTATGCAATCCAAATTCACTTTCATGAAATCATTAAATAATCTTAACAAGGTGAACAATATAATACTTAATACCATAGTATGCCATACCTTATATACTTGATCAATATCAGAGTGATATATATACCTATACATAAATATATAGATACATAATGCTTATATAAAATTAAATGATCACATGCTCATCGATATTATAACTTGCAATTTATTATCCATTTGATGTACTTATACAAAAGGATAATTCTTATGTATATTAGTTCTGAACTATAACATTTCTTATCTTTTATACTTTTTAACTTATTTTCATATTAATGCCCCTAGAACAGTACCGACAGAAATACTCAGACCGGATATGCGGGACGTGGACCCCACAGGGCCACAACAGAATGAGAAATGACCTCCAAGAATCATTCCTCATATAACATATGACATGTGACAGTACGTATGATAAATATACCATGGAGATCAGTGATCCGTCCATAGTAAAGCAAGTCGCCATGACTTGCACCACGGTATATGTATCCCTATGGCCAGCCAATTATATCCTGAACTTGGTTTTACTGCCTGACTCTTTCTAAGGGCACATATTTTCTTAATTTTCTTACTTTTCATTTCAATCCAGATAATACAGTTATTCATAACATTCAATATTTTTGTAGAGTTTGTGAACCATCATTCACTTATGTCATGAATTATTTCACAATAATTCAGCAATTTCTCTTTCCATTACTCTTCAGTCATCAAAGGAGTTTACTTAATATACACTCTTTCAAATTACTTTTAAACTTTCTGATAGCCATATATTAACAATACTTGTACTTGTCATAATAGTTTATGCATTACTAGACTGCTTTCATAAAAATAAAATCATATATAATCACATCCACTATGAGCGTCTAAATCAGCACATAAACACATATTCATTTCAGAAAGACATACCTGCATGGTTCGTTATAGCCATCTCACCTGCTGTATAGTGCTCAATTTAATCATCACATATATACTCAACTAATACCTCAAATACATATATTCAGTTACAAATCTGAGATCAATGTCTACCTACACCATTTCATATTGTTTTAGCGCCTATAGATGCATATAAGTTCAATATCATAATCACATATCTAAATACATAATCTTAAAACACCAATATATTAAAGCAAACACATGTAAGTGCATAGCATTTAATTATCGATCTTCTCCTGATATCATAAGAGCGTAAACATAAAACTATGTCTACTCCATTTATAGTAATGATTTTCATTTATGTTATTCAAGTATTAAACAAAGTTTCATAAAGAAACGAGTATTTTCTAATATTTCTCAATTCATTATATTTTAAGGTATTTCCATTCTTTCCATGGTTGTATCACATTTATACTAATAGCCTACTACTATACTAGTTACATTCTTACTTATTTTGTATTATGACATTATCATCTTCAATTATCGTATATTAGATTCCAAATAATCATCTTTTTACTCTTTCATGATCTCTTATGTATCAAATAACTTCTTTGTTTAATACCTTAGCAAAAATACATCATAGAAGATAATAGCATATATATAATAAGATAATCTATTGAAGTTAAAATACCTCATAATCCAATACTTGTATCAGTTTTATAAAATAAGGAATGAGAATAAAACTTTAGTTAACTTTAACTATCTCCAATGAGTAACCTCTTTTCCTTGCGGCTTGATCAAAGACTGTACATGTAACTAATTTATTAAGACTTTAATCCTCATTACCTAGTCACCTTTTTTTTTACTAATTTAGCAATTATGCAATGATAGTAACAATGATTATTTGACATAAATTCTTATTATTATAACAAAGACATATTACTATATTATAATGTTATCAACCCATATAATCATAGAGTAAATCCATATATCATTATGTCATCACATATCAAATTGAACTTATCTAAGAATAATCTTAATAAAATGGATACTTTGGCTAAACTATTTATTACTTTAGTTTTAAATAAAGACAGAAACCGATAACAAACACCCGTGGACAATATACTTTTCAAATTTTTTACCTTGAAATCTCGTTACTAACTAAACCATAGGCTTATAGTCATTAATAATTCCAATTATATCATATTGCTAGTATACTCAAGAATTTCATCGTTATGAGTTAAACAATTAGTGTTTTTAAAACAAAACAATTCTATTAACAACAAGGCTCTTTTAAACTTATGTTTGTTTCGATTATGACTCCAAGCTACCCTTTTTGGACATAGCATAAGTGTCTAGGGCAAGTAAATCTCAATAATTAGGCTACAATTGGGTGATTATGGTTTAGGACAATGGAAAATACTTGGTTTCAAGAGAATCTTAAAATTCAATTTTCTGAATTAAGGGAGCACCTACACTTGCTAGTCAATTCAAACCATTCGTTTTGTCCAAAAGGGATTTATTTTGACTAGGAATAGAGTCGTAATATAAAACTTTATATTGTGATACTCAAGCTTAACTTGATTTGTTATTGAACCTATAAGTTTGACCCCATTGAATTAAAATTAAGTATTTTGAAATTATAACATTTTAGCAAGAAACACAAAGAAATCAAGGTTTTATTATATGTTGAACACAACACCACCATGAATCATTCCATAATTATCAGAAGATAACTGTACTATGTAAAGCTAAAATAACTAAAAACAAACATGTAAAATCAAGTAATAGCTTTCATTAAACTCTTAAAACAAAAATTAACTCTTCTTTATGTTTAACATCACTTGAGATTCCAAATTAGACATAAATCTTATATTCAATCACACTCACATAAAACAGACTTTTAATTTCAAATATATGATCTATCATTAATATAATTCTAGTTCAAAAACAAAAACAACGAACCATGCCTATAACAGAGCAACAAACTCACCCATTCACTGGATTTAAACACCAATCACCTACAATTTCCATTTTAAAATTTACTGTATTAAAGCTGCTATCTCTCAATATCATCTTAATGGCTTGCATGCAAGAACAGATATCCTATTCTACCATAATCTCATAACTTAACCAAATCTTGCTTCAATCATATACATGAAATTAAACTTTTAACATAGTTCCCATACCGTAAAAATCGAACCTCCTCATGCTCTCTCTCTATTCTGCCTCGCCGGAGACTCGCCGGAAAACTACCGAAGCCATCCACCGGAAGATCAAGCCACTGGCAACGTTCCGGCGACACTCACGCGCCTCCACGCTGCCGTCGTTCATCGAGATCGAAACTTGAAGCTCCCGCCCTCACCATCGCCGATCTCCCTGCTGCCGGCGAGTGGAGAGGAGCGGCAACAACCGGAGGAATCGCCACAGCCTTGGGATCCCATCGGTGCTGGTCGTGACTCCAAAAGCCACCATCGATCATCGAAGCAAGAAGAAAAGTTCACTACAAAAGAAAAGAAGAAGAAAAGAGGAGGGAGGAGGAGATCGGAGTTACCGTTGGTGGGGCGAGGGTGCCGACGCACGGAGGAGCGGCAAGGTGGACGCCGGCCTGCCGACGATGGCACCGTCGATTGGGCTTCACCGTTCTCCTCCTTTGGCTCCCCAAACCCGATTCTCTCTTCTCCCTTTTCTTTTTTTTTTCTTCTTCTCTTAAAATTTAAACCACACAACCTTCTTTAATTATCCCACAAATTCTCTTTCTTCTTTTAAATATCAACCACACAATTATATTTAAATCTTACCCTTTTAACATTATTATTAATATATATATATATATTAACTTTCATAATATGTTTTAATTAACCATTAATAAATTAAAACCCGAAAACATAATCAATCCAAATTTGTTTTTGGGTCGTTACAATTTGTATCCATAACTAGGCATCGACGTTACTTAGTATATGGTTTGTTAGCTGCACGCAGGAACATGTACTAAGAATGCAATGAAAAAGGAAAAAAATGACATGTACATGTACTGCGGATTAGGATACGAATAGTAGATAAATCATATAATAAGTTTAGATACATGATTAAGAACGTATTATGTTTTGTTATAATTACAAATTTGTAGTAAATCTATTCGTATATGTATATATATTAGGCGTGTGTATATAAAACTTTATGGTTGTATTGTGTGGTGAACTGGATAATTTTAAAAGTATCATATTTGATAAATGTGTTACATTACTTCCTCTATTATTTTATATATTGATGTAACATAAAACTGATCACAGGAGAACTAGAATAATTTTGGAATATTTCTACCAACTAAAAGAAAACAAATATTTGAAATTGGCTAAGAATGATAATGGAGCGGAAAATTTTTGTCTGTAGTGGGGAATCGCTCTGAATAAGACGAAAAATTTTAAAATTTTTTTTATACAGCCTGAAATAGGAGAAAAATATTTTTTGATTTAGAATTTATGGCATGATCTCCATCCTAAAATTTAATAATTATATTTATATAATTTAATTTAAATTATATTTAATTTTAATTTTATCAATTATTAAAATTTATATTAATTTAATTTGTGAATAAATTTAAAATTTTTAATTATCAAATATTATATTTCAATTACAATTAATTTGTTACATATTATATTTTAATTAAAATTAATTTTTTTTAAAAAAAATATTTTTAATCGAGGACGAAGATTCTTTTGGAGCTAGAAATCCCCATAGGAGCAAAAATAGGGCAAAATTTCCCTCCATAATTTTATTGGGAGCTGAACGAAAAAATTTTGCCCTGCATTCTTGCCTAGCGATCATCCCTAAAATTGGCATTAAAAAAAAGAAAAAAAGAAAAGTAGTACTTACTTGCTCTAAGAGCAAGTTGTTATTGTCATAAAATTGACACGACAAGATGTATCCTTTTGTTGTCCAAAGATTATGACAAACATTTTTTCGGATTTAAGGTTATGAGTGGTGAGCCGTGACATTATATAAATTGAAAAAAAAAAATTAATTTCATTAATTTCTCTTAATATTTACTCTGTTAAGAGGCATTTTTTTTATTTTAATTTGTTTTATTTTAAATATTTTTTTCAAAAATTAAGGTATTTATACATATACATCTATTTATTATATAACTTATTAAATATTTTTATTTCTTATTTTTTTTACTTTTTTTTAAAATTAAATAAAATTTTTGAAAATATAAAAATATATTTTTATTAATCACTATAATTTTTTATGAAATTAAAATATTTTAATAATTTTCTTAATTTTTAGAAAAAATAGAAAAGTACCTGTTAAGGTGGGATGGAGAAAGTATTAAACACTTCTAAAAGAATAATTAATACTATCATATTTCCAAATTTTTAACTAAAATGTTGAGGAGCGGAGATACAATTTATTGTATCTGTTTGTACTTTTTACAGTAGTCGCTTTGAGTTTTATCCAATAAGATCACTTTGAATAATATTTCATCCATTCCATTTTATGAAATATATTTTTTATTTTTTATAAAAATTTTAAAAATTATTAAAATATCTCAATTTCATAAAAAAACTATAATAATTGATAAAAATATTTTTTTATATTTTTAATTTCATTTAATTTTAATTAAAAATAAAGAGTAATAAAAAATAAATATTTAATAAGTAATATAATAAATAAAAAATATATATAAATATATTTTTTAAATTTAAAAAAAAATATTTAAAATGTGATAAATTAAAATAGAAAAAAAATAACTTTTAAAATGGTACAAATAGGGTAATAATAGAAAGGTGTACCTTAGGATCCAAATAGTCAACACAAACGGAACAATACTCTGAAGCACAAAAATCTACCGAGTGCACAAGAGACGTTTCACAGAGGATAAAATACAATGAAAACAAAAAACGCTTGTGATTTATTGTATTTATGTGTGGTGTCCGTTGCTAATAAATCCTTAGTCACCATCTACTCATCTAGTATTGTCGTTTTCTCTTTGCTATCGTTTTACTCGCCGTCCCCACTCCCACCGTTGCAAATTGAAAGCTGTCGCATTTCCTCATCTTCTCTTCTTGCGGAAAAGGGGAGGATAAGTGATGTTGATGGTGAACGCCCTAACTCTAGCCAGGACTATGTTCACCGCCAAAGACATCGTTTTCGAGCCCGACGACATCGAGTTCGGCAATGTTTGGTGGTTCGTCTACGCCGGCGTCTCTTGCTTCTTGGTCCTCTTCGCAGGAATCATGTCTGGCCTCACCTTGGGCTTGATGTCCCTCGGTCTTGTTGACCTTGAAATTCTGCAGAGAAGTGGCACCTCCACTGAAAAGAAGCAAGCTGGTCATTAATTTTATTCTTATATTGTTCTTAATTATGTTTTATTGAAAATATTCTGTTAGCTTGATCGTTGATGGAAATGGATTGAGCTTTGTTTATTATTTGCATACAGCTGCTATACTACCAGTTGTCCAGAAGCAGCACCAACTTCTTGTAACTCTTCTTCTATGTAATGCTTGTGCCATGGAGGTTGTTAAAATTTTGAATTACGGATTATCAAATCACTATAGAATGAGAAGAGGTTCCCTGATTTGTGCTATCTTCTTGATTCTGTTCTTTTGTAGGCCCTTCCTATATATCTCGATAAAATTTTTCATCCTTTTGTTGCTGTTATGCTCTCTGTTACATTTGTCCTTGCTTTTGGGGAGGTACAACGTGCTTCAAGTTCTTCATCTGTCTTTGTGAAGGTTTTAGCTTACATTAGGTATAATTCGTTCTTACTTTATGCTGGATCAGATCATTCCTCAAGCTATATGTTCGAGATATGGACTCTCTGTTGGTTCTAATTTTGTGTGGTTGGTGCGTATTTTGATGATGATCTGTTATCCCATTGCTTACCCAATAGGGAAGGTAAGAACTTTACGATAATGTGCACGGATAGCAAATAAAAGCATAGATAATTTGCCGTCTCTCTTTATTTATTGAGAAATATGACAATAATTTTGCTGCGAGTTGTATTTTAGTATTGGCTGCAACGACACACTTTTTATTTATTGCGATACATCAAGGTATCCTTGTTGGTACTCGGTAATCACTTGTGGATAGTACAAATGTAAGATTGTTCCCATTTGGAATTAACCAGTAATAGGGAAAGGTGATTAGTCAATTGAAGATAGGTATTGGTGGAAATCTGTGGTGTTCTTTTAAGAGAGCGTGTGAACTGACCTCATACTAATGCCAATGAGAAGGAGAGGTTTCTTTGTTTAACATAGGCATCGAAACATGTTTTAAAGCAAACTTTGTTACATTGTTATCAAACTACTTGGTAGCATTCCGAGTATGTTTCTTGCTATCATAACCATGTTGCTGTAGGTTGCTGATGCATTTTACATCATTTTTTCCCCATTGTGTGCATTTTTAACTGCAAATGTCATCTTTGTCCCTATGGATCACTCAGTGAAGTTACTCTCCATTTTTTACTGAACATGGTAAATTTAATGTGGTTTCAGGTTCTTGATATTGTACTTGGACACAATGATGCTCTGTTTAGACGAGCTCAACTAAAAGCACTTGTCTCTATCCACAGTCAAGAGGTAACACCTATTGTTGTTTTGTAAACTATCACAGAACTACTATTGTTCCTTCTGTTTGTCTAATAAAGAATAAATGATAATCTGACTACCCAATGAGCTTTTGTGTGTAATTTTTTGTTAACCTACTATCGCTATCCATTTTAGGCTGGCAAGGGAGGTGAACTCACGCATGATGAAACAACCATCATCAGTGGAGCACTAGATCTAACTGAAAAGGTAGCTGTTGCCTCACAATAGGCATTTATAAGGATTTGGATGTTCTGACTCATCACAGTTATATAACTTCTAGCACTTTATATTGTTGCTTTCTGGATGATATACTTATAATGTAGGTATAGTGGCCTCTGATTGAACATTGATCCTAATGAAAGGGAAATTTATATACAGCCTACCTTTAAGTCATAAGTTATGGAAACAGTATAAGAGAAGGATAGTGTCAACTCAAGCAATATATGCCCATAATAAGGTTGCCATATTACATTATCTTTTTTTATGTTGTGTAATAGGATATGTGACTGCTCTCTTACAAGATGAATTGGTAGGCATGATTTTATAAGTCTAATGGGTTCATGTTGGGTCAGTTTTCTTATGCTCCCAGTAGCTTTATTTGCTTCTAGGTTGTAGTCTTGTGCTAGCATTTCCATTTGGACAATACTTAAAATCCATATAAAATATTTTCCAAAATCTTCTTCACTTGCAGACCGCAGAGGAGGCAATGACACCCATTGAGTCAACATTTTCTTTAGATGTCAATTCAAAATTGGACTGGTGAGCTGTTTTGCAGATAATCATCCTTTTTTTTTTATTATGTTGCTTTTGCATATTCTTCCAATGCAATAAGACTGCCATTGTGGTGCCAGATGTTTTGACAAAGTAGAACTTAATTTGGATTGATTGATAGGGAGGCTATATTACATGACCTTGATGTACTGATTTTATCTCATGAACTTGAGAAAGATGAGGCAATTTGTTAGCAGGAATGCATGAGGATGTTTTGCGAATAACTAATGATTTCTAGGTGCTTGAGATATTGCAGCAATGGTCTAAGAACTCAATTCTGTCCTGGGTTCTGATGCTTTTGATGCTGACTGTTGTATCGAGCAGTGTCATAAGTCATGAGATGACTCATCCAAATCGTCTTCTAACCAAGTAGACCAGAAGAGAATAAAAGAAGGGTGCTATTATATCCTCTTCTGCCTACTGCCAGAGGATGCCTTAATTCATATCTAAAGTTTAGGTATCCATATCCACTTTCCATTGAGAGAAATTGATTCTACTGCTCCAACACAGGGAAGCAATTGGGAAAATTCTTGCACGAGGTCATAGTCGCGTCCCTGTCTATTCCGGAAGTCCAAAGAACATAATTGGGCTCCTTCTGGTGGGTGTGAAAACGAAAGATTTTGTGTTCTTAGGATGGAAATGACTCCTTGATTTTGGCTGCCAAGTGATTAAGGAGTTGCTTCTTGTTTTTCTTTTATAATCTTGTTTTGGATTGAATTCAGGTGAAAAGTTTGTTGACTGTGCGGGCTGAAACTGAGACTCCCGTCAGTGCAGTTTCCATCCGGAGGATGCCGAGGTGTGTGCTTAAATCCATTATCTGATTTTTATGTTCACTGTATAGAAAGTATGATTTTTCTCATATCTGAATATGCCAGGGTTCCATCAGACATGCCTTTATATGATATCCTTAATGAGTTTCAGAAGGGAAGCAGTCATATGGCAGCTGTTGTGAAGGTTCATACAAAGAGCAAATATTCACAGCCTAACAATGCTAAGGAAATCAAATTTGCCAATGGGGATTATCAGTTAAATACACCTTTGCTAACAAAGCATGACAATAAACCAGAAAGCGTACTAATTGATTTTGAGAAAACTGCAAGGCCTTTACCCATCAAGCAAAAGCAATTGCCTGAACTAAATGGTTCAGCTACAAACAATATTTCTCGTTTGCCAGATGATATTGAAGATGGAGAAGTCATTGGTATTATCACGCTTGAGGATGTTTTTGAGGAACTTCTGCAAGTAAGTGTATTTCCACCATTATCAATTGATCTGCCTGACTTTTGGCTTAGCTGTGGCCCCTACCCACAGAAATATGCCACCTGCAGCCATCAAACTATAACAATCTAAAATATTGTGGTACATTAACATGGCCATTTTAGCAAATATAAGAGCTCATGTCATGTTTCGTTCTACGATCCTCTCTCGATCGCAATGCAGGAGGAAATTGTTGACGAGACAGATGTGTATGTTGATGTACATAAAAGGTATATTGCAATCTGAGTCTCCTCAGTTATTTTGCATTATATATACCTGGTTATATTATGAAAGGGAATGTGTCAACCTTTTCAGAATACGTGTGGCTGCTGCAGCAGCTGCTTCTTCTGTGGCCCGAGCCCCATCCAGCCGGAGGCTGACTGGTCAAAACCCAGCAGTAAGTAAACATTCTTTTCATTGCCGTTGCTAATTGTTTCATTTCACAGGGTTATAAACAAGAAACCAGTTTATCAGATTTGGATATCAGACTGATACAAGTTCCAACAAGGGATGTTAATTCTGGGCATATCACGTCAAAGTGCACCTTCAAATGTCTAGAATCACGTGCATAGTGTGACAACTTTTTTAACTTAAAGCTTTATTTTCGATTGTATTTTCTAATTCAACTGTTTGTGCAGGCCTGAAAATGTATACATGTTACTTCTTCCTAACTTCCTAACTTTCAAAATGCTTGACGTAGGGAAAAAGAAAAGAAAAGAAAAGAGGGAAATTCATTAAATCACAAACCTGATTTCTGCAAACCTATATAGATATTTTCTTACTATATTAATTTTCTTCAGGGAGGTCAAGGTAAGCAGAGCCAGATCCCAAAGAAGTCTGGAGGATGATTTGCGTTTAAATGAGAGTTCTGTTCTATATGACTCACCCAGCACGATCTTTTCGGGCGAATAAGAGGTGATTCAATGATTCCTCCACAACAAGTAGACTAGATTTCAATCTGTATCTAACACTGGAGTCCTGTAGTCAATGTAAACTGGCACTTGGTCTTTTATTACAGGGTTAGGTAGATTAGTGCAATACTAGGTCATAGTTTTCACCTCTGTATTTTTGTCCATAATTACATCCGATACTTGCATATGAAAATGTCTATCGATATGTTTCTTCCACCTTTGCATCACTAGTAATAAGAGCAACCTTGTTTGGGCAATAAACGTGTGAAGCTATGCCTATATTATATTCTCTCAGTTGGGATTCTATTTATTTAAGGAGTGAGAGACATATAGTCCAATTACAAATGTAGAAACAAAGAATTGAACTCAAGACTTCTTGCACCTCTCCTTTAGTGCTGGCCAGTAGATGGCTGAGTACTGAAATGAAACATTTGAATATTTTAATTCAAAGCTAGGCTTAACATGGATAATGAAAGATAAAGGAATGCCTCCCACAAACTGCCCGATATAAATATAATTCACTTGAGTGCTGAATTACTCATCGTTCAACGAATAAATTTTATTTGTCCGCTCGATGCATATTTATTGATTTGACAGAGATTCAACAACAACTTAAGCGAGTAGTATTGACCTATAAAAGATGAAGTATACAGGTACTTTGGCTTAGGCTTTGAGCCAATAAAAGAAATTTCCGAGAAGCCACAGCCGAACGATTAAAGATAATTAATTATATTAAAAATAAATAAATAAGTGAACTCCCTATAGCACGGCCATGCATTGCCCTCTCAACTTCCCAAATTCACATGAAAACAATCTCCTACTACTTTTTTCTTGGACCAAAATACCCCCACTGATTCCGATTATTTTACGCCCAACTCCAGTTCCTTAGCTCTTCAGGTCTCCGCCCGACCCACCACCTATAAGCCGGCTTATTATTTTTCCCAGGATCCAACTCTTTAAATTCTTAACAACAATATTTTTTCCTCCTCTCCTTCCGGCGCTAGGTCAGTTCTTCTCTTTGTTTCCCGACTCAAACTACGCTTTCAATATTTTTTTATTTCTTGCCGATTTACCTGTCGAATTAACTCAATTGCCTATTTTGAAATCATGAATTGATTTTTTTTCCTGCAGTCATTGTTGTTAAATATGGGATTCAAAGGAGTTTATCGAAGCTTGATGGAACTGTTTCCTCAGGTATTCGTCTTACCTCATTACTTTTCATATGCTTAATTTTATTGACGTGAGAATTAATATTCTTCAAGTGATCAATGGTATTTCCTGATAAAACATATCCTTAAGCAACTGATTTTCGGCTTCTTTTTTCTTGTGCTAATTATAAATAATAATAATAATCATAAAAATTAAAATGACCATCAAAATGTATCCAATTTTGTGATTATGATTTATATTTGAAAATTGTCATCTATGGCCTGTAGTTTTATTATGAAGATAGTATTTAAGTGGCAGAACAACCAGCTTTTGATGCAGCCCTGACAAAAGCATTCAATAGGATGTGTATATATCTTTGACAAAAGGCCTTCATATCTTTTTAGACTTGTACTTGAGTAACCTTTTCCGATTTGAATTATTTGATTTCATAGTTGATATTTAAGGGGTATAGTCGTGTTAGGAAAATTGTTTTCAAGTCCTTTGATGATTAGCCCTTTTGGTGTTGAATTGTAGTTTCTCCATTAAGTGAATGGAATATTTGATTATTGAGGGTTCTTGTGTTTTGCCACTTTTTTTTATTCTTATTGCTTAGCTAAGCCAGCTCTGTTTAATCACATTGTGCTTAGGTTGACCCACGCATTCTAAAAGCTGTTGCTATTGAGCACCCCAAAAGTGCCGATTCAGCTGCTGAAGTTGTAATTTCTGAGGTTCTTCCTTATCTTTCACGGCAAGCTGTGGATGATAGGCCTCTTCATGAGGACTACAGTTCCAGTGGTGTTGCAAGTGGAAGCGGTAAAATATTTGAGGACCTAAGTCCTTTTAAAATGATATCTGCATATATCACCTTCACAACTTTTCCTTTTCGATTTTTGTTCTCACTCTATACCTTATTTAGATGTTGCTGGTAGGTAAGAGGAGTGTCATGACCTGCATGCATGTCGATTTGTTCCTGGATCTGTATGTACTGAATTCATGTCTCACAACTTGTGTGCAGCTGAACATCAAGAACATTTCAATTCATTGGGGTGTCACCAAGTTGGTGGAGGAGAAGCTATTGGCACTTCTACGGAATTAAGATCAGTAACCAGTGAGGATGCCTATAAAACAGTGGATGCTGTACGTAACTCTGATTCAGCTCATCAAGAAAACGCTTTGAATTCTGCTACAGAGTTATCATCTAACAGGACTGTTGATTCTAATCAGTTGCAAGGAAATATGGAAAGTGAGGAATTAATATTGTTGATGAGGCCACAACATGAAGAAGACAGTTTCCTGTGTGGCATCAGTCAGACTTCCAAAGTCACATCCAATGCCTTGTCGTGCAATGAAATTTCTGACCCCTGTCAAGTAAGTGCAACTACTGAAACCCAGGTTCCAGATTCCTTTGGAAAATTTGAGGATGGTAACAACAAAGTTGAGCATGAGCATACTTCCCAAGTCATATCAACTAGTTTGGAACCGGATAGTGGTGATTACGATGGCAGCTTAACTGGCCATCATAGTGGGTGGAAAGAATTTGATGGTCCTTCATCTGATGAACTTGATAAATATCTCGGTGGAAAAATCCCTGAAACGGGGATATGTTCAGATGGTGTTGTTGTGGAAGTGAAAAATTCTGTGTATCAAGACATACCAAATGCCAATGAAGGTGATCTTAAATCAGAATTTTCTGGCACTTCACTTGACTGCAGTAAGAACTCGAAGTTCAGTCAGGATATCAAAATTGATGTTCTTGAGGGCATCGTGGAAGCTGCTAAAAACCACAAGGTAATGTATTGCACTACTTTGAAAGGATTTTATGTGTGTCTTGGCTTCCAACATAGTTCTACAATTAGGTTAACACGTTTCTTACCTATTGATACTTTTCTTCCATCAATATACTCTTGAGGGTTGAAAGGAGATGGCATCTTCTTGATTTTATATTTCTAATCAATGGCTTATAGAATCCTTTTGTTGATTATGATGCAGAAAATGTTGTTTTTGGAAATGGAGTCCATCATGAATAAGATGAGAGAGGTGGAACTTCAAGAAAAAATTGCTGAACAAGCCAAAGAGGAAGCTGCTAGTGCAGGTATGGAAACACTAGCCCAGGTGGAGGGACTTAAAGAGATGCTGGCACATGCAAAAGAGGCAAATGACATGGTAGTACAAGTGCAATATTATGTTATGTGTATGCTTAGTCTATAGTTTGTTAAGAGGCAATTATAATTGCAGGGGAAGTGTATGGTGAGAAGTCAATTCTAGTCACCGAGATGAGGGAGCTGCAGGCACGCCTGCTCTTCTTGTCTGATGAAAGAGATAAAGCTCTTGCAATTCTTGATGAGGTATTCTTCATGATCAACATTCTTTTTGCTTTCCATAACTTGTATTCTACTTTATTACTGTTTTCCCGCTCATGAGTTGTTGAGCTGTTACAGTTGTTTCTTGGTAATTACCTTATGGCTGCATAATTTGTGATAATTCTGAGTCTAGCTCTCAAGTTCTTTCTATAAATGTTCAAGTAGGACAAACCAAGATCCCGAACTTGACCTTGCCTGAAAGCAAAGCGTCACCGGCTTAGTGTTCAATTGAAAAGTTAAATATATTTTTAACTTACTAACAATTAGAAAAAAAAAATAAAGAAAGAAAGAAAATTAGGTCCATATGCATGTTTTAGCATGTATGCCTGTGGGCTTTCCAAATTAATCCATCAATTTTGTCTTAGGTAGGTCTCTCATCTTGCTCTGTGCACATTGTCATGCTGATCCTATATATTTCAAAAAACTTTTTGCATTGAATCTTCCTCTGGGGAGGCTTTTTGGCATGTCTTGTCAATAGAACATTGATGACAGAAGAAAGGTTCTTACTGAATTGGTTAAGAAGTGGGGGATCATTCTTGAAATTCTGATGATTGGTGTGGCAATGTAATGAGTATGTTTTTGACTAGATGTTCGATGAGAAAAATGGAGATCAGAACTATGCATTTGCCATGCTGCTTTTTTTTTATTGTTTATTTGGTAGCACATTCTTTTCCTCTTTTGATCAGCATGCAAGGATTATTGCCTTTTTTTTTATTATTAAATTCAACTTTTGCACAGATGCATCAAACTCTTGATGAAAGACTAACTGCAGCAGAGGAGGTAAAGAAAGCTGCTGAGAAGCAGAAGTTGGCAAAGGAAGAATCTGCACAAAATGCTGTTGCCGAACAAGAAGCCATCACGGAGAAGGTGGTACAGGAATCCAAGATTCTGCAGCAGGAGGCAGAGGAGAATGCAAAGGTAGCAACTAGTAGCTGCTTTATAGTAATTTCTTGTGGTAATTTCTGGTGCAAGGTTTTAATGAGGTTAAAGAATGACACTAATCTTTTATTTTGCTTTCCTGCAGTTGCGGGAATTTCTTATGGATCGTGGTCGAGTTGTTGATACACTACAGTGAGTCCTTTGTTAACCATTTAGTTATGGTGCATGGTCATCTCTCACATCTATGATGATCCTATTTCTCTTGCTTATTTGGATTGTACAAACTGTATTTACTTATTGTTATAGTGAGATGATGACTTGTCATGAAATAAGCTTTGTTACCTTTTTTATTAACAGGGGAGAAATTTCTGTTATTTGTCATGATGTGAGATTGCTGAAAGAGAAATTTGATGAGCGGGTTCCATTGAGCAAATCTATTTCCTCAAGCCAAACTAGTTGCATTTTAGCCTCTTCAGGCTCATCTCTTAAAAGCATGGCATCTGATATGGTTCTTGAGGCAAGGGAATCATATATGAGCCTTAACAAAGAGAGAAGCCCTTCATCCTTAATTAATGACCAGTCACCTAAGAGAAGTCCTGCATCCTCTATTGATGGCCGGTCACCTAATAGCAGAAAGGAGAAGAGTGTAGTTTCTGAAGAAAAAGGTGAGAGGACAAATTTCGAAGATGATGACTGGGAGTTCTTTGACTGATGCAAATGTAAAGCTGAGGTCTGTAAATGGTGGATAAAAGACGCAAAATTTCTGAACCTGTTTTCTACAGGCTCGTATGGATGTTTTTGATTTAGCATTCTACAGGGCATTACTATTGGTTGAGTCAGCTTCTACCACCTAGATAGCCTATCTCTGCTTCTCCATTTGATATGTAAATGACTGATTAAATAAAATTGCTATCCAATTTATGGGGCACCAACTTGATGTGTTATATGTTCTCTTCCTGGTTAGTCTTGACACTGTCAATATTTTTTAAACCAGGTAATGTACGGAGTAAATTTGAAAATAGCATATTATTGCCATTATAATCTCATGATATGTGCAAATCTGCGGTATGGGCACTATTTCTATGCATTTCAATATCCGGATGCGAGTCATTTTCTTCTTTATAGATTCTCCTGTATTTTCAAACATTATATGGACTACGTGATAATCTACGTGAGCTAGTATTTTATTTATTGCTACCCATCATCTCCACAGGTAAAAATAAAATTGTCAATAATTTTTGCTGGATCATATTCTTATTTTATAGCACTACTATTGCGAGATTTCTAAGAAATTTCATTGCTGAAGTCGTGGACCTGACGTGAATAGTATTAATTACGTCAATGTCAATATTTATAGATTTATCACGGCTAGTTGTAAATCTTCCTCTGGTCGACGCCACTCTGCAGCCTGCAAGGAGAAATAGCTTGATTTTTTGCTGTTCATTGATTTTATATGTCTCAAATTTCATCAGTGTTCACTGATAAGCTTGCAAATAGCCCCACATGGTTTTTTCTTTCATTTTTGTCAAGCACTGGCAGTAGCAAAATTTGAAAAGCATCATTAAGAAAGGTTAGCCTCTTTCCTTTCATCTGGCAATCAAAATTTAACAACACTGATGGATACAACCACATGAATCCCAATTTTTATGGGTTGATATAGTGCTCGACACAAGTAGCTGAAATTCCCAGATAAAAAAGAGCTAACTGTCCAAGTTTTTTGAAAGGCTCGAGTTGCATTTAATGGAACTGGTTCAGCCTTGTACCTGATGAGCACTAGTGTATAGAGGAAACTGACATTGCTATTCTTCTTAGGTTAATTTGGAAAACAGAGATATAGTTAATTATGTCAAAATTCAAAAAGTTGTTTGAAGTCAATCGTGATGAAAAAGAGACCTCAAAGGAGTTGGCAAAATGGAAAATCACAAGCTCTTGCTTTGTTTCTATATTACGTGTATCTGGCACAGTAACATGACATTCTGCTTCTTTTTCTTTTCTTTAAAAAAAAACACTAAAATTTCTCTACAATTTCTGTAAGAAACCATGGATCTCTGCTTCATTATCAAATATACAGCAAATCCCGCCCTTCAATTTCAGCAACTAGACTTCCATTTCTATAAAGTTAGTAACTTTATGTTTGGATCCCACAGTTCAAGCTCGACCCACAAGCAAAAGACTAATCATGCCAACACAGAAGCATAACAGCACATCTCCAAATTATATAAAGCCTCGTTCTTTGCTCTCTAATTTGCTTTGAGCATCGCTGCCATGGCCTTACCTTCATGCTCCTCATAGAGAATGCATTTGCTGCCATTAATGAAGTTACTTAGTACAGTGAGAAGTATGATTCAAGAAATTGAGATTGTGGGTTGAAAAAGTCTTGGGATTTTAAGACATTTATATAGGAGAGGAATTTGGAGTTGAAGATATGGAAGGAAAAAATACGTGGTGGGTGAGAAATGTTGGCCCTCCGGTTGGGCTAATGGGTAAATGATATAAAGATGGCAAAGCAGAGCTATAAGCTTTGTCTCCTTTGCCAAACCAGTTTGAAAAGGACTGCTCATCAATTTCTTGGTCATCCTTGTGTGGCATGTTTACCTTCATTCATGCATTTGCAACTCCCTTATTTCATTTTATTGTCAAATTAAATACTAATTTATTGTTTAGTTTGGATATCAATTACAATATCTTCCCTCCAAATCACTCCCTTTATCAAGAAAAACAAAAATTGATTATAAAACTAACATTATGCCTATTTTTAAATTAATTAAAAAAAAGATAAGGTTTTTAATATGAATTCGTGTTCAATTAGTAAAATAAATGGATGGACTAATGGTAGCAATTTGAAGTTAATATTTGACAAATTATTATGATGTTTATAATATTGATATTATATTAGTCGACTCATCATTAGCAGTTAAGATGCTGTTTTAAAATGTCAGCATGACTCTTTCGGCAATGGATTTATATTATTTATTGAGCTTCATTGCACATATGATCAAATTACGTGTTTAATCCAATATTCTCGATAAACACTTTTAAGCATTATTTAGGCCCTTCGCTAATGATGGAACGACAATGCAATAGTATTAACTATTTCCTTCATTTCAATATTTTTACAGTATTTAAAAATAATAATTATTTTATAATTAAAAAATTTTATTAACTTTATATTAATTATACATTATAATTAATATAAATTGAAAATTATTTTTATAAAAATCATTTAAATAAAAATATATTTAATAAAAATTAATTAATATATTTTAATTATATTAAAATATTATGTATTATGAAATATTTTTTTTAAATGATATATATTTTAAAATGGAGAGAGTAAAATAATTTTTAATTTAATATTGCTAAGTGCAGCCAATGACTTGGTAAACAAAATGGGTGGTTTCCACGTGTCGATTAGAGGGAACCCTTGAAGAAGGCTGACCAGCCTTTTCATATAAAAATCATAGGAGCAGGAGAAGAGGGGAAAATTTTAGGCTAAGCAAAAGAATTAGGGGAAAAATTAGTAATTTTCAAGGGCAACAAAAAATGACACCTGTACAAGAGTTAAAAGATTAGTGGAGCCCACAAATAAACTAGATTCCATGATCACGTGCAGCATGTCTAGCCATAATTAAAACCCATGTAAATAGTCCACCTCATCCCGACATACCGCCCACTTATCATTGCCGGCCGTCAGAAACCAGTTCGAACTCATTTATAATCCACCTCTTGTTCCTCAATTTTTGCCCTTTGTCTTCATGCACTGAGGGGACACTTGCAACGACATGTCGTTGTCTCTAAAACAACCTGTCCTTGCCTGTGGCCCCATCTTATGCACTCATGGGACCCACTCTTTCCCGGACTTTACTGGTCAAGACTATGACACGTGCACTAACGTGGGCCCATGTTCACGTGTCAGACAATGCCCACATGTTGGGTTAAAGTTTGACAATAGGCAAAATTTCTATCTGCATATCTTATCTGGATAGGTTTCGACTCTTCCAAGATTTAATTACACTTGCATGCCTTCGAACTTTATCCTAATAATGTCTTCCTCGTAAATAATATTTTTCTAATTAAAAATATAATTCTTAATCATAAATTTGTTTATGAGAATATCGTTCTGCACGAATTCATCAAATCACATTAAACAAAAATTTATTAGTGTTGCAAAGTATTGATCAAGTTTCAATAAATATGAAGTGTATTTGATTGTGAGGAAATAAAGGTAGGATTTAATGTAGAATTGAAATGATGTGAAATGCAGAGGAGGGTAGGCTACAGAATGTTTGAAAACGTGTTGTTGCTGCAAATAGGAATTTGAAAACAATCTAAGCTGTCGGGAGTATTAATTCGTGGGTTGTATTGATTGATGAGCTTATTGAAATTTGAAATTGCTTGCGGATCAATACAGGCTCCCAAAACAAAAAACAAGTGGTACCCATTTCTCATGATACTCTGAAAATTCACGTGTGAAGACAGAACGAAAAAACAACATTGTTCTGCTGAATTCAAAGAGTAATATGCTAAATGGATATAGTTAAAAAAAAAAATTTAATTAAGTCAATTCAAGCTAAAATAATAATAATAATAATTACGTTAATAGTTAAGTTGCTTCTGAAATACAGCAACGGAATATTCTAATGTAAACATCTGATTGCTGTCTTCCCTTCTGAATTTGCATATAATATATTCCATTGAGATAAACAAAAATAATACGAGTTGATGGAAATTAATATAACAAAGTTGTAAATTACAAGGCCAAAATATGCATTTTTTTCATTCGTGTAATAAGATGCCAACTTATCAAACACACATAAAGTTAATACAATCCAAATAAATTGCATGTTAACCAATCAAATCTCACCAACTAATACAACTTAGAAGTTTCACATATATATATTATATTATTATTTTTTGAACACCTATTCGACTGTCTTCTTATTCCCTAGTGAATTCCATACCCAAAAAATATCACACATTTTCCAATCCTAATCTACAACAACCAAATAACAAAGTACTTAGCTCAACCATCTAAAGTGCTTCAATTTACTGGATCTGTTGGTGGCCTATTTCTCACTTCTTTTCTAATGCTTTCTTCACATCATCCTGTGCCCAACAACAACAAAGGAAGGTGAGTATTTCATTGACATTATAACATACATACATACACAGTCACAAAAGTGCAGACATGCAGACGTGTAAGAGAAAGAGCATGTAGAAACCTCAATGGACAATGGAGTAGTCGTTGGGCCATAACGATCGATAACTCGCCCTTCCTTGTCAGTTAGGAACTTTGTGAAATTCCACTTAATGCTAGACCCCAAAAATCCACCTTTACAAGCCTTGAGAAATTTGTACACGGGTGCAGTATTTTGCCCATTGACACGAACCTAAATAAAGCACAGATTTGAGCTTATAGTATTTAGCAAGATTAATCACAGATAGAAAATAGCTAATCCAGTTGCAGAAGTAAAAGTAGTTCAGAAGTATGGTTTACACACGCATATGAAAAGAACAATGAGAACATCAATTGTAAATGCAATTATTGAGAAGAAATCCTATATTTAGAAATAGGTTTCTGATCAAC
This sequence comes from Excoecaria agallocha, assembly GCA_037975025.1. Taxonomy (NCBI): domain Eukaryota; kingdom Viridiplantae; phylum Streptophyta; class Magnoliopsida; order Malpighiales; family Euphorbiaceae; genus Excoecaria; species Excoecaria agallocha. The sequence goes on along the minus strand of CM075806.1, from coordinate 76,279,876 downwards.
CCCAGAGAGGCTTTCCATAGCTTCTCTACATGGTACCTACAGCATACTTGGAAGGCCACTCACGCCAAATATGTAATGTAATATTGCAAAAATGTAGTGAAATTATGCTCGTAATTTCTTAACAAAAATTTAAACTTCAAACACTGAGGGGGGATTGGCTGTGAAAAATCTAGGTATTTCCTGCTAAGAACAAGTACAGAGACTAATCAGGAGCTAAATACTTCTGAAACTTAAAACATACAAATACATAAGCAGGCACTAGCGAACCATACTTAGATTTTCCACTTAAATAATGGTAAGGTTAGGGAGGCCCAGCAGCCCATCAAAATGGGGCTCTGGTGCAATATGCAAGAACACAGTTTTTAAGAATCCAACTGATCACTTCACCAGCAAAAGCCATGAACATTCAATAGAGATCGATTGCACTCGGGGGCTATCACTTGTACACCATAAGCCAAAGCTAATATTTTACAAAAGAACAGCTTGAATGAAACATCTAGCTTCATAGGTCTTCACTCAACTACAAGTTTAAAGAAGCCTCCTTCCTTTAGTCCGTCACAATATAAAGTTGCATTATGATTCTAGTTGTCAGAAGTCTTTGTAAATTAAAAACACATCCTCCACAACTGGAGGAATAACAATCTTTTAATTTCAGATATCATTTGCTAAGTTATCTCTGATCAGACCTTCAGGAATTCAATCAATTTCAGGGCCATTATAATAAGCTGACCAATTAGAGTACAGAAAGAGGAGCATCGAATAGTAAACTACAACCCATAATCATTCACATTGCACATACAAGACGGTAAACAGAATTCAAGACATTGCAACGCTACCTTGTTAGGCTACTTCAGCAAAAGGCAGAAAAAGAATTAAGACTTGAGAGAAACATATTGGATAATCAATTAAAACTCACTCATGTTGGATTACAATTGTAGACTACCAAACAAGTGAACTCCAATACCTTTTGGAAAATTGGATATTCAGCCTTGTATCTTGTACAAGCAAACTCTCGTGCATCTTCACTTGTCCCAGGCTCTTGTTTCAGAAATTGATTGCACGGAAATGCCAAGACTTCAAGACCTGATATTACCCAATGAATTGTGTTCTCAGACAAACTTACAGTAAATAAGACAGAAAAGGACGGCATAGTTGTTCTTAACGCATATCAACTATCATTAACACCCATACAGTCGAGGTCCCAGGTAGGAGAATCTGGAGACAACTCTAATTCTGACAAAATGCATACAAGTCTCAAAACTTGAACTTGTTCCATGCAAGCAAGCTAGAAACTCTACTATTGCACCAAGCAGTGTCGCATATAGTTGTGGTCGTATCTTGTTTATTGGGGAAAAAAGTTCTTTTTAAGATTTCTGCTCACAGGCTGTTGATGCCCATGGCTCCTCAATCCAACTAAGATCGGCTTGGACATTATATAAGAAACTATTATGAGAAAATAATGTCAAAACCAGACCACCATATCATGTCATATATAGACTCAGCTTTTATTATTTTTTTTAATAATAGGTAAAAATTGTGGTAACCATCTGATACAAATAAGAACACAAACAAAGGCAGCAAGAATGTGAAGTGAAAAAGGCAAGAGAGTAACAAACCTTGGTCCTTGTACTTGTTATAAAGATCAGTCAGCTGGGTGTAATTTGAATCTGTAAATCCACTATTCAAAAGCAACAGAAATTCAGAATTTTCGAATCTAAAAAAAAAAAATTGACCAACAAGAAAAAGAGAGAGAGAGAGAGAGAGAGAAATACCATTTAGAAGCAACATTAACCACGAGAAGAACCTTCCCTTTATAGATACTGAGGTCGACATCCTGACCTCGGGCATCCTGATTCCCAAACCCACCATCATTTTTCAATTAAAAAAAAAAAGAAAAGAACCCATCAAAATATAAGACGAGAAAAATAGAAATTTAATAGAAAGATTTGAAATTGAAATAAGAAGAAGAAGAAGAAGAAGAAGACCTTGACAATGAATTCATGGATTGATTTTTCAGGAACTGATTGAGAAACCCCCATCTCTAACAACCGACAGAATGTGAATTGGACTTCCTTTTTCTAACCTCAGAACAGCAACATCAGAAATATATGATATTATGATGTCAAGCTTTTCAACGTTACCCAGTTTGGATTAATCTGCAATAATGTGCGGTGAACTTTGAGCTCAACACAAAGGTTAATAATAGCGATCGGCACGTCAGCATTTTTATTTATTTTTTATTTTTCTCACTGATCACTAACAGTAATTTGTTAAATGATAATACTCGGCGGATTTTAGTTTAAACATTTTTGTTGACTCTTATATAACTAGTTTTATATCTAAAATTAGAAAATCTGTTAAAAATTTAATCTACAAACAATAGAATATTCTGTAAATTTTGTTAATTTTGAGTTGGTTATTTAACATAGTCCAACTATTTTAAAATATAACTAAAAATTGAGTGATAAATTATAAAATTTTTGAATTTAAGAGTTAAAATGAAAAGTGAGTAAAAGTGTAGGTGTAAATTTATAACCGGTCCACTCAAAAAAATTTAAACTGAAAAATTTAATAAAATTTATTGAGTAGAAATAGAATATGTTGGCCCCTACCTTTCAAAATTTAAAGATAAAGGTAGTAAACTGAAAAATAAGCAATACAGTTTAAGGCAAGGTCAAGGTGACTATCGGGACAAGAAGTAGTAAAACTATATCATATTTGAACTTAGTACATGAAGCAATAGTACTATTAGTACATGTTTTCAATTATGTTTTATCACTATTGTTGGCCTACATAAAGAGTGCAAATCAAACATGCTGCAATCACACATATGATATTTGTAATAAAAAATAAAAAGTCGTAAATTATACCCTAACAATCTATTAAATTCATTTATAATTATAAAAGAGACAAACCTCCCTTTCAAAGTTTGTTTACACTTTTGCTTCCAACAAACAATTGTTAACAAACAATTGTTTTAATTGGTATCATAGAGTTGCAATTGCAAAAGTTTGTTTCGTTGTTATATCTTTTTCATTTTTACTTTTATTTTTTTTTATTTACTTGATTTTGAGCTATTTAAAATAGAAAATATGGTTTTTCTTTAATTATTTCAGCTTCTAATTTTCAAATTGTTGGTTTTGGAAGTATGTAGGTTTTCTTTTTTTTTTTTTTTTAATTATCGTTATTGTATTCTATTTAAAGCTTGGAACTATTAGTTGGTCTATTCACTCGAATATAACATTCGAATAGTAAGTTAAGCTTCATTCTTAAATTTGATCGAGTTTTTTTTTTTCCACCTCCATCTCTAAAAAAAAAAAAAACCAAAAAAGCTCGCCGCACCCTCCCAAGATTTTAATAAGCCCAAGCGGAACAAGAAACAAAAGTTGAGACGACGAACCCACTCAACAACTCAGATTAAACAACTCATCCTTTTGCCGTTGAAGTTGTCATTAATAAATGAGGGACACATGGTGTAGTAGCAAACTAATTCTGATCCTGATCCAGCCGAGCCAGGTAAATTCTTCCAATATAGACCATATAACAACTGTTTACATCAAAACTATTTTAAGCTAAATTGCTATGCAAATGGCCCAGCGAAAATTTTGATAGAACAATTCCTACAAGGCCTTCCAACAAATTGATGAAAAACCAATTAAAAATTGTTACATAACAACCTAGAGTTAGCTTACAGCTTCCCGACTCCCCTCGATATGGCTGACTTGCAGACCTCTGCATGTGCAAAGTTGATAAAATACATATATACAACCCCCAATGAAGCATGCCACACATGCTTTTCTCTGAGCCAATTTCTCTTACAATGAATACATACGCTGCACTTCACTCACAACCAACCCAGATAGACTCGCTCTTATGAACACGTCGAGAAGCCAGATGATATAATAAAAAACAAAATCCTAAAAAAAGGAAATCAACACATAAATCAGTAACACAATGATGATAACGAAAAGCTCAAATAAAAAAATTTAATTTGATAGACAATGCAGCAGCAACTTACCAATCCCAACTGTGCAGTAACAGTTGCTCATCTTGGCTGCCATATGCTTGGTGCTGAACCACAAGAAAAATCTATTGAAATCTAGTATTAACAACCATCGATTATCTAATGAATATGCCATCAGGCTATCAAACATAAATAGCCAGATGAAAAGTTCAATATTTTAATTTTCAACTTCAGGAAGGTCCCAAAGAAAATAGCATACCTCTGTTGGATACTGGCCCTGCACTTTCAGGTGGTGGTCCGTAAGGCATGAAGTTCCGGTGATGCATCCCTCGTGGGGGAAATGACCAATTTTGCTGGGGTACTCTAGTTGATTCTCGTGGGGGGCCATATGGACCTGGTGGATAAGATGCTCTGGCTCTGTCAGAATATCGCGGACCTAGCAAGACATGACAATAAAAAACATTATGGACATGTTTACGAATCCTCAAATATAATTTCCATCTTAAATATAGCCTTACCACGAAAGTTGGGATCAGGATATCTCCAACTCTCATTGGGCTCATAAGGGGGCGGCATCATTCGCTCATGATTATTGTAAAAGTTCCCACCATCAGCATCCTGTGATGAATGGAATCTATGGTGATAGGAAGGTGGGGTTTCTCCCCGAGATTTTGCATGCTGACCAGCTTGAACATAAGAGAATTGATTTGGAGGAGGTGGATGTGGTGGTCTTGGAGGATAAACCTTATGGTGGAAATTAGGACCATCAGTTTGTTGAACATTATGATTCAATGGTTGTACAGGGTAACTGCTGAAACAGCTTGCTGGGTCTGAAACCTGCATCTGCATCTGGTCCCTGCTTTCAGTTGCATGATGGTGCACTCCATTTGACATTGGTGGGTTGGTTCTTGATGCTGCTGACTGCTGAGTCACTGATTCTCTCAAGCTACCATGCACATTCTGCAAAGGTAGCCCAATCAGAAAAGAAAATAATGTATAACATATCCCATCTTTGGTCAATGGTAATAGAGAAAGCAAATGGACATTAGGAAATACATGTGAATTTGTATAAAGCTTTGAATCGATGCCATTAAGATAAGGATCACACATTCCACATGAAGGGGGACCAGAAGAAGGAGGTGGAGGTGGAGGTGGAGGTGGAGGCGGTGGAGATGTTGGCAATGGTGGAGATGAAGGTGGCACATCTTGAGGCAGGGGAGGAGCACAGGGCAGTGGAAATTGCCGTTCCAATTGATGGTGCACATTATGTACAGCATTTACCCCAGCAATGCCCCCAGTTGAATTTACTTCAACTCCACAAGAGGGAGCCACATCCTCCATTTCAAGTTCACCATCAACATCTTCTAAAATATGGGTATGCTTTTCTGTTGCAGGGGCATTTTCCTGTTCTTCAGGGGTTCCAGGATTATGTTCAGGAGTGACAGCCTCAAAACTCTCTCCATCAGAATCACTTCCATCATCTTCATCCTTGAGCATGCAAGGCATACAAAATCCAGGAAGTTGAAAACTTGAATTGCTGATTAGCAAAAAGGATCAGTAATGAATGGTATAAAACATTTCCAAGTATAAGAGAAATGACACAGATTTCAACAAATTCAAACCTTCCATATTCGTCTACAAGCATACCCTCCATATCTCTAACAGGATCGTCTAAAGCCCTCTCTGTTCTTGCTGAACGGCGAGAATAGGGACCAGCAGAAGATGAACCGCCAAGTGAATCAAGTTCCCGCATATGATGGCGAATAACAGACTCTAGTAGGATCCTTCTTTCCAGCCAGAGTCTCAAAACCTATAAAAGCAATACAGAGATGCCAGACATCAATTAACTTGCTCAGCAAGCACAAAAAAAGTTTCATAATAAAATTCCAATACTTGCCTTCAAACACTGTCTCCGATTTTCCTGTGCAAAACTCCCAGGAGGGGCAGCAGCTGAAAGTAAACGTGGCAGCACTTGTTGAATGGCTGAAGGGTATGCACCACCAACATCACCTGAAAAAGCAAACATAACATGAACATCATATATCATGCATGTCACAGTTACCTTATTTTTTAGTAATCAAACCTAATTTCCATTAACCACCTCGAATGATACCAATTCCCATCTTACAGTAAGATTAACAAACTGAAAGCAAGCAATCGGAAAACAAGTAACTATAGAAGGCACCCACATAAACCCCTCAATCTAAAAATAACACAAGAAACTAACTTTACCTTTCAAACCTCTAGAGCACTGCATGATAGAATCCACAAGGAAGAACAAATCCACCTTTTTATGTAAACTTGACTCACTTTCTAGATTACGGGCTAAAATCTCCACCACCTATGTTTTGAAGACAAATAAAGCTTCAGAACAATATCATATCTGCATGCCTAAAACAATTAAATGGCTGTTATAACTATCAAGCTGATAAAGTTCAGGCAGGCTCACCCACACCTAATACAATGTGTTCTAAGGGGAAAAAAAATAGAAATCAGATTCTCACTTGAATAGCACATGCAATAGAATCCGCATTGCAGATTGAAAAGTGAATTTTTGGTATGAAGGCTCATCACAACATTCAACACAATCAAGCAAATGAACAAGTACCAAAAGACATTTTAAGTAGATATACGATAACCAAAACACCAAGCTGCAACTTATTCAGCCAACATAGAATTGCTCATATAAGATTCAATTCCTGAAATTTAAGCTTGCCTAATAATGATTCTCCTATTCAATATCAGACAGTGATATCTATCATAAAAAAGTAACACTTAAAAATACTCATACAAGCACAATAATCCTACCTTAGAAGAGACACCAAACTTTGCACAATCAATGGCAATTCGGGTAGCTCGGCCAATACTCTCTTTTGTCCTTGTTAATGATCCAAGTATTCCCTCAAAGGATGACAGTGCTGCATGTGCTTCTGCATAAATACTCAATTTGCCAACAGACTTTGGCCGTTGTGGCACTACTGATTCTATCTTTTCCTCATCAACAACTGCTGCGCACACACTTATCTTCTGCTGTGAATTAGGGCTGGAACATCCACTATTTTGAAGAAAATTAGCACTCTCTGACGTGGATACATGGCATACTGACGTTGTTGTTGGAGAAACCTGTGGAGGAGATTCCATTCCATGAACTGGGCTTGACTGGGCAACCAAGATATCTCTTTCACCCAAATGATCATCAGAAAAAGAAACCAAATTAGCTTCCTTCCGTCTTTGCTCATATTTGATGCCTTTTGACGCCCCATGCCTAAAACAGAAATTCCAACAATGAAAAACGTGCAAGAGAAAAAATCACAGTTATAGTTTCTCCATCCCACAAGGCTATACTTAAATATGTTCATACTTCGTAAGGAGATGGCACTAAACTGAGAGAATGTACAGCAAGGGTCAAAGAACATAACAATTGCATGCCTTAAGGACATATACGTACTAAGAAATGGAGAATACAAAACAAAATAAGTCACTGGCAAAAAATACTATTTGCAGAGGCCTAATAACAAAAATAAAATGGACACTTACATTCCATCAGCTTGGCTGCTGTCATCAATTTGAGATCTCAATGACTCAGTATCCTCAGCGTTGTACTGAAGCATATTGGAACCATTTTGAGATGTACCCTTAGAAGCTTCCCTGGCCTGTGTTGTGCGAGAACACTCCAAAAGAGCAACATCTTTACTAGGAATTTCTGCTCCAACACCTCTCAACGCAATGTCTTCAGATTTGCCTTTATCCTTTGCAAGCAAAGATTCATTCAAAGAGCCCTCATTGGACAGCAGACTAGCCCCTCTTCTGTCAAGACTGTGCATAACATCTTCTGTACTTTGTTGAACAGCTTTACAAACAGAAAGACCTCCAGAACATGATTCACAAAAATCTTTGCAACGATCATCACCAGAGTCCCCTGGCAAGATATCTCCATGCTTTTCTTGGCTCTTGGAACTTTCCATTGGTTGGTTGGAGATATCTACATAAAATGGTGATTTAACAGGTGCCTCTGAGATTATATTGCTAGAACTTAATTCGGAGGCCTTATACCTGAAAGACTCCACACTCTGCTCTGCTGAACCACCATTTCCATTCCTTTCAATCGCCATGTAGAAAGAACCCCTTGCTGATGAAGTGCAACTGTCATTTATTAACATTTTCAAGACTGATGTCTCAGCACAAGCATGCCCTTCTTCAGCAGCATTTGCCGACATGGCTTCTAGAGCACGATGAAGACGTTTTGATGGAGGTAAAGCAGCCTCTCCATCTGCTGAGCAGCCAAAAGATTGGTTCTCTTTAGTCATTGAAAGATGCAGTCTATTTCCTGGAATTTGGGTGGAGACACTTGGGGGTGATGCATTATCTGAAGTTCCCTTCACAGGAATTGAATTTCTAGATGCAACACAATCATCATTCAAACTAGTTGATAGCCCAACTTGCTCAACTGAGGTGACCGCGACTTCTTTGGAGATTCTTTCTTCCACTTCAGAAAAGCTATTGCATGCCTCTATCTGATTGACTGCATCACTGTTAGAGGTTTTCTCTCCAGCTTGTACAAAGGTGCCATTCCCCTCCTCCAAAGTTGATAATTTGCCCATTCTGACTCTGGCTCGTTTCACTAGTGGCAAGTGCTCATCTCCATCCTCTTTATTATCCCTCTCATTCAAGGATTGACCAGAATTTTGTGAATTTTGCATAATATTTTGAATCCCAGCATCCAAGTCTATCCTTGTCTCTAATCTGGAAGATTGTTCAGCTGCCTCATTAGTTGATCGCTTTCTGTTTGGTTTCCTTTTCTTCTTTATAACCACAGCCTTTATTTGAAAATCAAGCCCTTTGCTCAACTCAACATCACCCTCCAAACACTCAACAACTGTTTCAGAATGCTCAGGCTTGCCAGCACTGTACATAGGGCTGTTCTCATTTAGGCTTAAAGAATCAGAATCCAACATTACAATTTCAGAGCCATTATCTTCAATGCTTCCATTTGAAACAACAGCAGATGAATCTACATCATCCCATTCGGAGGCATCTGTTGAGTTCCTGATTCGCTTGTTCCTTCGTAAGGATCTTTCCAGCATAATTTCAGCTGAAGCATCTCCCGCACTTTTATTACCATCATTACATGGCATCATGAACTTTCTGAACATACCAGGCTCCAACTGAGACAAACTTCTAGACATTTCAACTGATGAATCATTCTTTTGTGCTGCACGCTTCCTAGATCTTGAGCCACCAGATCTTTTTCTTGAAGTGTAAGTAGTAATACCAGGTTTCGCAGCGGTTGCCATATCATCAGATGGTTGCTCCGATGAGGCCTCTTTGTCGAGCAAAGAATCAATTTTAGCCACATCCGGAGAATTGCTGCTATCAAGACGAGGCTCATCTCTAACCAGATCAGCTACTTCAGACGTTTTATTCTGAGCTTTTGACTCCAATGAAGTCCCACCATGGGCAAGAGTAATTTCCCCAGAATGCTGGTCATCAACACGATCCAGTTTCTTTGACTTCTCGTAACTTTCAATTATCTCCTCCACTGCACGAACAAAATCTGCACCTTTTCCTTGACGTTTCATCAAGAGAGATTGTTTCTTCTCTTCAGTAAAGGCTTCAACATCAGCAGGGTTGCAGAAGGCTCTACATAACAACATATCCATCCATACTAAGCAAAATTAAACCAAACATTTTTCGAACAAAGACAAAGTTTGAAGAGAAGAAAAGATCAGCAAAATAAAAAAAAATAACAAAAGAAATTGCACGTCAATCTTTGAAATCAATAAAAAACAAACTGTGGGGACAAAGCATATCATGCATCCATTCATTTCAGTATGTAGTAAAAGAAACAGTAGAAATTGTATGTTTATTTACTAGCGGAAAAACACCTCTAAAAGCATACTTTGTATCCAATAACTTCTTTATAGAGAAATCAAAATCCCTCTAGCATATGGAAGATGCCATGTTATAAAAGGAATACATTAGTATAATAAATTTTTGATTTCTCCTGATTCCTTTTTAGTATTTTCCTTTTATAAGAGTTTTTTTTTTCCTTCGGACCGTGGGATAAAGCTACGCCATTGATGAACCATGGTTTCAATAAATAAACTAATCAACCAAATTATTGTACAGTTCTAAGATTTTAGTACATACTTCATACAAAAGAAAAGTGAACCAAATTCAATAAGTAAACCATACCCAAAGAATAAGGCAAAGAAAAAAAAAAAGGGGAAAAGAACAAATCTAATGTAGATGCGATGGTTTTAACCATAGCTTTATGTAATGGCCAATAGAATCAGCACTCCTACCGAACATCCATAGAATATCTAGCAACCTCATGAAAGCATCGATCACTTACTGTTTCCAGCCCTTGCAAATATCACCAGTAGTTAAGCCAATAAATCCTTTTTATTCATGTCCATGGTGACACGAAGTTTCAGTATCGCACAGCGAGAATATCCAGAATAACACTTTCCAATTCCACTCCAATTGGATGATATGGCTGATTGCCATTTTAATAAACAAATACAAAGACAAAAACAGACCACAAATAAATGTTATAAATGTTAATAGTGAAAAGACCATATTTACAAGCAATGGAACATTTACTGCAATCACAATGGTCCCGTTGTCCGTGCAGTTCAGAGAACGAAAGAATTTATTTGCAGTACTCATATAAAAGCTTCTGCATTAACATGGAAGAGCGAAAGATAGCCAATGAAATTATGCATGTCCACTGAACAGATATAGCTTGGACACACCAGGACAAACAGTATGCTCCTAAAACCATTTAAAATCTTTTCAAATATTTGTTGTATTTAACTTGATAATAGATGCAAAAGATGTAATACAGCAGTCCCAACTCATGCCAACATCTAATTGCAGCTCATAAAAGTGAAGTTGTTTCGAACAGATGCCAACACTTAAGAAAATTATGATTGGGATCACCCAAACTTGAGTACCTACTGATTGTTTGCTGCTTTAGCTAAATAAAAGTTCTCCTGACCTACCCCCTTCTGTTTTCTTATGTTTAGCCCTAGAACTTTCCTTTGACCAGATTTTCAAAGAAAATATCAACTGTGTCAGATCATAAAGTGAAAATCATGGAAAAGATAGTAAATTACACCATAACAAAAACTTCTTAATTGCATGCCAAATTATAATCAATTATATCACATCATGAAGTGAAAACATGGAAAAGAAAACAGCAAATAATACCAGAACAAAAACTTGTTTGCTCTATGCCTAATCATAATAATAAATCATAGCAACAACTAGGACCTTGTTCCACATGGCATATGTAGGGCCACAAGGTCTTCTAGGGAATTCCAACAAGAAGTCTTGTTTAATTTTAATTCGCACACAAAGTTCTTGAGACATAAAAAGATGTAGCTTCCTGTTCAAACAGGACGCAGCACCCAAGGGAAAGGAGCTAAGCTCTATATCCTGCTTAAGTGTAATGGTAATTGACAGACTCATCCTTCAATTAAAAATGAACTAATAGAGAAATGTCCAAAGCTTTCTTCAACCAGAGAGAGAGAGAGAGAGAAGATAACTAATTTATATAAAACATTATCAGATTATGCTAGTTACCAGTAGTAAATCATCCGGAAATGCATATTACTTGCCCTAGCTTAATTGCTTTCAAAATTACTGTAGTTACCTTATCCAAATCATTGAACTTCAAGTTGACTAAGCATTTGTAGTATTTTCTCCACCAGTAGTTACCTTATCCAAATCATTGAACTTCAAGTTGACTAAGCATTTGTAGTATTTTCTCCACCAGTCAACTGACATCATTATTCTTAAATTGTCTTAATTCTTAAATATTGAAAATAAAATAATAAACACATCATTCTTGGTATATCTTAATTAGATGATAGGCATCATTATCTTTCTAACATTACATCCTGGGATATAAGTGCATGAGAAGATTTAAAAGAGAGAGAGAGAGAGAGAGAGAGAGAAGAGAAACAAAAGAAAACACTTCCCAGCATTTGTCCTACTTCCTAAAACACCTTCCTAGGAACTTTATTTAGGCAGAGCATTATAACAAAAAAGAAAAACCGTACGAGATTTTAGGTCCTTTTGAAATTTAAACACTTAACCACATATTCTACCTAAAGTCAACACCCCCAATATATGAACCATGCAATGTCAAAATTCTTTCAACGCTAACTTTGCCAATGCCAATGGTCATTCCAGTTATACCGGTCTGCATTTGTCAGCATGCAATTTCACCATTTCTGACGATAGAAAGAAACCCTTTGTGCATCTTACATCCACTTTACAGTCTACCAGCTGGGTCCTACAGGATTCAAAAAGTGTAGATCTCCAATGGAATTTAGTGTTTGAGTTTAGGAGTGCTTGAACTTTGGCATACTCAACATAATTTTGATGTTCGAAACTTTTAATGGTCTGCAACACCAGAAGCGATAACAAACCAGCTTGTCTGACAAGCACCAAAACAACTACTCTTGAGATAGCACAAACTCATGCCATTAGATCCATGAAGTTGTTAGTAAATGGGAGAAGAGATCCTTACTATTGATCAAGAACGTTGAATAATCATACAAAAGAAAACCCTATCCTAATAAACAACTTTATCCACAACATTTGAAATTTCACATCCTTTTTTTAACTTGGACAATTGCAGATTGCAACACACATTATCTTTTGAGACTTATTAGCTTTAGACATATACTATAATGATGTCATTTTTAAGATCAATATTCATTAAAAATGATAATTTCATGGGAAAACTATGCAGTTCTAATAAAATGATCCCGCAAGTTATATTCTAGTTATTCAATTGAGCTAATATTACAGAAACCTTTAAAGAAAACCACATTACAATGCATAAAATGCTATATGCATGATTATCAAAGAAAGAACATGCTTTCAAACCATCTGGTTTCTTTTTCGCTGACTGATTCCAAACTCCTACAATTACTGAAAGATTACCTCTACCTCCTTCAGTCCCTCCATCACATCTAACACTAAAATAATAATAATAATAATAAAGAAGTCAAAATACCTCCCCGCAGAAAAAAAAAACTCTCTCCAGTGCACTAGATAAGAAATAAGTTTCATATTTGACTATATAGCTGTTGATGTTTGTGTAAAAAGGAAAAGGACGAAAAAAGAACATTCTTGCTCTGACACTAACATATAGCACATACATAAATATAATGAATTTATTCCATAGTATACATGGAAAATAAAAAATAAACATAGAGTAACAATTAAAATCGAGAATCTCAGGTTTCTAAAGAAATATTAATACAATAAAGGAAGTTAAAAGGATTCAAGGAAAATAAAGACCATCAATAAAGCCAACCTGACAAAAACTTTGGTGAAAGTCCACTATCTTCGATACAAAATTAACAATCCATAAAAAGAAAGAAAAGCACAAAGGAAAATGAACAGTTCAAAACCAACCTCTATACAGAACATGACAGTTTATGCAAAGACAGGTTCTGCATTTGTTTAAACGAACATATGCATTACAATATTGTAAATTAACCAAGAAGATCTTTTTGGGGAAGCGAACTTAAGATATATAAAGGAAAACATCCACTTGCTTATATAGAAACCTTAATTTCACATCTTTCAGAATAACTTCACCACCCCAAAATAGAGACAAATCCTCAAGGTCTTTAAGTGGCAAAATCGTCATCCATTTATTCACTCTCCTTTTCTTTGTAACCACAATTTTTATATCTAAACAACAAATTCTTTGATTTTCAGCCAACAAGCCTTAAAATTGAAGGCATCTGGTAAAGGATTTTATCAACCAACAACATGACCATACAGTCAATCCTTTTCCCCATATTGAATTGTCATGATTTGACCAAACAAATGCGCACGCACACATATATATGAAAATTTAATATTGACTAAAGGACTCACATTTGTTGGGTTCCAAAGAAGTAGACGAGCACTTTCTTCCAATCAGCCTGATAACCCCACTTTTCTGGCTCACTTACCTGGCATTAGAAACCAAATTTATAAGCCCAACAAATACACAACACCAAGCTCAGCAGAACAACATTTGACATAAGAATAGTACGGACTATTGCAATAAGAGCGGTAAGTATATATGAAATGAGCCAAGTAAGTACATTTGAAATAAGGCTAGATTACAAAAAGCCATGGCGCTTTAGAACAAGAAGCCAAAAGTTGTATCAATGACTACTCGAGGAGAAAAAAAAATCCAGTTAATATATAATTCATGATTCTCAAATCTTCATCATCCCAATCAACTTTGAGCATGCTCATAAAAGATTTATTAAAATTCTCTTCGGAAGAGCAACTATAAGCACCATATAGCAGGTAACTAGCAATCAACACTCCCAAATAAAATTCTAAAAAATATAAACCTCCCACTGAAATTCCAAGAACACAAAAAATATATCAGACTGCCTATTGCAAACATGAGAAAACCCCCTAGAAAGCATCAGCAGGAAACCTAAAACCCAAACTAAGCTACGGACTAAAAAGAAAATTAAGAACCGAACTTATCAAGAATCTTGTACCAAATACACAAGAGTATGATAACAGGACGTCCCCAAAGGGTATGAGAACACTAAAAAAACATACCGTGGCAGGCCAAGCAGGAAAGCCTTTAACTTTGGCAAGGACAAGATCACCGACCTTCCATTGGCGGCGGGCAGCAGCTGCGGCAGCAGCCTTGCCAGCACCTTTTCTGCGATTAGGCGGCATCTAGCAATCGCCGCTGCTTCAATCAAATTCCAGGAGACGATTGAAACAGAAAAGAAGACACTAATCCAGTGATATGCCAAAATCGCCCACAAAATGGAGCACTCCGGCACCGTCTAGGGTTTTCAAGGCACGATTTGGGGAAGCAATTAACAGGCATTGAAACCCAAAAACTACTGAGAGAGTTAAACAGTAACAGAGTCTTTAAAAAACCCTAATAACCCGAAAGAGAAAGCCAGAGCAAGACAGAAGAGAGTTAGAAGAGTTCAATTGGGAAATTTGTCTTTTGAGTTTTTGCGGATGAGGGAGAAGAGATTGAGAGAGAGAGACAGAGAGATATTATATTGTTTTGATAATGGGGAGGCTAAACTGCGCTTGGGAAGTGTAGGTTAAAATTCGTAAGGAGGGATAGGCTAGCGTGCACCAAGTGCGGAGGGGAGAGTTGTCAGGTGTTTTGCCATTACATGTGACCTACCAACTGCAGTAAGCAATCATTCCAAATACAGGGCCCATACTAATGGTGTTGGGCTAAGGCCCTTTGTAAATTTTTTGAGGGCCAGAGCTATCCATTGGCACATAAAGCTTTTGGGCCTACCGTAGACACTTGGAGATATCCAGTATGATAATTAATGGGCCGAATCACAATACTCCATGCCACTTTCATTCGCTCGGACCGCTACTTAACTAATGATTTCATTTTACACGGGTTTGTATTTGTAAAAAGCGTTTCGCAGCCTCACGTCGTTAAAGGGTCGGATTCGTAGCCGGAAACGCTGTTTCAGTGAGGCCAATTCCAATTAGGAAAAAGACTCCTAGACATCGCCGCCGCCGTTTTTCTGTATAAATAAAATCATAAAAGGTAATTGCAGAATTTGACTATGAAGATGATCCAGTTCCAGAATCAAGCCATGACTGTTCTTTCTATGCCATGCTCCATCAAGCTCCTCCATTCTCCAATCTCTGTTTATATAGAAACCAAAAGCAGAAAACCACTACTACTACCGTGTGCAACCGCCCAAAGTTTTCCAAAACTCACTGCCATTGTGAATCCACACCGAAATCTTTTGCCGGTCGAAGATTCTCCTTTCAAGTTTGTTCCAGAACAGATTTGGATCGACGATTTTAAAGCAGCAGAGGCGGCGAAGGAATTGGAAAAGGAGACTGAAGATTTGATTGAGAAATTGACGGCGGTGGTGGAGCAGATCAACGAAATGGAGATGAGTAAGTTGCCATGAAGGCTTGGGTAAGCTGGGGAGTGAGATCGGGTATCGAAGTTGCAGGTATTTCAACAAACAATCCAGTGATTTCGACGAAATTCGATAAAAGATTCTCTGACGCTATAGTCAATATAAAAGTAAAGAGCTGATTTTAGTAAAAAAAAAAAAGAAAAGGCTACGAAGGTTCTATACCTGACTATATCATCTATTTATAAGTATGGGTATCTTGCCATTGTTATGAATCCTGACAACTCTGAAAATTCTAATGGGAAAAGAGTCTTACCAGGATAGGAAGTTCTACTATAATGGGAAACTTTGCTAGACTAGGAAGTTAAATCCCAATCTTTGCCTTAATTGAATCGTGAAAAACGACGTCGCCTACCCTTATGCAAGTCTCGGATGATCCAGATGTCAAGCATCCTGAACTGTGGGCCAGACCATGATATTTTATCATAATTCTAGTTCGGTTATCAAACCCGAATAAAAAAAATAATTTTTTATCTGATTAGGCATTTCAACTATATGTGATTCTCCATGTAAGATGGGATATTTTTTCGCACTCGTCCAAATCAAATTACTCAACAGAAAAAAAAAAAAAAAAAAAAGTAATTCGTTAGGCAATAAATTTATTATTATTATATCGATGGTAGCAAGCTCCCTGTAGACGAGACAAAAGTACGCATTGGACACGTGTAATACGGAGGTTCACCGAGCCTTTGCAATTGTACCAAAACTAACATGGTTATTAAAATCGGACCGGACCGGGCGGTCGAATCGGTTTAACCACGAACCGTTGGCTGGTCCGATTGATTCAATGAATGAAAACCGGAAAATACTGTTTCAAACCGCCAAAAACCGGTTGAACCGGGGAAACCGGGTTAAATGATAAAAACCGGTTTTATTTTAGAAAAATCAACTTTTTGTCCAAAATATTTATACAATATTATTTTTTCTGGAAAAAAATAAAATAAAATTATAAATACAAAATAATAAAAATTCAAACAATTTAATGATTTTTTTATAAATAAAATAAAATTTTATAATTTATATTTGAAGAATTTCTTTAAAAATTTATAATTTTTTACTATATTTATCTTAAATTTTTATTATAAATGTTGAATGACTTGAAAATATAGTCATATTGTTAATGTTTGATGATAAATATATTTTTCTAAATTATTTTTAATTTTTTATATAGTGATATTTTCATAATATTTATATAAAACTTAAAAAATAATATATATTTTTAAAAAATAAAAAAAATCCGGTTGAACCTTAAAAAATCGATCGAATCATGAATCTTTAAGCTTTTCGGTTCGTTATTCGGTCCGCTTTTAATAACATTGAAAACTAACGGCTTATAAGCGACAGCAGCCGCATGCAAATAAGCAGCACGATTATCCTGCACTGACATCCCATACAATTGCAGTGGGCCATTTCTCAAATGGCTCCACGCGTCGGTTCATTTTTAAGTATTTTCTGGACCTCCACGTGCCCTCCCAGCAGTGCACACTAATATCTTTACTGAAGAACGGAAGATACTGGATGGTGCCACGTTCTGTAATTCTTTGCAGTGGGACACGCGGCTTAAACTGACAGGTTAAGAATGATTTTGCCGGTCTAACTGATTGATGTCGTCTCTGGTACGCATTTCTACGTGACAGCAATCTTCGTTGGCCAGCTCCGGT